>JAGPYM010000029.1:0-479977 GCA_020736575.1 Thelonectria olida | reverse complement strand
GCGGTTGCTTCGGTAACATAGCTCATGGTTATTGACAGCGACTAGGTGTTGTTTTCCAATCGCAGAATGTTACAACGAACGAGGCGACCAAGATGTCACGGATGCGGCAAAGAAACGGGAAGTGGGCAGATGTGAATCAAGAATGAATAGAATAGCTAGCAAGGATAAACAGATGAATTACGAAGATAGAGATAGCGACACTAGAGCCTCCTCTATTATCACTCTGTGCTGCATGTGTACATTAAGAAATGAGCGACTTCGTCGTAGGACTCATTCAGGTTGGAGGTTGAGGCACGTCGACAATGAGCCGTGTCACTTCGGGCTCGGGCTCGGGCTCGGGTTCGGGCTCGGCCTTGAGACCACCGCCGCGGGCTAAACAATGGCGGAGACCGTCATTCAGTCAGGACTGTAGCCAAAGTCTGGATAACCCTGCAGACGAAACCAAGGCCTCCGAATGGGGACGCGAATGATACTTGTAGCATGTAAAATAGGCGCATGGCTCTAGGTTGTGACACAGAAGTATTCGATTACTATGTCTCTACTCATAACTTAAGCGCCAAATACTTTAACGCGCTCCTCGATGGGCTTGAATGTCTTCTCGTCCGGCTCTCCACCACGTCCGCCAAAGACGAGCTGGGCATTCCGCTTCCAACCGGCGGGTATATCCCACCCCTTGGCGACTTTCTCATCTATGAGTGGATTGCAATGCTGTAGGTTGGCCCCAAGTCCCTCAAGTTCAAGACTGGTCCACAAGAACCACTGTTGCATGGCCAGGCTCTGCGTGGCGAAAATGGGGAACTTGTCCGCAAAGCAGGGAACTGAGCTTGCGTCTGATGGGTGCTGTCGTCGTCATCAAAGGAGAGGACGGTGCCAGTTGTCTTCAGGAACCGCCGGGGGTAAAGGCACCCTCAATGGGCCAGCTGCCTCGGTTTCGGCGGGACAAGGACTACCACAGGTGGATCGTACCAGGACCGGGGCCGGTACCTTGTTTCACAGGCCTACGTGGCTGGTTGAAGTTATCGTTTGGGGAAACATAGGAAGGCTTGCATATATTTGCTTGAAGACATGGGCTTGACCTTTCCCTTCGCAAGAGACTAGATCTATTTCAGTCACAGGGCACTGAATGAGAAGGTTGCAGGAAGTTACGCTACAATTTCTGATTCAAATGAATGGTCAATGGATAGAGTAACCAGGTCATTGAAATTTGTCTCACAATCTTGCCTTAAGAATCGCTTCTGACTGGAGTTGATCGGCTTCTCGCCCGAACCAAAGGGCTAGCAGAACGAACTTGGGCATAGATTCCGCAAGCCGCCAGATATCCTCCTCGACTAGTTAACAGATTCCTCCTTAGATGAGAGCCGTTAGTCTGGCCGGCATCGTCGCCCTCGCCAATGGCTCCAAAGTCTTGTTCTCGACCAGATCCGCATCAGTTCTACCAGCGATGGCTTGCAAGACTGAGTTTGCGGTTTGGATAGAATCAACGCGGTTAGATCTCCAAGCTACATGTTCGTCGGGCCGAATTAGTACAAGCCTTCGCTCGTACAGCTCTGCCGCCTTTTCTTCGTTGGCGATATTGACCACCGTCAACGGAATGCAGAGGTCCGTTGCCGCACGAGTAAAGAAGCCTTGTCCCACCTCATCGGGTGCGAACACAAGCAAAGTCCAAAACTTGCCGAATTTGTCAAACAGAGCTGAGCCGTCGGATAGGAAAACATGAGGTGCCCGCCCGCCAGGCCATGAAGAGGGGGTATACTGGCGGGCGCTCCAGAGAGGCTCTGGGCCATCTCCATCTTGTCGTAGAACGATAGGTGACGTGTATCTGTACCCCATTTCAATGCCAAAGTCCCTGTTCTCGCCGTCGTTCGCTTGGTAATGGTCATGAATCTTCTTGCGAAGCGCGCGGCCAGCTTCCGTGTCTTCGTCTACAAGACGTGGGTCATTGCCACTCAGCAGCTCCTTGAGGTGGCTGTGAACTGCGAAATGGACGCCAGAGTGCTCAACGTTGCGGAGCGCCACGGGCCTACGCTCCATATCATACGTCTTCAGGATGCTCGAGCCAGCATGTCCTTTAATAACGGTAGCAAGCTTCCAGCCAAGGTCAAAGGCATCGCCGATTCCCATGTTCATTCCATAACCGCCGGTGGGGATATTCTGGTGTGCCGAATCTCCTGCCAGAAAGACACGTTGAAGCTGAGTGCTGTATTCCTCCGCGACAGCTATCGTGGGCCTCCACACAGATCTCACCAGGATCTTGTCAATGCTGATCTCGAACCTGCCATGAAGCCCTCCGAGAACCCGGTAGATGGCGTCTTCAGAGCTGATCTCATCGGGCTTTGCGTCGAGGGGCATGAAGAGATGCGTCGTCCACGTGTCCTCTTCGTCTTGAGAAATGATGGCGCCTTCGAACCCGCCGGACTCTCCAACAAGAAAGATATGCCAAAAGCGCCCCTGCTTATGCAGCCGCGTCAAGTCCCGAGACTTGAAGTGAACGAGCAGAACACAAGTTGGACTATGAGGCGACGTTAGTGAGTAGTTGATCATGGTGCTCGACAAGAGGGTACTGACATTGGACCTCCCCCCATCTTAATCCCAAGGGCCTCCCGAACCTTGCTGGAAGCACCATCGCAGCCCGCGATATAATTCGATTGATATACCGTGGTGGCTCCAGTCTTCACATTGATCACAACAGCCTCGGCCCCCGATTTACTTTCCGCGACAGACTCAACCTTGTGGCTGTAGTGAACGTCGATTAGCGGATCCTTCTCGCAGATAGCCCTGAGCCACCTCTCGAAAATGGATTGAGAAATTCGTTGCCAGGGTTCCAGAGGCTGAGTGCCGTTGTTGTTCTCCTGGATTTCCTTGCGGAACTTGTCAACGCCCGGCAGTTCCCACCTCGTGATCGCCTCGTCAGCATGTAAGCCAGTCGACATGAGGACATTCTGATCGAGGTGGGAGGGAACGCCGTGCTTCCGCAAGTCGTCCGCGAGACCTAACTTTCGAAGGAGCTCCATGGATCTCGCATTCGTAAGGTCCATTTTGGGCCATTTAGTCGTTGTGTCATTGCGCTCGAAAAGAACCGACTTGACGCCATAAAATGATAAAACCCTGGCCAAGAGTAGTCCCACAGGACCACCGCCGGCAATGAGGACTGTGCCTCCAGGAAGAATCTCGGCATGTGTGCCCTGATCAAGTTTGGTCGACATGTCGAATGTAGGCGTGACGTTGAGAATCTGTTTACTTGGAGCTAGGTGTGATGGATGTCAATACAGTCGTGCAACGCGAGGGGCAGATATACAACCATGAAGAGACTCGAGGCTAGCATGAATTACTGGCTCAAGCTCGAAGACCTAGTGGGGGTGTCGTTTGCTCCGTGGCCGCGGAATGTTACGCTTCGCACACCCGACCCCAAACCAAATCATAAGACCTCGGACTCGGAGTAGCAAACTAGTTCTGCCGACCGCGATCTCAAAGAGGCAAAGCCATCGGGCATCCAGTCAGATCCTTTGAACCGAGGCCGTGTCTAGCGGCCACGCCCAACGGCCTACGCCTCAGCAACCATATTCTCTGTATGGTGGTGGTTGCATCACCCCCTCCGTTTCTGCTGTCTCGTTACCCCAGCGTCGCCTGTGTAGTTGGAAGAAATCGGCCCATCAAAGTCAGAGGCACGTCAAGCAGTGTCATGGGGAAGAGCACGGGTCCTGTTGACTTGGGAAGCACGATACAACAAGGCCTGTTCAGGTCTATGTAGCTAGGTACTAGATTTCATCCCAGTAGGTTCAATTGATAATTCTAAGTCCTTACTCGAACTTCATTCTGTTGCTAATGCGCCCAATCTTGTCGATGCTGACTTCCACAACATCTCCATCTTGCAGCCATTGCGGAGGTTTCATGAAGGCTGCTACACCACTCGGGGTACCAGTTAGAATTACAGTTCCTTTACGCACAGTCGTCCCTCGAGTTAAGTGCTCGAGGATCTTTGGGATGTCAAAGATTTGATCCTCAATAAGGGTTGACTGCCTCTTCTGCCCATTTACGAAACACTCCATCCTCAGTATCTTCGGGTCTGGAATAGCGGAGGTGGACGTAATGACTGGCCCTACGGGAGCAAACTTGTCAAATTGCTTTGCGCTGCCGTGCTGATTGTTACACCGTTCGGGTGTCTGCCACCAACGTGATGAGACATCGTTGCCCGCCACATAGCCCAAGATGTAGTCGGAGACATCGGCAGACTGGGAGAGGTTTTTACAATCTTTGCCAATGACAACTCCCAGTTCAGCCTGGTGTTCACAAAAGCGTCAGCATAGGTGTTTTCCGGGCTTGCCGGCACAGGGGTCTGACCTCATAGTCCATGGATTGGCACGACGGATGAACCCAAATATCCTCATATGGCCCGGCAAGGGCATCTGTTTACTAGGTTAGCCCTTTTTGTCCATCTCGCAGTCAATGGAGGCCCGCGTTACCCGGTGGCTTCGTGAAGATTGTCGGATATTCCCCGTAGGTATCTGCTTATTTGTTAGATACTTGAGGGCAACTTACAGTGAAGTGCTGGGGATACCTTTGCTTCTTCTGCATGCTGCTTGTAGTTGAGCCCAACACAGAGGAATAAGGGCGTTCGGGGCAAGGGACAAAGAACCTGAGTGTTATCGTTTTGGCATTAAAAACATGTGCTTTAGGCCTCTGCCGTACATACTTCTGACACCTGTTTCTGTTCCTCCGTGAGAGTCAAGTCTTCGTCCCACGGACACTCGCCCTTGAAAATCGGAACCCATCGACCGATCAAGGTGTCCTTTGAATGGTCGATAGCCTCCCCTGCCTCGCCATAGTAAACCCCTCCATCCGTGCCGCAAAAACGAAAGATGCTAGTGAAGGAAGCCATGGGGATTGCCGTGGAACTGATGGGGAATCGATTGTGCAGTGGAGTCGATTGCGCAGCGCGGCGAGAGCGTTGACACCTTTAACAGGAAAATAAGGCCAGCTCCGCATACCTACGCCTGCCGTGAAAGTTTTCTAGCAGTCTATTCACTCAATTGAGGAACGGAAAGTCTTTCCTCTATAGTTCGCTACTGCATGCCGCCCTAAACTAGGATGAGCCTCCAGGCCGAGACATCACACGTGTACCCACCTCGGGTTCGGGCTCGGGCTCTGAGATCAACATGCCCTCATTTCGACCCAGCGGTGGGAGCCATGGCAGAGCTTCGCGTGGAAGATACCTTTTTGATCACACCTCAGACAAATAAGGCCGGTTTGTAAGTAGACGCCTATCGCCCAAGTCCTGGCCGCACTCTTAAATAAGCCCTCCTTAGGTTTACCAATTCTTGTCTGTACTACCACGCGTCACGCCGACTCTAGCACCCGGTACTCTGCAGACCACCCCCAGAAGTCACACCCTCCCTCGTTAGGTGCTCTGCAATGGCTTCCATGACGAACGTTCGCAAGCGTGCAGGCCATGCATGCCTAAATTGCCGAAAAAGAAAGATCAGGTGTGACGTGTCTCTCCACGGGCCTCCATGCACGAACTGCCGTCTAGACGACGAGAAATGCGAAGTCTCCAAGCGGAAGCGTCGACAGTGAGCCCATCATTGAACACCTTGAAACAAACCGGTTACGCAGCTTTCCTGACCTTCTAGATGGCGTATGCAGGTTCACGGAGAATCTCTCACCGACGATGGGCACGTATCCCGTCGGCAGAGCCCAGACACCAACCTATCCCCGGCGGACGAGCACATGGGCAAGACCAGCTCCCCGAACCGCCACGGCAACGAACACGAAGCCAACGGTGAGGTAGCCTCGGAGCGAATCAAGGGATTGCAAACCGACACCCCCACAACCGCCAAGGCCGGTCCTGATGAAGACCCTTTCAAGATCGGTGACTGTTCTCCGCTGTCCCCCGTCGTCAGTAATGACGACTTTCAGGAGCCATGTGCCATCTTTTCCTCGACCAGCTGTGCCGAGGTCAAGGAAATGGCACAGATGAATATGGACTCGGCGGCATTAGATATCCCAACAGCTTGGCACGGTGAATTTCTCGATCGACCTTGGAAAGGACTCCCAACGCTTTACTATTCGTCTTATGTCACATATGCCTATTACCCTTTCCTGAGCCTCAGTAACCTCCCACTCCTTCCAACCCATGATATCTGTTTTCTCGAAGTGCAAGGCTGTCTTCATGTTCCATGCCGTCCACTTCTCACTGAGTTTATGCGGCAATACTTTCTTCATCTACATCCCATTCTCCCGATCCTCAACGAGGGAGATTTTTGGGATGCGTACTTTCAAAACCCAAACTCACGCATCCCTAACCAGAAGGTTTCCCTGCTCCTCTTTCAATCCATGTTGTTTGCATGTTGCAATGTAAGATGAATCCGCAAGTTGCTTGAAGTGTTAAACCACGGCTAGCTAACCTACCCGAAGTTCATATCGCACGAAACGATTAATAGCCTTGGGCTTTCCAATATGCGTGAAGCCCGTGCAACTTTTTACCGTCGGGCCAAACTTTTGTTCGACCTTGAGGCGGAGTCGTCTTCGGTCGCCATCTCGCAGGCCGCACTTTTACTGGCGTCATGGGGAATCACTTCTTGCCGGCTTATCCATAAGCCGTACATCCCCTGGCTTTCCATTGCCATTCAGTACGCCAAAGACGCCGAGGCCGATCGTTACGAGGCTTTTGGGGATGATGTCGAACACCAAGCCATGCTCAAAAGACTATGGTGGTGCTGTATCATTCGGGACCACATGCTCAGTCTCAACTTGCGCCGTGATATCCAGATCACGCGTCGACATTTTGATTTCGGGCACAGCTCAACCCTCGGCGTCCCTGATATGGCCAATGAAACCCACCGGAGCAAGGTACATGAGCCGGCAGTCAAGATTCAGCTAGCGAGAATTCTCCAACTTCTCGTAGAGCTGTGCATTCTTCTCACAGAAGCACTCGAGTCCATGTTTCCTGTCGAGGACGGTTTCAGTAGAAGTGAAACCCGGCTCGAAGATGGCGCAAGCATTCAAAACTGCAAGATTGCCCTGGAAAGATGGCACTCGGAGGCCAAAGCACGGTTTCCACAGCTTCGCGAATCGTTTGCCAACCATCAAGAAGGGCAGCACGACTCCGTGGTACTATTCACCACGGTATTGAAAATGTACTACTAGTGCGTGTATATTCCTTTGGCTTGTGTTTCCTGGTTTTGTTGAAGCTAACATTCCTCGGCCAGTTCCTCAAAGATTGTTTTGACTCATTACAAACTTCTTCAACTGACTGCCGAGTCCGCTGACCCGGTGTTGGATGATTTATTAGTCCTTAACGATAATCGTCTAGAACTTCAGAACGCCGCCCTGGGCACAACAGGCTGTTTAGAGAAGCTTCTCCAACTTCGGCTGGCTCGTTGGCTACCCATCAGTGCCATCAACTGCACCGCGTTGCCTTTGTTACTGAACATCATTGATGTGGAAATATTGTCTCAACGGCCGCCGGAGAATCACGCAAGACGCCTCAAATTGAAACGCCATTGTCTTTATATACTCACCAAGGCTATGGAAACATATAGGCAGCATTATGAAGGGGTCGACTGGGTTAGCGACACAATTCAATCCATCGTCGGCTGCGTGAGGATTGAACACGCCAGAACAGCCCTACGCCCAGGCGCTGGCCATCCCCGTCGAGGCACAGACATCAATGAGTTCCTCAAGGTGCTCATGTCCAGGCCATTTTTGTACCTGCGTATTGCCTTCATCCTCGATGTGTCTTTAAGAACGGGTCGAGTACCAAAAGATCAGGCCTTGCCAAAACTCTTACGCAACGTCTTGACCAAGGACACGGCTCTCGACCAAGAGCTGAATGCAGAAAAGGGTGCTTACAGCAACCCATCATATACGGCCGGAGGGGGAACGGCGGGAGCGTCGACAAGCGACGAGGTCACGAGAGAGTCGCCCAGGCTAGAAGAAGCAGATTTGTGCGAGGTCTTTCCGAGTACAATGATACCAGACGGGGCTACGGCGATGGCAGCGCACACGATTGCCCCAAGCTTCTTCTCCCAGGAGAATGATGTGAGTTCATCTCACTCTCAGGACTGGTTCAGTGATAGGAACGTGGCCCTTGACAGTGGTGCATTTGGAGAAAGCGGCGGAATTTCCTTTAATGACCTGGACCTTCTAGCTTTCTGTACTTGAAAGAGTATGTAACATTTGCTCATCTGGTACACATTTCTGGTGCATGGCTTTTCGACGCATTCCACAGCTTTCACCCCGTAGAGAATCATAATTTCATTCACACAGATAAGGGAGTGAGCATGATATCAACACGGCAGCGTTCGCGTCCTAGATGCTACTCATTTGGCAAAGCATCTCAAGCCATTGGTTGCCTTGATGACTGGACACGGCAGCTACGCAGCAGCAATGATTATACGCCGATATTTCTCCTTTGCGATGATAACCCATCGTTTCTCGCGCCCGTTACACGGCTACCACTCTCACATGGACTGCTCGAGTTGCTCCAGAGGGAACGACACGTTGGTAGAAAAATTAAAGAACTTTTCAAACTACGCTGTAGGGGACGGGCAGGCCATCATTTTATCCTGTCGTTGTCTACCCCTCCGATGCAGTGACACTTGCGACACGGTTTCCAAGTCGTGGTTAGAGGCATCTTAAGGGGGAGAAAGGCAGCGTTGTCAGAAGATGGGAAGGAGATGGAGGATCAAACGCCCACGCGGCACGGCCCCGAGCCCATGATACTCGCTGTTCGATTCAATAAAGGAAAAATAAACAACGTGACTCCCAACTCTTAGCCGTAGATTCCTCGGAGTCGGCTTCGGCTTCCATGACAGCGGTGCGGGGACGGGGTAAGACGAACATCGTAGTTCGGGGAGATGGACAAAGTCCCATTGATGGGCCGTTATGGAGTCAACCCGGGTATGACATCAAGCTCTCGATCTACGTGTATTTGTGCATATATGGCTGGCGTTCTGCCTTTGACCAGTGTGGTAACCCTTTTTACCATCGTTGAATATCACCACCCAACATGGCGAAACCCATCACGCCCAATTTTGACGCCCCCAGCTCCAAGGTCCTTCCTCCTGCTGAATTAGCCCATGTTGTTCTAAGGACGGCTAGTCTGAAGCCCATGCAAGATTTCTACATCAACTTTCTTGGTGGCAATGTCACATATGCCAATGACATGATTTCTTTCATTACGTATGACGAGGAGCACCACCGCGTCGCGCTGGTCGGAATCCCGGAAACGGAAGCCAAAAAGCCCAATTCTTGCGGCCTAGAGCACATCGCCTTTAGTTTCAAGACTTTGGGCGATCTTCTCTTGTCGTATCGCCAGCGCAAGGACCGGGGCATCTCCCCTGTCTGGTGCGTCAACCACGGGCCGACGACGAGCATCTACTACAAGGACCCCGATGGTAACATGCTGGAAACCCAAGTCGATAATTTCGACACAGTGGAAAAGGCAACGGCCTTCATGATGAGCGACAAATTCTCCGAGAACCCCATCGGCACTGATTTCGACGCCGAGGCCTTGATTGATGCACTTCGCAAGGGAGAAGACGAAAAGGCTTTGATGAGGCGCAAGGAAATTGGGCCGAGGGGTATGCCTGATTTGGCCGCCATGTGACGCAGGACAATTATGTTGATTTCATTGGCCGAGCTATCATCTTCGGGTTCGGGCCCGGCTTCGGCCTCGGAATTACATGATATATTGTAGCAACCGTCAAGAAGGCTTTAAATGCTAAGAACTCGTTTTCTTGAAGATAAATATTGGAAACTTGGGTGGCCATGCCCGAAAGAACCAATGCCCAATGACGCCCAATAAAGCCAGACTGTCGATTTTTCGAGTCTCGTGGCAACAACAGTCAACTTTCAGCCTTCGAGTACTCGAATGAATCGCTGCATCAATCTACAGTGAGCTCTTCACCGTCAGCGGCTCTTCAGAGGCTCAGAGCCTGTATATAAGGAGAGAACGCCTACCGTATGTGGCATGTATTCTCACGAAATCTTGGGCAGTGTGCTCCTTAAAGTAAATGGAAGAGCACGTGTGTTTGTAGCATAGTACATGCGCGACCCGTAGACCCTGTAGTGTCTCCCAAGGAACTTAGGAACTAGTCAGCTCAGGCGGAGTCCAGTTCTCGAGCCAGTTGTCATCAGCAACATCGAACCCGTTGCTCTCCAAAAGGTTCATGACATCTGTAAACAGGGCTTGGGAGGAAATATCGTCATTGGGACTTCCATGTCCGGTACTGCCAGCGACAGGCTCTGCGGTGGGCCAACGGACAGGCTCGGCCTCTCTCCCAGGGACGGTGCGACCAGATCCATTGCTCAAGGCTTGACCCGGCAGCATGTTGAACCCATTTCTCTCCTCTACCCGAAGCTCATTGATAGAATTCAACGACATGGCATCCTTCTCCGAATTAGTCGCCAGCGGGACGGCTGTATTTGTTGCCGCGGCACTGTCCCGGGGATCTCGCCTCTGAGACTCGGACCGTGCGGCATCTGCATATCGGTCGGCGATGCGCCTAGCCAGGCGGACAAACTCAGTCGTCTTTGTAAAAGCGGTTTCTCCAGAAGTGATGTACTCCAGCCGGCCAAAGAATCCGACAACAACTTCCATCAAGGCGATGTCGTTGCGAGTTGACGCATTGTCGGGACTGGTGACTACATGGGCGAAGAGCGTGGTAAGAGCCGTGAAGGGGTAGTAGAAGCTAAGCCTAGCGCGCAACGACTCAGTTGGACGAGCTCATTGGAGCAGAAGAGGGCAATTCATTTTGGCAGGTACATGATAAAGAAATCACATCCAGTGACTTACCATCCAGGAGTAAAGCTTTCCACGTCAAGATGTTTGGTGAGCAGTATCATGGCTCTCGCCGCCTCTATGTTTCGTTTTATCGTCGTCTGAGTAGTGCTTGGCGAGGCGGGTTCTTTCGCGGTGAACATTGGCGTGAACCTACGGTATATGGCGCAGATGATATAGTAGTAAGAGGAATGTAAAGCGAGAAGCTGGAACCGAGTCAACCCCTTGGAATCGGCAATCCGGCCAAATGGGATCCCAGGCTGAATGCCGGGTGGGATCGCCTGTTTCCATGCCTCGAGGTCTTGCATCAGGCGCTCCAAGGTACCAGAGAGCTGAGCAGAGGACATATCGAGCGCGGTAGCCGAGTAGAGTCGTCGGGACACGGCGCCACATATACGTGCAAACTTGGCTAACAACAGAAAGCAATCGAAGTCGGCACCCTGTTCTGTAGCGCTTGTGTTGGGATCGGCATCGTGGGCCAAGCGGACACCTCGAGGAAAGGGGCAGCTGATCTCGCCATCATCCAGAGCTGAGGGCCTCCCGCAGCGTAGGCTGATAGTCTTGTCGAGGCAATATATGACCCAGAATGTGCGTGCCCTATGCGACTGTTCCTCTTCGCTCAAATTCCATTCTTGAGAAGGGTGGCGATTCAGTGCGATGCTTTGAGCGAGCCGTGAAGCGATTGAGCACAAGGTGTACTCTAGCCGCTGTGGGCTGGACAGGCCTTGAGCGAAGACCGTCATGACAGCAAATGCTTGCACCCCCATCAGGTCTGTGGCGTCGTGTATAATTTTGGATTCGTAAGAGAGAGCATTTTGGAAGAACCCCCAACATTCACGACCCGACTCTTGAAATGATTCGGCCGTCTCATGAGACAGTGCTGCTCGGCACCCTGAAGCCAAGACAGCATTGAGCAGGGCTTTCCAGGAAGATGACTTGCAGCTTGGGTCGGTGCCAAAGCGCGCTAGCTGAAGCTCAAACTGATGTCGATCCAGCACGGGAAATATGGTCTGGACAGTTGAGAAGTAAGCATCAACGTACTTGTTGACAACCGAAGAGGCTATCGGCTTCAACCGATGCCCTGCCGTGTAAGTGGAAGGGGACGAAGGGAGGTGTTGAGGTGTGCATTTTGCTTGCCTCAGGTGGGCAAGAAGCGTGTTCCGGATATCCTTGATGGTCTCGCACAACTCGTCGGAATCGGGGACATGTTGACGAAGCCAGTTCAATCCCAAGTCAGATATGGTGGAGATGCCAGATGACGGGCCCGTGTACTCATCCCCGTCTTCAGTACGCATCCACACGGCAGGATGGCATCCTGTGACCTCCATACCAGGGTCGCCTTCTAGGAGTTGATCCAAGAGATCAAGCGAACGATGGAGGTCTGGGTTGTCCGAAGGTTGTCCGGCTAGATTCGCATCGCGAGTCGGCCGCGCTTGAGGCCCTGTCTGTGCTCCGTCGCTTGAGCCGTTGACGGCAGTGTCGTTGTGGAAAGCATCGATGCCACCAACGCAAATCCATTCCTCGCTCCGCTCGCCATCCTCGTTCATCGTTGCTGGAGGAGGCCGGCTCTCGGGCACCGTTGACGGCGTCCGAGGATAGTTGGCGGGCAGAAAGGGGCGATGGCCCGGGAAGCCGCCATGTGTGCTTCGACGAGTGCGCCTCTCGCCGGCATAGGTGCAATGGCTCGCGCGCAACCTGCAATTCTGGCACACGGGGCGCGTTTGGTCGCATCGAATCTTGCGAGCACGACAGGTCTTGCACGCCATGTCAGCGTCGTTGATACGAAGAGAGGCGGACTCCCCGGAGCGTGGGACCGTGGATGGTTTTGGGGGACGAGGTGCCCCGGTAACCCCGGAAAATCAAGGCATAACTAATTAAGCCGCCGCGCAGAGGATGCGGGGTAGTAGACTATATGTTTATCTTGACCGCATCAAGTTAGCCGGCAGTTGCATTCAAGACAATAACAATGGGAGGGAACAGGGTTGAAGGATGGACTTGACCTAGCACATAACAGGGACGGACAACGGGGTTAGGGTTGCCGTACTTACGGGTTCTTTCCTTACACTTTAGAGGAGACGCCTTCACTCTTTTCCCTTGATAGAAAACGGCACAGTAAACTATTTTGGAATATAACACTAAAATGTCAGAATTACTAATAAACAACGATTAGAAAATCTGAAAAGGCAGACAAGAGCTCGGATTACCATCGTCGCGTTTTCATTACAGCCCCTTTTTACTTTGAACAACCTGCATTCTTACCCTACACCTACGTTCTCCCCCCTCCCCCCCCTTTTTTTATTTCTTTTTGTCCACCTCTAATTCCTTAGCTATGTAATCTAAATACCTGCAGTTATACTCTTTTTCAGGGAACCACGATCCTTTCTCTCAATAATTGCTGATTGATTCATTTGTCAAACTAGCCCAGTACAACTTCCTGAACGTCACGTCCCTCGATATACGCCAGCCAATTCTCCACCTCCTGAGCGCACCTTGCAACCGTGGCACCATCGAGCACCCGATGGTCCGCACTCCAGCTCAAGACTGCTCGATCTCTCTTAACGATGCGATCTTTGCCGTCCTCGCCAGCCTCAAATACAGGGACTTGTTCTACTTTCCCAACTGCAACAATGGCCGTCATGGGTGTCAGAATTACTGGAGCCACGGCATGTCCACCAATGCTTCCAATATTGCTGACGACGATGGTGCCGCCCTTCATATCATCGGGCCTCAGCTTACCCGCCCTGGCCAGGCTACTCATTCGAGAGATTTCTTTCGCAAGGGACGCCACGGAATGGTTTTGGACATTTCGAATCACTGGCACTAGAAGCCCTTGCTTCGTATCCATTGCCACACCAATGTTGTGGGACGACTTAATTATCAGCTGGGGCTCCGTTGGATCGCTCTCGGTATCCAAGACTGAGTTCAGGATTGGGTGGGCAAGTAGAGCTTGCGACAGAGCCTTGATCACAAATGCAAGAGGGGTGATTTTGGTAACAGATCCCGCTTCATCCTGCAAGTGGGACGAGAGGGAGCCATCGGACAATGCTGTCTTGCGGAGAGTCATGACTTTTGTCAGATCTACCGCATGAGTGAAGAGAAAGTGTGGCACCGATAGTGACTGGGTCATGGACTCGAACATTCGTTTTTGGATAGGAGGGAGCGGCGCCTTGTAGTCTTGTTGACCTCTCGCCATGCCAGTTGTTGCGGAGCTGGATCGCGAGCCGAGGCGAGCGTCATGGCGCTGTGTTGTCTTCTCTGCCAGCTCTGAAGTCGAAATAGGTTCGAGCAGTTCTTGCGATGCTGTGCCGGTGGCTTCTTCCGGTTCCTCTTCGTCCCCATGGACGTCCATGTCAAGAAGGGCCTTGCGATCGTTAGTACCAGGACCTGCTCAGGCTCGAGTGTGTCACGTACAGAGCCGACTTTTGCAACGTCACCAGCATTGTAGTGAAGTTTGTGGATGGTACCACTGAAGCGTGACGTGATCTGCAAAACAACCGGGTCGTTAGCTTGGTGCCTCAATCTCCTTTCACATTCAGCGATGCACCGGGAAACCAATTACTTCAACTGAAGCTTTGTCTGATTGAACTTCACAGATTGGATCAAACTCTTCGACCTCGTCCCCCACTTTCACCTCCCAAGATATGATTTGGCATTCGGTAATCCCTGTGACTGTCAACACTTAGTCTTTGGGCGGAAGGGGAAAGAAACCTTCGCCAATATCCGCAAGCAAGTATGGTTTAATAGCCAGGTGACACTGGGAACTTCGGAAGGAACGTGTCTGCATAGAATCGGCAGTGAGGCGGGTGATGAGGACGGGGCGAGGCCAGAGCAACTCTGGCCGAAGCCGGGCTCGTATGCAGGACCGTCTGAAGGCAAACATCTTGAATATTGAGTCTAAAAGGACCAGGTAGAGGGTAGAATCATGTAAAACTAGGATATGATGAAAAATAGATCGGGTAATGTATGCATTTCATTCCCAAGAAGGCCGTGCGATTATGCTTGGGGCTGCTGTCGCGGGCCGGGCACAGCCGCGGCCCGCCATTGCTGCCGCGGTCTCAGATTGTCTTAAGCCGTAGCAATCGTTACTTCCAAAGCAGGGATAGATAGGTAGTTAGACCGGTCATCAGTATCGAGAGTCATTTTCCTCTTCCCATAAGCCTGCTTATATCTGAAGGGGCTCTGCTACGGGTTTCGCTATCAATCAACCAAACGCTCGCGGCTCACCAATGATGCAGAGGTTCCGATCGAGATTGGCACAGCGATGCCGGCCAAGAACACCAACGAACTATTGTTACCGACACGCTCAACCTTGCTGGGAGCGATGGTCATCGACATCAAGCATGTCAGCCCAGGCTACTCGGTGAGAACCCTGGCTTAGACCTTCATGCCGACATCGTGGACGGTTTGCTAAGAGATAGCAGTCCGCTTTTCCCAGGCGCAATCAAGAGTCCCCTAACCTCGAAAATGGAATGGGTAATGCCATCTCAAATGGCGCCGATACCCACATACAGCATCCTGAATGCAAACAACCAGATCGAAGATCCGAGCCAGTTGACCGCCGCGATTCCAGAAGCCGACATTGTCCAATGGTATAAGAACATGCTTACAAGTACGTCCTCCCCAACGCCGAGTGCGATCATTGGCTGACTTGACTTGTTCCACCCCAGTCAACATCATGGACACCATCATGTTCGATGCACAAAGACATGGCCGTGTCAGCTTTTACATGGTTGGTTGCTCGAAAGCTTTTGGGAGATGAGAGGATACAGGCTAAGTAACAACCACAGGTTTCTGCAGGCGAAGAAGCGATCATGATTGGATCAGCCGCTGCTCTCGGGAACGGTGATGTCATTACTTGCCAGTACAGGGAACACGGTGTGTTCTTGCAGCGCGGCTTTACGTTGAAGGACTTTATGAGCCAATTAACTGCTAATTGCAACGACCCTGGAAAGGGCCGGAACATGCCGAATCATTACACGGGAAGAGAGAAGACCGGAATTGTAAGCTCTCCAGGCCTTCATTTCCTTGATTGCCCTCATACAGTTGATATCCCAAGTCGTTTTCCGAGAAAGGCTGACTTGGGCCCAGCATTCCGTTGCGTCTACCCTCGGAACGCAGATTCCCCATGCCGTGGGTGCCGCTTATGCCTTGAAGCTACAGGATCAGGCAGATCCAACTCAGGAACCCAGAGTTGGAGTTGCGTATTTTGGTGAGGGAGCCGCCAGCGAAGGTGATTTCCACGGCGCTCTGAACATGGCCGCCACTATGGAAAGCCCAGTGATCTTCATCTGCCGCAACAATGGCTACGCTATTTCAACACCGGCCTCGGAGCAATACCGAGGAGATGGAATTGCTAGCCGCGGCATAGCTTATGGAATTGAGGCTCTTCGGGTCGACGGAACCGATATTTTCGCCGTTTATGAGGCTACCAAAGAGGCCAGGCGAAGAGCAGTAGAAGGGCGCCCCATCCTTCTTGAATTCATGAGCTACAGGATTTCGCACCATAGTACGAGCGACGACAGCACGGCTTATCGAAATCCTGATGACATTGCATTCTGGAAAGGTTCACAAGGTAATCCCATCGCTAGGTTGCGCCAATACCTGGTGCACAAAGAGCTGTGGTCCGATGAGCTCGATGTGCATACCAGAAAAGAGATTCGCAGAAATGTCATTCGAGAATTGACAACCGCTGAGAAGGAGAAGAAACCGGCGCTCAAGGAGATCTTTACAGACGTCTACGCCGAGTTGACTGACGAAGCTGAGTATCAGCGGGAGAAGCTGCGGGAGCTCATGAAGAAGTATCCAGCTGAGTACGACGTCAAGGACCATGTTGGAGGGTTGGAGTCGCTGTAATTCTAGCGGTGTGGAAAAGGACTTTACCTAGATCAAGACATATCCTTGTTCTTTGCCGGCAGATATTGTGTAGTGATTTTATTGAAGAGTTGTGATACTTATTGTCTACCAGTGCGCCTCACCGACCTGGACCACAAGTAAGACTAAGGCCCATCATTGATCAAAGGCAAGGAAACGTGGACAATATCATCAGTCTAATTACACCACTTGACAAAATCAACTCCTGACCCCTCTATCATTGCCGACTTCTCCATAAACCGACAAACCTCCTACAAACCAACATCGAGTTACATAAGTTCAATTACGCAAAGTTTGGCGACGGGGGAGCTGATCTTTTGGAGAGTGTCATGTGGATAGTTGATATGTCGCTCAATGTTCAATCTGTTCGAGGATGCCATCATAAATTCCTAGGAAAGCAGTTAGTACTTTGATAAATAGTAAAATAGCCGTATACGTACGAGCAACATCTGGGAAAATGTATTTCTCATATGAGAGACCCGTGTGGGTTGTCAAGCCTGCGATTCTCTTTACTGGCGCATGTAAGGAGAAGAATGCGCGATCCTGTATCGTAGCAGCAATTTCCGCACCGACTCCATAGTTCACCATACTCTCATGTACAACAATAGCCCTGCCGGTCTTTTTCACGCTATTGATAATCGTCTCTTGATCCCAGGGGTAAATTGTTCGAAGATCAATTAGCTCGATATGAAGCCCTGGTCTGTCTTTTTCAGCGGCTTCGATGGCTGCCTGGCAAGTGTAGAGCGGCCGACCATATGAGATAATAGTCAAGTCGTTTCCTGGTTTCAGTACCTCTGCCTTTCCGAGCGGGAGCGTATAGGCTTGATCTGGGACCATCTCAACAGCTGCGCGATAGAGGATCTTCGGTTCGAGGAAGATGGTGGGGTCCTTGCTGTCCATAATGCTCGCAAGTAAGAGACCTTTTGCCTGAGAAGGCGATCGTGGCACAATGACCCGAAAGCCCGGAACATGGCAAAAAAGAGACTCAGGCGATTGTGTGTGGTATCTATACCACTGGTCAGCATCAAAATTGTAAATCAGAGCCACAGGTCCGCATACAGTGCCCCATGGCCCACGCCGCCGCAAGGCATGCGGATCACCATCCCTCCAAGGTTTGCACCCGTGGCTCCTTCACGATAACGGAACTTGGCAGCCTCATTAACGATTTGATCGAAGGCTGGATATATGTAATCGGCAAATTGGATCTCGACCACCGGTTTCATGCCCTCAGCAGCAGCCCCGATCGCGACTCCCACAATGCCTTGTTCCGTGATCGGCGTGTTGAAGACCCTGTGTTTTCCGAACTCATTTTGCAGCCCCGTAGTGCACCTGAAGACACCGCCAAAGGCCACATCTTCGCCGAAACATAGGACACGGTCCGAAAAGCCCAACGCCGTGCGCAAGGCAGAGTTGACTGACTGACACAAGTTCAGCCTTGTTGATGGCCCGTCCCTGGGCAAATCGGGCGCGGAGGCTAGTGTTTCTCGGTTGTGGTGAAGAAGTTGAGTAGTACTGAAATCTATTGGTCGATTTAATCGGGGAATCGAGCCTTGGACCGTCTGGGTTGCATAAGACCGAGAAGAAGACAGCAACTGGCTGTTCGTCCGGTGGAATGATCGTAACATGGTGCTTCGTAGTAACGCCATCCTTGAAGCTTCAACCTATTGGGTAGCAATACGCAATCAAGACAAGGCAGAGGAAAAAAGAAGGGAGTTTCGGACGGGCAACGTCAACAGTGTGATCTTAGAACGAGCGCCCCCGATCACAGCCGTGAGGCCGTGACAGGATGTGACGGTCTTCAACGGCATTCCACAACTCTGCTTGCGAGGGTTACCTGCCGAGAAGGCCAGTTGATCCGCGGCTGCTTGGCCTCGCGTTGGCCGGCACGCACTCGTTGATAGGCTTCACAGTACGCGAGACAGTGCGAAATCTCTCTCGGGCTCGGGCTCGGGCTCTGCCTCGGCTTCGGGCATGAGGCTCTGACATCGGCATTACCAGATGTAGAACTTCATAGGTTCAACGGGGTCGACGGCTGGCGGTTCAGCTCCACTTGGCTGCCCGCTCCAACGGGGCTGCTTCCCCGCATCTGCCTGCTCTCTAGAAGTTCCCCGGATTCTCTATGTATGTCACGGCAGTAGACAGAGATAGCTCGCGTATAAAGACAGGAATGATGAAACTCTCAGTCATTTGTATGTGGCGCGACTCATCCGTCTAAGAGACACTAACAAAATGGCTCTCGTGTCAGACGCCGTCTTGATCGGCTTAGGCCTAATCGCTTCCACTCTGTGGCTGGTGTACAGAGTCACCAAGGTTGGCCAGCGGCCTCCTGGCTTCCCTCCTGGTCCACCAACGGTGCCGCTTCTTGGCAACTTGCACTTGGTATGTGTAACCCTTGAATGGCTTCTGAAATCCCTGGAGTCTCATTGGTCCTCCAGATGCCGACGAAAAGGCCCCATCTACAGTTCCAGAAGTGGGCGAAACAATATGGGCGAGTAATTCCACGCCTGTTTTTGAGCTGTACACATTGTTTCTAATGGCCATGTAGACCCATATACTCACTCATCCTCGGCACTAAAACTATGGTAGTCCTCTCTTCTGATGAGACCGTCAAAGACCTCTTGGATAAAAAGAGCGGCGTGTACTCTGACAGACCTGATATGTACATCGGCCAGCGGATTGCAAGCGGCAACCTCAGACTTGTCGTCATGGTAAGAATTGTCAGCCTTCGGCTCCTCTCTCGGGGCTAACATAGATGACAGAGATATGGCAACAATTGGCGCATGATTCATCGTATGATACACAAAGCGCTAAACATCAAAGCTGCTGTAACCTATGTGCCCTACCAAGATCTCGAGAACAAGGTTCTTTTAGCAGGGATACTCGACACTCCGAAAAACTTCTTGCTCCATATTCGACGCTTTACCTATTCTCTTTCTACCCAGATGATATTTGGTTACCGATGCACAAGCAACCAGGATCCAAATCTGCTACAGCTCTTTCATGTACTTGAATCGCTGCAGACTTTCTATTGTGCGCAGCATTGCTAATTCCTCCCAGTGTTTTGAAAAATGGGGCGAGTTATCTGGGAGTTCAAGTGCTCAGGTAGCAGATTTGTACCCTGTCCTACAAAAGCTCCCAAATTTCCTGGCACCAAATGTCAACTATGCAAAGCGGCTGCATAAAATTGAGAAGAAGCTATATGTAGGCCACTGGATGAGGGCGAAGAACGCTATCCTTGACGGCACTGGACTGGTATGTGCTTCATATATTCTCAACATGATCCGGGAACAGAGCTCTTACTAATATTACCACACTGACAGCCATGCTTTTGCAACGATATTTACAACGCGCAGTTAACAGAGAAGTTTTCCGATGACGCTGCAGGTTACATTAGCGGGTCGCTCCTCGAAGCCGGATCAGATACAACCGCTTCGACACTCTACGGCTTTATCCTGGCCATACTCATTTGGCCAGAAATCCAAAAGAGAGGACAAGAAGAAATCGACCGTGTAGTTGGTCACGATCGCCTACCTACTATGGAAGATTATGACCAGCTGCCTTTCATTCGCTGCTGTATCAAGGAAAGTCTCCGCTGGATGCCCACAGTTGTTCTTGGTGTGCCTCATGCTCTTATCAAGGAGGACAACTATCAGGGATATCGCATTCCAGAGGGAGCAACAGTCATCAACAATGTTTGGTCAGTATTAGAATCCGCAATGGTGATAACATATAAGTCTGATCACCACCATTAGGTCAATTCATATGGATGAAACGCGATCCCCAAACCCGCGCGTATTCAATCCGGATCGCTTCAAGGACGATAACACGACTCTTTATCAATCAGCAGTTGGAGACGTCACGAAGCGTGATAATTTCGTTTTCGGCGCAGGACGTCGTCTTTGTCAGGGCATCCATATTGCCGAGAGATCTCTCTTCTTGGGTATCTCGCGATTCCTCTGGGGGTTTGATTTTTCTCCAACTAGAGGCCAAGATGGGCGTCCGATGACTTACGACCCGGAGGATTTGGTCGGCGGCATTACCATTCAACCAGCAGACTTCCAAGCCATCATTGAGCCACGATCTGAGCATAAGACAAGTATTATGAGGAAAGAAGCTCAGGGCTGCCAGAAATTTCTGCACCCAGAGACTTTGCAGTGGCTTAAGATTCCGGAGGGAATGACATTTGACATTGGCAAATAGGAAGCAATGAGATTAGGACGATTCATATTTTTAGCAACGTTTGCTCTCTTTAGGAGCTTTATAATGAACATTGCATCTCTACCGAAAAAAAATGAAGCATGGAATTTCACTTACCTTATGCAAGACTGATTGGGACGTGTTAAGAAATACGGGAATTTGATACAACGCGTCACATTCATTAGCAGGTTGCAAAGAAAGTCGTAAGAAGCTCTATCTCGGCAGAACCGAAGCGAACCCCTGACGGGCTAAGGACGCCGCCCCTGAACAATGATTTAGTATTCTTCCCATCCAGGAGAAGAGCAGGGCCCGAACTTATGATTTTCCTAGTATTGAAAACCCTCCCGTATCGATCTGGCTCTGAAAAAACTCCCCCTCGCACCACAGCCGGCCCGAAGCGTTTAAACTAGGGAGATGTGTACTTGTTCGGTCCGTCCTCGCTCAGAAAGGCGACTGGCTGGCTGGGAAATGGCTTCGTACACACCAATTCGCCCGCTCAGAGGTCGGTCTTGTAGTCCGCCATTGATGCTAGTAACAACTGATGAGGCAGCATTCTCTAGAGTCCCGGCCCACCCTTGTCCGGGCTTACCGAAATCCCGAAGAATCAGCCGCCGGAGCTCAAAGTAGCCGGATCTTAAGAGCAGACCGGGTTGGCTACCTAGCGCCGAGGCCCGTTCGGCATTGGTGTAATGGATCATCATTCCCGTCCTTCAGCTATTTATTAAAGCTCAACACGCTACAATGTTGACGTTTTGTACATCTGGACGTGAACAATGGCAATAAGATGACACGACAGAACATGCCACGCAAGCTCTGGGAGCCAAGCAATCCAAAGGCGACGCAAATGTACAGTTTTATGCAGACTATAAACCAGAACCACGGTCTCCAGCTTGAGGTTTGAAGGCGCCGGGCCGGCAATGTCAGCGTCATTGAGATCCCGAAGCTAACATATACAGTCATTCCAAGATCTTTACGAATATTCCACCAAGAATCGCGCCCCCTTCTATGCACAGCTATTCGATTGGGCAAATATAATCTACACCGGCTTCCCTTCTCGTGTAGTCGATGAGTCAGCTGACATTGATACTGTCCCTCGCTGGTTCCCTGGCGTCAATATCAATTGGGCCGAAAACATACTCTATTCCCGCGGAGCCTTCGACCCTACGAGCCATCAAGGGGTTGTTGGAAAGGAAAACGACAAGATTGCTTTCACGGAGATACGTGAGGGCAATACACACGTGCGCCACTTTTCGTGGGCTGCACTGCGCGAAGATGCTGGCCGTCTGGCAGCAGCCCTCCACGCACGCGGCATCCGACAAGGCGATCGGGTGGTAGTTGTCGGCTCCAACTCCATCCACACTTTGCTCGTATTTCTGGCGGCCGCATGGCTAGGCGCTATATTTTCCAGTGCATCCACTGACATGGGCGTTGACGGAATCTTACAAAGAAGTGTGCAGATTGACCCCAAGGCAAGCTCAAGACGTTACGACATATGTTGTCTCACTGTTAACCCTGACTAACTCGCTTCAGCTTGTATTTTTTGACGATATTTCCGTATACAATGGAAAGACGACAGACCTCACGGCTAAGATGTGCGAATTCATGGAGGGGATGAAGTCGTGCAAGAATCTCTCTGGTCTGATTGTCATGCAACGGCTTGAGAGACCTGCGGATGTATCTGCCATTCCCGGTGCCGAGACATTCTCGTCCCTTCTTTCTCTGGCTACTGGCTATGCATGCCCACCTTTTATTCGTGTTCCCTTCCATGCCCCGCTCCTCATCTGCTACTCTTCTGGCACAACGGGGACACCGAAACCGATCGTCCATTCGGTCGGAGGAGTACTTCTCAACCTCATTAAGGAAGGACGCCTCCACGATTCCGTGTCAGCCAACTCGGTCATCTTTCAATACACGACTACAGGATGGATTATGTACGTTCTCCAAATAGCCAACATGCTCCTCGGCGCCCGGATTGTAGCATACGATGGATCGCCTTTCATACCAGACAGGACAACCCTCGTTAAGATCCTTGGCCAGCAACGTGTCACTGTGTTTGGTACAAGCCCACGATGGATGCAGGAAATGGCAAAGAGCGGCATTAGCCCGAGAGATACAGCCAACCTCAGTGCGCTCCGAACGGTCACGTCCACCGGGATGGTGCTCTCGGACCAATTGTTTGAGTGGGCATATGACATCGGGTTCCCACCATCGATACACCTTATAAACAAGTCCGGTGGAACAGACATTGTGAGTAGATGGTTCCCCCACCTCCCTTTGGAGTGTCTGTGAAATTTTTTCTAATCTTATTATCAGGCAGGGTGCTTTGGCACAGGCAACCCCTTGTCTCCCGTGTACGTGGGTGGCACTCAGGGCGCGTCTCTAGGTGTTCCCATATCCATCTACGATTCCGCTGGAGAAGATGTTGGGAGCCCTGTGCCACTAGGGACCCCGGGAGAGCTCGTCGCAACAGCAGCCTTTCCAAACATGCCATGCTTCTTTTGGGGAGACTCATCATCACCGGCACCCGCGCTACCGGGTTCGAGGTACCACTCAAGCTACTTCGCTCGCTTTATGCATATCTGGACTCACGGTGACTTGTGCATGATACATCCCCAAACTAGAAACATTTATTTCATGGGTCGAGCTGATGGAGTACTGAACCCCTCTGGAGTCCGTTTCGGGAGCTCGGAAATTTACTCTGTTATTGATGCCACCTTTTCTGAGGAAGTCGATGACAGCTTGTGCGTGGCTCAAAGAAGGCCAAACGACGCAGACGAAGCTGTTATTCTTTTCTTAGTCATGCGTGATGGCTATCGTCTCACCCGCCAACTTACCTCTGAGATTAAAGCCGCTATTGGCCGAGCCCTAAGCAAGAGGCATATCCCAAGGTATATATTTGAAGCACCGGAGATACCAGTAAGACAAATTATATCATTCCGTCTACCATGTGCACCGCTCACGTCAAACCAGATCACTGCCACCCATAAAAAGGTCGAATTGCCCGTCAAGCAGATTATCTCCGGTTTCAAAATCAAGGCGAGTAAAGCATTGGCGAACCCATCGAGCCTCGATTACTTTTACCAGTTTGTGGAAGTTGAAAAGATGGCAAGGGGCCTAGAGAAACTGTGACACAAAGGGGCCGGATACGTGAGTAGAATGGATTGGCTTAGACCTTGAATAACAGTATTCCATTCCAAGTAAAGTCCTGCTTTGCTTCCCCATTGGTGATAACGGACGGGGAAACAATCCAGAAGGCGTATTTATCTCAACCAGATTGCTCGTCTTTTTGGCAGTTCGTGCTCAACAACGGAATACCATCTTATCTGTTGATTTATCTTGAAGCCTTGTTGGAATAGTCTTTAAACCCTCTGATCTTCTCTCTTCATCCTCTGACATGGCAACTCAAGGCTGCGTTAGGTGCCGTCACTTCTGTTGCATGTGTTTCTGCCTCTTATAAATGCATATGTGGGTTGTTAATGGTCATATTTACCCCGATTAATGGGGGTTTCTTATATAAAATAAAACAATAAAAATGCATGGCTAGCTATTTCCTATATTACAGCCTTCTTTTCTTCCTCTTAGAGCTGTTTCCAGCCCCAGCCCCAGTCCCGCCATCCGTAGAGTCCTCAAGGTGTCTTTTCCCTTTAGCCATACCTAATTGCGGAATTTGACACCCTTCGTCGCTTATGAAACCTAAGCGCAGCAAGATGCCTCCGGCCTCCCAATAACGTACTTCCTCAGCTATCGAGGCTTCGTCTTCTCCATGTACCTCGCGAAGGTGCGTCTTCACTTCCTCGATGGACGCCAAAGGATACCCGGGGTCCCCGGCGACAGCACCGCATTGGTCAATTGTGCAGCGCTTCATGTCGGGGAATCTGTCACTCTTGGGCTGGTTGTCTGATCGGTACTTGATGTGAGCCTGAAGTAGGTGAAAACCCGCTGTGTCTTTCAATTTCAGTCGAGCTTCCTCTTGGAAGTGCTTGGTCCATTCCGGCAGTTGAACGCAAGCATCCGGTGCCGTGAAATGATGTGTATCCTCCGTGACTGATGTCTTTGTCCACGGGGATATAAATTTGACGTCGTTTACATAGCACTTCTTGCCAAACTCGTGCCACGGCTTCAAGTGTCGTATCACAAAGTCTCTAAAGTCGGTGGCTCCCCAGAGGTGTATCTGATCAACCAGAGAGAGAAGCTCCCAGGCTCTCCGTTCTGTCGTGACTCGGCCGCTCCAGATTCTTTGGAAAAGCTAAATCTCGAATGGTTAATTCAGTGCTCAATGTGTGTGGTCAATACTTACGTATACCGATTCGCTCATCCCTTCACGACCTGCGTACTCCCATCCGAGTCTTGGTCTTTTGTAGCCGACCAGGATGTGCCAGTGAGCCCCAAATGATGTAAAAACAAAGACTTGACTGTTGCGACTCTGCTCCGTCTGGTAGGCGCCACTCTTGTCCCCGAATCTTCCTGGCTTCCGTGCTAGTCTGTCCAACATGTTGAGGTAGACTGCTCCAGCTGAGCATGCTTGCCGGCGGGCCTCACGGCAATCGCCACTCCATCCCTTAGCCTCGTAAGCAGCGAAGGGAAATACAAGACTTGTATCACTCCAACGTGGGTCTGATAGTAGACCGCAATGACGGGGAAGCTTCATCGCTTCTAGTCGGTCATGGTCGAGGTCCCATTCGGCGACGCAGTTCTGGTAATGGCGTGGCTTGAAGGTCGCCAGGCCAAACGTTGCATCCGGGATTCTCTTGATGAAACGAGACTCTCCGGTCAACAGGCAAGAAACAGGGTGTGTCTTTTGCCCAATGGTATTATACTCATGCTTATCACTAGAGTTGTCAGCGTCTGAGCTCACATAAGGATCACGTAACTCACACTGCAAGCGCCGGGTCGTCTCTCATCAACCCAAACACATCAGTCCAAGCGTCAGCTTCCCAAGCGTACTCGCTCTTCACCCACTCTTCATTGCTAAGCACATGTTGGACGAAAGTTTTCGATCTGGCCCGTCGACCCTCTTCAGCATGATGGTTCCAGTCCACGCCGTCCAGAGAGGGCAGCCACAGGTTATGATCAGCTGTGACCCAACCAGGAGAGTAATAATGACGATAGTAGATGCCTCGAGCATTCATGCCCCAGTCAGCGCCAAAGCGGTCGACAAAATAGGGAGTTTCAAGAGATCCAGGTCTTAGATAACTTGTAAGATTAGTCTTGTGTCTTGCTCGGGATAACAATATGGGATGGAGATCCGTACTGGTGAGCACCGACATAATGCCTCTCAATAGCCAACGCGATTTCGTGGTCCGTTTTCCCCAACAACATCTGCATGTTAATCGAGGGTCCTGTGACAACGACAGCCTTGAGTTGAAGGTCTTCGAGCTTGCGTCCCCTCAATGTTCCCTGTCCTTCTGTTTTCCAAAGATCTCTGTGATCATCCCTGGTGATACCAGATGCATGATTACCACCTTTACATCTCCTAGTGAATTCATTGTCAATCAGACCAGGATGAGCAATCCATGGCCCATCTGGTTGCTTGATCTTTTGCCCAGGCCTGATCAACTCAGTCGCCGTTCTCGGCCTAAGGCGGAGAACCGGTTTCGCTTGTTCCGGGGTGTTGGACATGCTTCTTTAGGTAATTTATCAATGATCTGAGGAAAACGAGGGGATTTGATGTTCGTGACCACTGGATTATATAGACTCTCGTCGTGTTGGTTGATGAACCTCCCGCTCAGCCCGTTTCGCTAAGCGCCGACGATGGGCCTTAGATGCTGCGACCAGAGAACACCGCCACGCTGGTAGAGTGCGCGTTCGGAGCGTTGCCCCTGACCCTAGCCCCTCTGGAAGCATCTCTGCAGACCACTTCATCCATGATGAAGGGTCATTGGCCTGGGTCGTATCTCTCCATGCAGCAGGCCTCGACCTGCTCTTCGATCTGTTGGCCCAGCCAGGGATAACGTTGGGCGCTAAATTCACCCTCCTCCACAAGCCACTGCGAACTCCCTGTCCAGGACCCTGCCGCTGTCAAACACTGCGCCTTGGTCGATCCATTCTTACTGTCTTGCTGTTTGCTTTTCGACAGAGTTTGTTCTCGGACCCCAATTGCTCCATTGCATGCTTCTTTCTCAATAAGTAGCTTATTTTAAATTGATCCATGAAGGAGTACCGAGTTACTATTTCGTCTAACTGAGTCTTGCCACCATGACCGACGCGCCGAAGGGCAAGGCAAGGCTACGCCTACACCACTCAACAAAACACCCTCCATCAGCGCCGGAAGGATGGCTCATTCCGCCAGCAGAGATGTGGATATTGCGGCCAAGTTCGCCAATTTGCTCGATGGCAATGTGTGCACTCCTAATATGTGGTGGAGGCTGAGATGGAAACTTGATCTCCGCCTCGTGCCGCTGCTGTAGTTCAACCTTACGCAGGTGCTATGGAGTAAGTGAAATGACAAGCAAACAAGGCTGATTTGCGGGTTTCATCTTACTCAATGATATTTGATTGTTCGAAAAAGTCACGACGTCTCCCGTCACGTCCTATAGTTTCCGTGAAGACACCCAACTCTCCGGAGACAGGTATAGTTAGGTCGGCAGCACAATCTATACATGTTGTACTGCTTAGATGTTTTAATTTTTGTATTGTTCCATGAGCTTCATTCGATCATCTACAGTTTGACTACCCCTTCCGGTGTCTTCTGAGCAGTAATCTGCTTCAGCGATTCCCCATTGCCAAGCTTTTGGACATTATCAAGCTCATCTGAAGCGTCATCCTCTAGCATGGGTTGCGCAAAAAGCTTTACCGCTCTTATTACCCTTCGCGTTCTCCTCAATGCCCTTAAAACCCTTATTATTCTAGGAAACTTTCTTGTCTTAGCCTCCTAGGTATGTGGTACAAGCGACGCAGATAGCCCCTCCGAACCAGTCACTATAATTGCCTTGATCTTCAGTACCTCTTGTATGTTTATTATTATTGCACTACGGTTCTTCATGATGGAGCAGGCGCCTGTTCATTCGCGTGATATTGCTGCCATTTTCTCGAGCTACGTCTTGGCGATGATTATTATCCTGGTGTACGCTGCCTATTGTTGGTGGGGAGAACCGCAGGAGGACAGTCAGGATGAGACCAGCGATCACACTATCCACGCCGACACTAATTTCCCGAATTTGGCAGACAAGCGGAATATTCACTTACGACATGCGTAGTACATGGACGAGTAGTCCAGGGGAGGGTTGGTGGTGCTCGGGTGGCCATATTAGCTGCTCAGCAATCCCATGATATCACGTAATAACGTCTTGGATAGGGTCGGCCGAGACGCCAAGCTTATTCTAACTCTATTTAATCTCAAGTTTTAGGACCCTGCTGAGAGATTCTTTTGGTTTCACATAATGAAGTGACAGATAATAAAGAGTCAATTGGAAAATATCTCTCGGGAGAAGCAATCTTCATGGCAGAGCAAAAATGGACCAGGGACACATCTCGACTTATTTAACATTCAAGAAAGACCGCACAGGACAAATATGATATGCACTTGCATAAGCATGCCCCAGTTGAGGAGACGGCCATTTAACCATCTCGCATCCCAGTGTTATTTCACCCGCTCGCGAGGCAACACCCA
The DNA here is from genome assembly GCA_020736575.1 of Thelonectria olida. Taxonomy (NCBI): domain Eukaryota; kingdom Fungi; phylum Ascomycota; class Sordariomycetes; order Hypocreales; family Nectriaceae; genus Thelonectria; species Thelonectria olida. Next base: position 451,520 of record JAGPYM010000029.1, on the reverse strand, counting down.
ACTATATGTCTATTTGATAAGACCATGTTACTCCAACCTCGAGAAACAATTATGGCAATATTGGAAGAATCCTAAGTTGCTTGTCAATAGCCTTTTCAATTGAAATCGAACGTGGGATTGCTATTCCAGTCATACACAGGCCAATCCTCCATTATGGCTTCATACAAGATCCTATTGGAATCTTCATCAATGGACCAAGATGGCGACCCCCAGGATGCTGCATCTTGGGATGGTACGCGAGTAGAGGCCAGGGAAGTTGCTGGCGTTGACCCGCTGACTATCTGGGAGACATTGCTATCGATGTTGGATGGGTTCTGCTCTCTTCGCCGAACATGGACTTTGCCTAGCAAGGGGACTTTCACGCTCAACTTCGCGTCTGTGTGCGTTGCCTTTTTCTCGTCGAAGAGTTCAAGGAGGGTGCGAATTGTTGAGATGGCTTGCTTGGCATAGTTCGAATTAGATTGGTCCTGCTTGGAATGCATCGCTTCGACAACCTCTTCGGCCAAGGCCTTTGCTCGTAGCGACGAACTACCAGCCAAGCAAAAATGCCCTGCTGAAATCGAGCCGAAGTCAATGAGAAGCAAAACCACTACAGCTGTGAAGGCTTGTAGGTCAAGGAGCTGCCAGATGGGAACACCGCTCGACGGTAGGGAGCGGAGTCTCAAATATATCCTTATTAAGCCCGAACATGCCTCGGTACAAGCCCCACGACTGTATGTCGTCTGCGGAGATACAGCTGACCGGAGACTCAGCGGCAGATGCACCCGCATAGCAATGTAGTGGTGGACGTGCTGCATCAGGAGAGCAGGCACTTGTAGCTGCTGATGCTCCGACCACCACTCAGGACTTGAAGAGGCCAGTTCGCGCAGATTGCCATCCAGTCTGGAGACTGTCTCATAGATTTCAGACTCGGACAAGGAACCACCTTGCGCAGCGTTGATATCCTCGAGCTCAATGGCGATGTTTGAGAGTCGAGAAATGTATGGAGCCGATGGTTGCTTCCCACCGGTGCCTCCAGGCTTTGGCTTTCCGCGGTCATGTCTGAGAGTTGCTGGGAATGAGAACATCATGAAATTGAGCTTCTCTAGTGAGCACAAACAATCCCACAAGGCCGCTTTATGTCCATCTGCTGCACGGTGCAAACCAAGAAGTTCAGCAAAGGCTAGGACACGACGTAATTGCAGCCAAGCTTTGAGGAAGTTACCTCGAGCAGAGTGACTGCATTCAGACGGATTAAAACTTAGCGCAAATCGTAACACTGGAAGACGAGCATGCTTACAATCGAATGAGGGATAAAGCAGTTTCAATACCTTGCACAGTTCCCGAAAGTCGCTCTTGAGCCACTATAACTCTTTCTACAGCCTCAACCACAGCGTCGGAAAATCGAGGAGTATTGTCTGGCCAATTGCAGTTGGGCATGAGACTAGGGCTAGGAGTTCCTCTCGGCATCTGTTCGGTTGCGAGCGCAACTGATATGAGCCAGGAAGCCAGATGATTCGGATCGACGGATGGTTGTTTCATGTCTTCGTATTGCAATACGATGTCGTCGCCGGATGTATTGACGAGGTCTAGTGGGAAGAGGATCTGGAGCAGCAGCAGCCATTCTGAGGCATGACTCGCCAATGCGCATATGCTATCCTTGGGGGGAATGAGTGGTTGCAGAGTAGCTCTGGCCACATCGGAGAGACGGACCAAAGCCTTGTCGTTGGGCAAAGATGCACCATTTCCGGTGTCATGATGGTGGTAGCTAATAAAATTGTTGTCAAACAGCGAATTGAGGTACGGGGGCGGCTGTATGGCAGCACCATCTGAGACTTCAAAATCATTGTCTGAGATTGCATCCGAGCCGGAGACGTCTTCTTGAATGATCATGGGCGAGGCTCCAGCGCTTGTGGCTTGGTACCCCAACTTTGCCTCGAGGGTGCGAACAGCTTTGGTAAGACTGACGACGTGCTGCTCGAGACGTTTGACGCGGTCGCGGGTGGCGGACGGCGGCTTGGATGTTGAAGGTGATGAGGAGACCTGAGGAATGCATTCTGACCCTCGCTCCTCGCATCTTCGGCATATAGAGACGAGCTCTGAACTCCACGAGCAGGCGACTTTTCGCCGGCGACACTCGGTGCAGGACCGGGTGCCCTTGCGAGGTTTCCGTGCGGTTGGTTCCTGGAGTCGGCCGATCATGCTTGAAATGAATGGGGAAGTGTGAGAGTTCCTCATATAAGTACAGACTTGTCTATAGATAGTCGCGGCTTACGGGAGAGAAGAGGCGGCCCCTGACGAGACCCGCATTCTACAGTATTCGTCCGCGGACATCTGCTTCGGCCGCGGATACGACGTTTGTCCGTCATTCTCGGGCGCCAATAGGTGCGCACCCGGGTGCGCACGTAAGTGTCACGTGTTGCGCACCCGGTGCGTCTGTAAGGAAGTTATGTAAGCCCAACATCCTTGTATGCCAGCCGGCCGCAAGTTTTGCCCGAATTATTTCTAATCTCGAGATGACGAACTACTATGCAGATTCTTTAATTGGAATATAAGCAATGTGTACATCAACAATAATCTAAGCAGTAACTACGATGCAGTCTTCAGCCTGGTTATCGTTCGAGTATAGAGCTTGTTGGTCGATCATGTCCTGCTCAACGCTCTTCCAAATCTCCTTCATGCCTCTTCGCCTGTTCGCCAGAGGGTTGCCGCCCATCTCCTGGGCGACTTGCCTCTCCACACGTTCATCTTCTGCCTTGGTCCAGTCCAAGTACGCCATCATCTCCTCCTTAGTCCACTCCCGGCCAGGTCTCGTTGATGTGCATCGCTCACCCATCTGCTTATAATCCAAACACCAGCTGTAACTTGTCTTATTATAGCGTTGGGGGAGGCCCATTGCCTTTCGATATTGCTGGTTAGTCTTCAAGCTACCTCGAGGCAGCTTGTTATACCATGCCGTCCGTGCTGCAACATATCGATGATATATAGCACAAGGGTCATCATAGCGTATGTCTGGTTCAGGCGATGGCACCGATGGCGGCACATCTGATGATGGGGGTATATCTGCCGATGAGGATGGCAGTGTTATTACATCTGGCGGAGACGGTATCATCTCTTGATCAGGTAGTGCCGCTAGCGGCGCTACCTCCTGCTGCGGCAAAATTGAGGATAAGGATGGATCGGGGACTGGCAGTGGAGCTGAAATTGGTGTAGTCGCTGACGGCAGCGTATTTGGAGGTGCTGTAGAGGTTGAGGAAGATATAAGATGCGCATATCGCAATGGGCATGCCTTTGAGCTCATCGTGTGGCCTTGTGTATGACATCTTGAGCATGTGGGGTTAGCTCTCGTCTGTATCTGTGATGCTTGCTCGACGATCTCAAATGCACATGGCTCGCGCTGAGTGCCAGTCTTCGGCAATGTTGACCTAGCTGCCACCTGATCGAATTGACGGCGGGGCTCTATGAGCAATTGAGGGTTTCCTTCTCGTTGAAGATGCCAATGCGTATGGAAGTGGTGTAGCTGAAGCGGCTGCTCTTGTCGTAGAAGAGGCTCGATTGTGTGAGCGCAAGGGAGCCCAAGCGTTGCTGAGAAGACTCCTGTGCAGGCAGGGAGCCTGTCCTGTTGGAGCCGCTTCCTCTGCGCCTCAACCTTCCGCAATGCCTCGTGAGATACCCAGCCTCGTACGATGCTGTATAGACTCCCTGAGAGTTCTATGGGCGTCCGGATTTGCTGCTTCGCTTGGTTTGCTCGGAGCTCAGCTACTTGGTTAAGTATCGCCAGCTTGATAGCCCTCCAGGCCTCAAAGAGATCCAGCTGGGAAGTATCAAGGTACATTTTGATGAGCTGATGAATACCCTCGCCTCGAGACGTCACCACATTCTCAAAGTGAAGATACTGATCAACCCAAGCTTTGACGAGCTTCGTTTTGTAGAGGTCAAGCCATGTTTCGATGATGTAGGCGACCTCCCGGGCGTGGGCCGAAGCATAGCGCTCTTTGAGCTGTTGAATCCTGTCTTCAAATGTCTCCTCGTTTGCCGATGCCACGAGCTCATGCCATTTCCCGTAAAAGTCCTTCCACTCTTGGTGGCCTTGAGGCTCTTGAGCCGCATCGTTATGGCGCATAAAGCTTGGCTGGCAGTAACGCAGGACTGCCTTGTTGGCATGCCAAAGGCATAGAAGCGATACTGCAGTCGGGAAGCAATGAGATACCGCATTCATGCAGGCGAGACAGCGGTCTGTAAGGATCACAGATGGCAGCCTTGCGCTACAGGCTTCGTACATTGAACGTAGCCGATCTAACGCCCAGATGTAGTCCTTCTCCTCCTCGCCGCTGAGGAAGGCGAAGGCAATGCAGAATGAGCGTTGACAGGCGTCAACACCGACGATATCGAGAAGAGGCATCTTATACTTGTTTGTCTTGTATGTGCAGTCCAATATAAGTATATCCGGGTATGACTTGAGGTATGCTAGCGACTCTGGGTGGGCAAACAACACAGCTGTAACCCGACCATCCTCATCAAAGCGTATTCGACTCCAGAAACCCTCTGCCTCAAGCTCATTAGCAAGAGCTTGTATTGTGCTTTGACCCTTTTGCTGGTCTCGTTTGCCTTGTGCAATGCAGTTGTAGATGTCTTGCTGCGTAGCAAGAGACTCTGTGTTCTGACGTAGGTAGGATCTAATCTCTTTCGGTGCTACTCCAGCGTTCGCAAGGTTGTTGATAGTTGACCTATCTGCATGGGATAGTTGACGATGGACTGGATGTGCAGACATGTTTGTGCTTGGCTCGTGGTTGTGATGGGCAAACTCGCTGCCAGGACGGTGCGTAAGGCGCCATGTTGCCTTATCCAAGGCCTCCTTTGCAAGGACTGAGAATTGACACCCTGTACGCCGTGTTGTAGTTGACCGTTGCCGTGCATCCGAGGATTTGGGAGGTGCTCCTCCACGGTCACAGCTGAAGAAAACAATTCGTCTGCCGCTCCGTGTTTTCTTCGACTTCCCAGTGACAAACGCATAGCCCCTGGGAGCTGCCCATGCATTGATCGCAGCGTGTAGGGCTTCCCGAGAGCCATACTCGCGTTCGGGAGGCAGACAGTCGTCAGAAAATTGACGAGTAGCTGTAACTGGATTCATTCTGGGAGAGACAATTTGAGAAGATCGTTGCGCGGCGAAGTGAGGCTCTTCATCAACGGAAAAGGGGTAGCTACAAGCGATGCGCCTGGCTGGCATACAAGGATGTTGGGCTTACATAACTTCCTTACAGACGCACCGGGTGCGCAACACGTGACACTTACGTGCGCACCCGGGTGCGCACCTATTGGCGCCCGTCATTCTCGTTGGGCTGAGTCAGCAGCTAACTAAGCTCCGCCCAAGTTCAGATCCCTTATAGACGTTGATTTGGTTACATGCAGTTTCTGGACAGATTTCTGGCGCAGCCATGGTGTATTTTGCAGTTATCCCCATCAAGATCCATTGAATCCAGCCTTGGCCCTGAACGGCATCATCCTGGTCAAGCTCATTGGCATCGAATTAATCGTAATCTACAGCCATGGCGCATCACCAAGTGCCCTGCATCAACAAGCACCGACACTACTCACTAGAAACATCAGGTGTCTCCCTCTCCTTGTCTGCCGAACCCTGCATCATATATCCAGCTTCTCCAGAGTAATCGCCGGGTCCTTTGCAATTGTCTGGAATGTGGAATCGCCTGTCAATCCGAGTGAAAGCGAACAGACACAGGATGAGAATCTCCAATGTAAAGCCAAACACATAAAAGGCAGCCTTGGAATCGAACCAAGCAGGGTGGCCCTGTGGACGCGCGTCCCAGGCTGTACCAGCCTTGAATCCTGCATATGTCATGGCTAGACATGTTGATGTAATTAAAACAATCACCTTATGGGCCATGCGGCTCTGGCCAAACTCATCCCTGTGCGGAGATGGTGGGAGCAGGTAGGTAATGGCGAGCAGCACTAGCGGAAGAACTGTCATAACCAGAAGAAGTGTCACGGCCGCCATCTGAATGTAATGGCAGGCCGGAAGAATTTTGGGGTTGGTCGTGGTGACCAATAACACGAGTGCAACAATACCCATGATTAACGCGCCTACAATCAGGGCGTAAAAGACCTTGAATAGTAATCCTAGAACTGGGTTCCAGCCAATAGCTGGCTGCCTGGCGCGAAGGATGCGCTGGCCAAGGACCAAGTTGATAATGTATATGATGATAATTCCGGCGGTATTCAACGCCTGGGCAGCCGTTATGATCGATGACTTGGTCGGGTTGGCTGCCCACGCTATACGCATGCTACACGTCAAGATTCGGATGACGCAGAGCCCATTGAGCATGAGGGACATGATGAACTTGTGGCCGCGTCGTTTGTTTCTGATAAAGGTGGTGATGTTGTATGCAGAGCCTGCCAGGTAGAGTACAACCAAGACTGCGTTGATGGGAACATCAAGCGGTACAGTGGGTATGCCGCCGACAATGGCATTCTTAGTGATGACAATATTAGTGACTTTAATAACATTGATGTATGGGAAGTTTGCAGATACTTACTCCTCCTGACAAGGACGACATGGCTGGCAGGTGTTGACGGTTGTCGCAGTATTGAATTGATGGTGCGTGTAACGGAATCAATGCCGCAAAATTTCGAGATGACAGAGATTGAGAGCGTGGCAAGAGAGTGTAATGTGATAATAACTTGGGCAAAGGAAGGGTATTTAAACATAAAAGGCCCCCCTCGTCTCCTTTTCTTGTGCGGAAGTTATTTCGGACAAAGCAGTTGTCCGCGGACGAAAGCCTTGCCGAGCTTTATAATACTTCATTTTTATACCAATCTCCGAGGCAGTCAGATCCTCCATATCAGTCAAGTTGACCCAGAAAATTGAGGACCTTAAGATTCTTAGGAGTGGCCAATAAGACCACATGTCGGCACATCAGGGCACTAACTGAGGCCAAAGGCTATTGGGCTTTGGACCACGAGCCTCCGCCCCGGATAACGAGATCATGTGAGCGGATCCCATCTTTGCCGCTGAATACATACAGCAGTTGTCCCCGAGGATGTAAGCTCTCTATCCTGGGTACCTGCTGTGAGGTATTGTGCACTTTTGCTGCGTATGGCAGAGCGCCTTTTGTTGTTACAATAATATATCGATCCCCTCGTTGTCGCATGTAAAGGGGTTGCAACAGAGAATGGTAGGCATGTCCGCAATAAGTCTTCTTGCTAGTCCCCCCTGCTTATTATCGAATAGGCCTGTCCTTCTCTTACTCCTACCAGAAACCGGGAGAAGAGGGTATAGAAGGAGCCAAAGAATGCAGCCACGTATTGGTCCCGACATTGGCTGCATTCAAAAAAATGACATTTCAAGGTGGAGATATCCAGGGCCTGTCAAAATCAATGTGAAAAATTGAAATCATCGAACTCTCTTATAACTTTTTTGGTTGATAGTGAAGAATTTCCTTGATTCCGGGCTCTGTCTGATATGTGATGCTTTGGTGGCAATTCATTGTGTATTTGTTCTTTCCAATCTATTCCCAACCCGAGGTCACACTTCAAGCGAGGACAAATATTAGATTTTATCCTAAATGTCTTAATGGAGAACTCTCCGTGTTATTCAAAGTCTTGTCATCCGTTCAGATCGGGTGGGAAGGCCGTACAACCCACTTCCACTCTCTTCAATTGAGGCATAAGAGTGCCCACCTCCTAGATTCGATTTGAAAAACCTAGCTGCCGATAGCGGCAGGAAGTCTTCGTGAGTTACCGGTCCCGATCCAGCTAACCCGCATGTGAGCAGATATTCCATTCTCACAGGCGCCTCGTGCTCCTCAATTACCTCCCTGCGCTTCGATTGGTGCACCGCAGGATTGACTCGGTAACGAAATACGCGAGGCCTTCTTTGAGAAGTTTAGACCAGTCGTCGGGGTATGTAGAGAACGCATCTGTCAATGCCTCGCCGAAACTGCCCACTGCTTGTTTTGTGACCTGCTCAAGAAGCTCGTCATGCATCCTTCTGCCTTGGTAACAGCTGCCCCGCGTTGTTCGACCTCCCCGAACCGTGTAGTGTCTGTGCCATGGACGGCAATCGAGCGCAATGCTACCCTCCTTGAATATTTTCTCAGATACAAGATTTGGAGACCGGTAACGGTATGCGTCTTACCCGATCCCGTCTGGCCGTGGGCAAAGAGCGTTGAAGAGCCTAGATATCCTTGTTTGATTAAATGAGTGCAGAGGTGTTTATCTAACCCAAGTAAAGAGACAATAGCTTCTGGCTAGATTGTTGAAAAGCAGATATACCATATCCAAACCCTGACCCTTGTCTAACCCTTGGTAGAATTGCTACTGTGAACTTATTTACAGGCGCATCCACAAGCCTTGCAATTGCCCTTTGCGCACTTTGCATTCTTGTTGTTGTAAGACCATTCACAATCTTTCCAACCACCACATGGCGTCCATCCTCCCTTTCCTCCTTCATACGCCAACCAACACCACGGCTTCGGCCAGGCTGTGAATGGACCACCGCAGTTTCTCCAGCACCAGCCACCAGAACACCCATAGTCATAGTCAAGACCGTTACCGCGACCGCCACCGCCACCCTCACCGTCGTGGCCGCCGTTGCAGCCAGGAGACCAACGAGGAGAAGCATGGCCCTTGCCACGTTTTTGTTGACCAGCAGGATGTTGGGCCGAAGAGGAGCTCTCAAGGTCTTCTGCCTTCTCGTCGGGGTTATAAGAAGTGCTGTTGATACCAAGTGAATAAGGATGGACTTTGCACTTTGGAAGTTTGGATATATCTGTGCCCGCTGGAAGGTCTTCGGGGTTCCATTTCATAACCCCGAGATCGCCGCACTCAGCCTCAAGGGCAGCACGGCGGCTTGCTTCATTGGAGGCAGGGTTGCAAAGTGCTTGAGTGGCAGTCAAGCCAACGAGAGCGATGGAAAGCTTCATCAAGGAGGATTGTATGTATGAGGTACTAGAGCCCTTGAAAGCAATTCTAGTGAGTGATAAAGGTGAGTGATTGTCATGTGTTCAAGTGAGTAGTGATCGGGTGTCTGGTATCTTTTATATAGAGCTCGTATGGGAAAATGGGAAAGTTGTATATCAGAACATACGACTTTCCCGCACGACATTGTGAAAGGATCCGTCATGACTCGATCTCCTTGACCCCGAGACCATAAGAACGCCGTGGTATGCCACACGAGCCGGCCATCTCGCGGCTTAACACCGACCGTTGGCTCTACGAAGGCATTCGTACAGGATAGAAGGCGTGGTGGCGGGGTAGGCGGGATCGACCGGTCGAGAACGCTGTTCAGTAGTTGCAGCATGCAGAGCGCTGCAGAACCCCAGCCCTTGCAATTTACGACTTCTTCTGCCCCAACGATGTCGTCAGGGCCAGTGGTTGATGCTTCCATGAAGTTGAGACTTGGGACAACGAGGAAACTGTGCCGTTTGCTCTGTCGCTCCGGCCAATCGGGTGACCCGGGTGGGCCACGTCGGTGTTGGCTGTCCCCTGGGTGAGGTCCCGTCGGTGTTGGCTCTCTCCCCTGGGTGAGCCAGGCATCTCCGCAGCATTAAGGCTGTTGAAGGTGGTCAAATAACCCACCAATCTAGCTACCTTTAGTAGTCCCCGAGAAGGATGCGACGTGAATGAAAACTAAGAGACCGTGGAGTCACGTTTACCAACGGGATTGAAGATTGCTGAAGTCGTCGTGATAGAACTTGAGCAAGCCTGCCTCCTGGGCCTTAAGAGAGGCCAGGATCTTGACGGGGACTGCCTTCACGTGCTTTCACAAGCTGGGAGCGATGAGCGTGCTCTTCAAGCTGGAATCGGCACCGTAGTTGTGCACATTTGTCCGCAAGGGAGCTCTGTCTGGCCATCCCCGCCTCTTAAAGCTGTTGGGCGATGTGGTCCGGGTATGCACAAGCAATGCAGATTTAAGCACACGCTAGACAGGGACCCAGCAGCGGGCAGCTGACCACGGAGCGGTGGAGATGGGGCCATCAGGTCGCTTAGCAGTGCGAGAAGGATGGGGGATCAGACGGGGAATCATGAGCTGAGTTCGCTTAGCCCACAGACCCAATATTAAATCGGAGTCGGGCAGACCGGCCCGCCCCGCGCAGATCTGTTCGAGCCGAGAAGATAATCTGTATTATAAATTCGCTCGAGAAGGAAAGCATATATAATTAAATTATAAGTATTAATATTAAATTAATCTTATATTTTAAGATTATATAATAGTATATTTAAAGATATAAATTAAAAAAGTAAATAACGTACATGATAAGCGAGTCGGAAATACAAGCGAGTCGGAAAAAAATCCTCACCCTCCAGATAGAATTCTAGATAAAATCAAAATAAAGCCTTAAATCAATTGAAACTAATCGCTATTCTCTTCTCCAGATATTTCAACAACAATCTGACATGTTCTTGAGTTATGACCAGCCTTACTACATATTCCACACCGCCTTTCCCTCGCCGCCCCCGACCTTCCCCGATCACCACTTCTCGATAATTCCGCCCTCACCTGCGCATCAACGTCTTTCTGATTAATCTCATCCTTCCCCTCACCTACAGTCATCTTCCCTCCATTTCGCAGCCGGGTTCTTTTCGCTCTGCGCCGCTTGCTAAGGGTCTCATTTGACTGTCGAAGGTCCTGGACCTCAGACTCTAATAAGCTCATCTTATGCATTATTGCCTTTGTTCCCTTAGTCAATGACTTCAGGGCCTCAAGAATAGACGCAGGTGAGCTACTCTGATGCCTTTTGATTCGTCTTTCGAGGTATTCAGACTGTGAGCTAGCCTCAAGCACTGTCTTTGGTGTCTTAGAAACCCAAGGGTCGGGGAGGCCGACCTCCTCTCTAATCGGTGTTGGAGTCCGTAGCTGCACGTCAAGCTTCGATATGACATTTTCTGGGTTCAAGGGAACAAGTCCCGCCCCTCGAAAACCTCCCTCAATATTACTCCTTGTCATCGCGGCTTCGTGGGCGGCACAAAAGGCCGGGAAGAAGTCGGTCTTGGAAACATGGGTTATCGAGCACCTGATCAGATGCTCGATTTCTCGACCATATGCCTTTTTGAGCGGACCAAAGCACCCGACGTCAAGAGGCTGGAGTAGATGAGACGAATGAGCCGGCATACACAGCGTGATGATGTGGTTGCCTTCGCAATATTTCTCAAAGTCGACCGAGTGGTGGCTGTCATGCCCATCGAGGATCAGAAGACGATAGCGACCGGTTGATCGGGCCTTGGTGTGTTGATCGAAGTGTTTGAGCCACTCAAGACCTGTATCATTGTCGGTCCAGCCATTATGAGTCGTCGCAATAGCCCAATCGTCCGGGAGGTTGCTTTCTTGGTACCAATTAGCGAGGTGATATTGGCCCGCAACCACGATGAACGGCGCGATCACCCAGCCTTCGGCATTGATCGCCTGAATGGCCGTAACCCATTCCCGGTTTCCAGGCTGCACTGATTTCGCCTTTCCACGTCTTTCTGCGCCCGTGACAACCATTCCGCTTGCAATGATGCCCATCATAAAGCCAGTCTCGTCAAAGTTGTAGATGTCAGCTAGGTTGATACCGTATTTCGCGATTGTGTTCTCCACGAGCCTGAACCAATGGCGAATAATGGCCGGATCTTCGCATTTAGCCCTCTGATAATCGTATCTACGATTAAAACGCGTCTTTAGGTCTGGTTGTCGCCTGACGAAGTTGGAAGCCCAGCGCTTGCCGACGGGTGACGCGTCGCGGTCGGCGAGCAGTCGGTTGGCCATTTCTTCCACACCACGAAGCCGAGGGGGAAACCCTCGAGAGTCTAGGTCGATAATATATTCAATAATGATCTGTTCCTCTAGATCGGATAGTTTGCGTGAATTCGGGATAATATCGCCTCGAGAAGGTTTGCCATAATATCGATCATAGAGGGTGCTAGGCGGGACTTTATATATCCTTGCAGCGGGATAGATGCGTAATTTTGGGTCGTTTCGAAGAGCCTGAAGGGCGAGGATAATATTTTTCTCTTTGCTTAACTGTGGCATACTTGGTGGTTGAGAAATAATTGATTAAAGGAAAATGAAGGTGGTTGGGGGATTTTTTTCCGACTCGCTTGTATTTCCGACTCGCTTATCATGTACGTTATTTTAAAATATAATATTTAAAAAGAAATAATTAAAAATTAATTTTAATATTAATTTAGTTTTAATTAGTACTTTATATAATATTTATTGAGTAAAAATATAAATTATTTTAATTATTATAACAACCCTAAGCCCACACTTAGATCGTCTTATCCTTAGACGCGCTAATAATACACTCCCTATTGCGAAGAAAGTCACGGCAGAGAGCAGAGCGGGAGTTGGACATGTCATTTTGCTCTAAGAGATAGTCCTCATGTCTTGACATGCTGTCACAATCTCCATGGCCTTCTGTCATCGCGTTCGATTGTGGTCTGAAAACAGATTCAAGAAATGAAGGCGTTCCCGCAAGAATTCGATGATCTTTGCCAGTTTGGTAACTCACAGGCCAATGGTCTCGCCTAAAGCTGACGCTAGAAATTTGCCATTAGGGAAAACGACGACTAAGAAGACGGCTTCTCGCGCCTCTTGGAACTTTGTGAGCCTTCTTTCAACGGTATTCCACGTGTTGGTGACTCCATCCTGAGAGCCAGAGGCAATGAACTTTCCATCGGGGAAAAGCGCAACTAATCTGATACCCAACTTGTAATGTCAGATCACCGTAAGGCTCTCGCCCGAGGTTATGTTCCAGACATTGATTAAGCCACTGCCATCACCTCTGGCAATAGACCTCTTTTCAGGCGAGAATGCAATTGAGGAAATGCCTCTCAGGCAGCCTAAGGTCTCAAAGGTCCGGTGGGTTTCGCCCGCTCTGGTGTCCCAGATCCTGATGGAGCCGTCAGACGCCCCCGCTGCAACAAGCGTCCTATCGAGAGAGAATGCGATGGCTTGATTATGGTTGAAATGGTCGTATAGGGTTCGAAGCAGGGGATGCCAGCGCTCAATTACGGCAGGCCGTCGAGAAACCTAGCGAGGGGCCTCCTTTATGAACCGTTGTCGAGTCTGGCTGCGGGGTGGTGTGAACAGCAGGGCCGATGCATACACCTAGAGCGGAGCAATCTTGATAATCCATCCATGTTAGAGGATAATCCGATGGGCATCTGCTACGAGCTGAGGTGCTGCAGGTGCCGTCGAGCCAGTTGAAAATTGTCGGGTCGGTCGTTGTGGATCAGGATTTGGTTCTTCCATCTCGTTACTCAAGGTTCCGATATGGGGCAATCCGCAAAGGCTTCGTCGCAACGAACTGCTCAAACGCGGAGAGGCCCCGAAGTCATGACTCGATGCTTCTACCGGACGAGAGCCACCCAGAGAAATGTGCCAGCAGCCTTTCTGGCTGAGATGAAGCCGGATTCGATTCCGATGCTATTCATCGTCTCTAAGTGACTCAATTTGCCTTAGAAGGTTCTCAATATACACATTGACAGCGTTGGAGACATGTGCTTCTACTTCTATATCCTCATCCTTGAGCCCAATCGTCGTTTTTGAGCCGATGGACACAAAGAGCTGCTCTATCTTGCCCTTGTTGCGACTGGAGATGACCCATTTAATGTTGGAGGAGGAGGCATGTTGGGCAATGATCCTAACGAGATGCTACAAGTCCCACCTCGCATTCGTCAAGTGCGTCGATGATGATGTACGCTCTTGTCATTTTGGGGAACTGAAGCTGATTGGGCTTCCTGCTTGGCGTGAAGGACACGCCGCTTCAGTTCTTCGACAATGGCGACCACCAGCATTGTCTTTCCTTTCCCTGGGCCACCCTTGACCCAAAATAACTGGCTCTTCTCGTTTTCGTACCACTTTTGGAACTGGGTGTTCGAGAATCCATTCATACGTCCCTCGAGCAAGCCACACTTGTCTGTCTTGATGCGCGACTGGTCACCCTTGGGTCGACAAAACGAAAGACCTTTAAGCAGTTGTTATCGTTAATTTTTTTTTATCATCATTTTGCTCATTGACATAAGGTTATCACGCCGTGGATGCCTTGTATCACCCACGGAAGACTATCCCTCCATGATAACTTCCATTCCGGACCCAAGCCTTAACACCTATCTCAGCTCCATTCGCCTCCTCACGTCCGTTTGTTGCTGCCCAATATAGCCGTGTTTGGTCATTGAAGTTATCCTTCGACTCCATGTCAGCGCCCTTGCCGAGGAGCGCCTTCACGACCGTCTCGTGCCCTTTCCGTGCTGACAACAATAACGGTGTCCTGCTGTAGCTGTCCTTTGGGTCCAAATGATGCATAATAAGTATGGCGTCTATAGCTATTGTTGCCCCAAAAAGTGCTACTAAATGCAATCCTGTTATTAGCTTTAGAGCTTACTAGCTATAATTTAAACTTAAGGAGTATCACTTTATAGCTATTAGTATATAGCTAAATATTTTTACTATTATAATATACTTTAAAAAGTTTAAAGTTTCTTTATAAAAGCAAAGCCTAATAAGTATAATACTTTTAATTATATAATATATAATAATAAAATTTTTTACAATTAGTAATTTTTATTATTATATAAACTCTTAGTATATTTTACTATTTAGTTGCCTTACTTTATTTCTATTAGTTTAAATGCCCTTAGACCCACTTTAACCTTTTTTAAACTTTCATTTTTTATTTAACCTTTTTAGCCCCCCCCCCACCCACTTTTTTAACCCTTACGTCCATTTAACCCACTTTTTATTTTTAAATTTTCCTCTAGTAAAGCTTGTGCTTTATCCCGCCCGTAAGCGAGCAGCCTTTTAAGTAACTATTTGAATTATTACTACTATATATAGTAGCTCCTAGAGCTATAGCTTATAGGCATTTAATTAAATTATCTTAATAAATTGCTTATTATTATTATTAAAATAGTTTTTTCTTTCCTTTTTAAAAAGTTATATAAGGTTTTTAACTTTCTATTTAAAGAAGTTATAATAGTATTAATATATATTAAATCTTTTAATTAGAATCTTATAGCTTAAAATAATTAGGTTAATCTTTTAATTAATATTTAATAGTATATTTATATTAGGTAGTATAAAAATATTTAGGAGTTATAACTTTTTTAAGTGCCTATTAAGGTCTTTTATTAGCTTAATATATTTAAGGAAATTTATATATTATAATATATAGTAAATAGTTATATAACTTTTATTATTTAGTTAAATTATATTATAATTAATAAATAAGTAGTTAGGCATTTTAGCTATTATATATTATATTATTAGTTAAGTTATATAAACTAGAGTTAAATAGAAAGAATAAGTACTTTTATATTAAAAGCTTAAAATAAAGTTCCTTAAGTAAGGTTTATTTAATAGGGACTTTTATTTTAAAATTAATTATAAGCTCTATTAAAAAGCTTATTATAATAAATATAAGGCTAGAGTTTAACTTATATTAACTTTTATTATATATTTAAATTATTAGCTTTTTTAATAATAATAATAATAATAAAATTATACTTTTATATAATAAGTAATTTTTTTATAATTAGTAATTTTTATTATTATATTAATTCTTTTATATATTTTTCTATTTAATTGCTTTATTTATTTCTATTAGTTTAATTAGTTTTAAACCTTTTTAACTTATTTTTAAACTTTTTTTTTTATTTAACTCTTTTAGCCCCTTTCTATTTTTTTAACCCTTATATTTACTTGTCTATTTAACTTACTTTTAATTTTTAAATTGTTTTTTTATAACCTTTTAAATAACTATTTAAATTATTACTATTATATATAATAGCTCTTAAAGTTATAACTTTAAATTATATTTTAATATTTTTTTAAAAAATAATTAGTTATTTTAATTATATAAAAGCTAGTCTTTATATAAGCTTAAATATATAAAATAGAATAACTTAATTATACTTTACTTATAAAAGGAATAAAATTTATTAATAAATCTATAAAAATATAAGGATTATAATAATATACTTTTTTACCCTATATACCTTATTAATTACATTTTTATTTAGAATATTTTACTTATTTTTAAATTAAAAAGGCAGACCTACTAGTATATATTATCCTTACCCTAATAGGCAATATCCGCCCTAATAAGGCATATAATCCCAAATAGGAAAGCGCATTAAAATATATAATAATCTAATACGCCTTTTAAATCTTTCACTTTTAACTAACTATTTAAATAAGAAGAAATACACTTATATAAGCATTCTAAATACTATTAAATAGAGGAATAATAGAGTTTTTATCTAATATATATATCCTTTACCTAAGGCTAATAGGACCTAATTTATTATATATAAAAGATAAGGGTTTTCCTCCCCTTATCCAACCTAATCTAATTATTAATATCTATAATAAACATTTAACTAATTAGAACCTTTTTTACATTTTTATAACTGCCTTAATTTGCTAATTCTAAATATTCTATTAGAATTTAAATATCTTTACTCTCTATTTTTCTATTTACTCCTAAAGCTTTTAACCTTTATTTTCTACTATAGCTCTAGCTTTAACAAATTAAGCCTATTATCTTTTACCTAATTTAAAAGGCAATTAAGTTAATTAACTTTCCTATTAAAAAATTTAAAATTATTTTTTTATATATTTAGTTTTTTAATTAGATTTTAATAGCTTAAAAGAATTAAATTAATTTATATATATTACTTTTAATAGTATATTTATATTAGTTAATATAAGAATATTAAAAAGTTATAACTATTTAAAATGCTTTTTAAGTTTTTTAATTAAATAAATAAACTTAAGGAAATTTATATAATTTAATAGATATTAAACTATTATATTAATATTATTTTATTAAATTATAATTTATTTAATTAATAAAAAGTTAGTTATATTAAGTTATATATTATATAATTAGTTAAATTATATAAATTAGAGTTTAAAAACATAGTATTTTTATATTAAAAGCTTAAAATAAGGTTTTTTAAAATAAGGTTTATTTAAATAAGAATTCTTATTTAAAAGCTAATTATAAACTTACAAAAAAGCTTATTATATTAAATATAAAACTAGGTTTTACTTATATTAACTTTTATTATATATTAATACTAAGCTTATTTTATTTTAATATTAGCTAATATAGAAATATTAAAAAGTTATAATTATTTAAAATACTTTTTAAGCTTTTTAATTAAATAAATATATTTATAAAAATTTATATAATTTAATAAATATTAAGTTATTATATTAATATTATCTTTTTAAATTATAATTTATTTAATTAGTAGGAAGTTAATTATATTAAATTATATATTATATACATAGTTAAATTATATAATCTAGACTTTAAAAGAATAGTACTTTTATATTAAAAGCTTAAAATAAGGTTTTTTAAATAATATTTATTTAATAAGAATTTTTATTTAAAAGCTAATTATAAACCTTATAAAAAAGTATATTATAATAAATATAGTTCCTTAAGTAAGGTTTACTTAGTAGGAACTTTTACCTTAAGACTAATTGTAAGCCCTATTAAAAAGCTTATTATAATAAATATAAGGCTGGGTTTTATTTATATTAATTTTTATTATATACTAATATTAAATTTATTTTAATAAATAATAATAAGTAATTTTTATTATTATATAAACTTTTTAATATATTTTATTATTTAATTATATTATTATACTTTTATAAAAGTTAAAAAAGGTTTTAATATTTTACTAATAGTATAGTTTTAAAATAGGGCTTTATTATTTTTAATTAAGTAAGTTATATTATATATTTATTTTATTTCTCTTTCTTTTAATTTAGCGCGGTTCCTAATATTATTTGGATGTTTTATATTAAAAGAGGAACTAATTCTAGCACTATATTTCGCGGCTATGTTAAGACTAGAAGGTTGAAGGTTACGTGTGGCAATCTTGCATGGCGGAGGCAGTTTCGCCTTTGGCTGGGTTGCTTCTAGCCAGCGAGCTGTTCCTGGCCATCATTATCTCGAAACGGAGGTGCATGTCGAGCTCCGCAGGTCCTAGGATCTGGTAGATCGCCTTGGCCTGGGGCTGCCGGGAACAGTTCTGGACGAAGCCGACCAGAGGCTTATCGAGGCGGCACGTTAGCGGCGGGATCAGGCCGAGCACCCGACGGTTTGAGCCTCCGTGGCAACGGTTTAGTAGACCGACGACGGCGCCTGAAGGGTGCCCTACATGTTCCAGGGGCACTGCTGCTGCTGGTCATGCGACATGTTGGGGTGAGATTGGGGAGTGTCGGGCTGCAGCGGAGGTTTTCTGGGGCCGAACCCGGTGTCTAGACACGGAGTGTGATTAGCCTCCTCGCCAGGCCTCATGTTGGGTAGTGGAAGCCCTTGGGTAATCATGTCTGGATAGTCCACATGGTTATACTCCATCTTAACAACGTCCTTATGACCGACGGCGCTAGTGCTTAAGGAGCTGATGTTATTAGAGGGAAGGATCGAGATGGGCAAGCTGGTTGGTATATAACCAGCACTATAGCTGTCGGCTGATGATGATGAGCTCGACGCGTCAAAGAGGACAGAGCAGGGGGCGGTGCTCGCCCAGGATTCGCAGTTGATGGGTGGAGGGACGTATTGTTCGCTGTAGTCCAGGAGGTAGTTATAGTCGCCATGGAATGGTGATTCGCGAGGGATAGGAATGGCATCGCTACTAGTGCCAAGGTCGCCGTCGTAGGCTGTTGATGTTAACGAGAGCTCGCCTGGTGATGAGAAGCTGTTGTGGATTTATACCTGATGCAGAGTAAGGTGATGAAGTCATTGGCACTCCCATATTGTCCTTGAGTTGTATGAGCTCTTCCTCGAGTGCCTTGTTGCGGCGCAGCAGCTCTTCGACGGTCTGGTCGCTGCTCTGCTTGCTCTTGCGCTCCTCTAACTCGCGCTCTAACTGCTCGATGTGCTCCTTAGTGCGGGCGCGGATGGCTCTCTGCGCCTCTCGATCGTTTGCTCTCTTGCGAGCGAGTTGTGAGGGAGTAAGGGTACGAGCACTTCGGGTGCCTGAATAATGTTGTGTTAGTATAGTAGGAGTAGGCTGTCTTGCTTTGCTTTCTTCCTATCTACTATAGTGCGTTACAGATCCATAATATGGGAACAATGAAGTAAGACTAACAAGCAAATAAAGGAAAAAAGTAATATACCCTTTCGCTTGGGCTTAGCGGGCCCTGCTGAAGATGATCGGATCATGCTAGTTGTGTGCGATGAGGCGGGAGAGGCAGGCCGACTAGAGCGTGAAGTAACAGAGGGCGATGGCGAGGAGACTGTGGTGATGCTAACGATCTCATTCATTTTGCTATTCGCGGCGTCGACGTCTGTCCGAAGTTGGCGATAGTGTTATCGAGCTGTGATTTTCATAAATGAATTCCAGTCAAATTTGGCCATGTGAGCGGGATATGAATTATGAAGGCTCTGCTTCGCGTCGCTCTTATGTAAGGGATCAGTTGTGACCTCTCCCGATGTCTACTGAACGCATGATCGTAGGTTTCCGCCAAAACGATAACATAATGGCGTGCTGAGCCACATAGCGGGCGTCGGAGATCATACAATCATAGCACAGCCACATTTGTCGAACGTGGCGAAGCCACATCAGCTTACCAACCTCAGGCGGTGCAAGCCTCCCACGGAGTGCGCGAAAACTCTACGGGTCACTCTAGGAGGGTAAAGCGAATTACACTACGCTAAATGAAAGGTATATTATTACTCACCTAAATTATATAGCGAGGAAAGTTTTAACAATTCTATAAGATATATATTATAATTTTATAGTTCTTATATCCCTTTTTTAACTATAATTTGTATATTCCTAAGGGACCTTTGGTAAGTTTATAAGCACCCTTACCAAACTCTTTTCCAACTCATCCTGTGCGTCCATGCTTGTATGTGTTCGTTGAATGAGCGTGTTTCGCCTCCTGCTAGACTTCTCTCTCCGGCACACTCAATCAGATCCTAGAGGATGCCATCGCCCCTATTAAAGATGCCCTCCACCTGCCTTCTGAACCTGCTTCTCAACTTTTGGCAGGCAAGTTGCAGCCAGAAGTATTCCCCGGTAACACCATTTATAAAAGGCCATATCTCTCCCCCCCATTCTGAGCTGCAATCTGGCCCCTTTTGGGAGATCTTATCCATTGCCCAACTCGCCGAGGTCGACTAGGCTGGGCCGTGAAAGTTGCGGAAGGAAAGTCGTCGCTCGTCACACGGCTATCCATCCATGGATTTTTGAGCAGGGATTCGTCGCCTGGAACTGTATATAGGATTTTGGCAAGAGATTTTAACCAGTCGCTGAAGCTGACATATCATACCATGTCTGTTCATTAGCTTGGTTAAGTCTAATTCGTTGTAAGGATTGTCGGTCGCGCGGACGTCGTCCCTCGTCCCATCGCCTTCAACGTAGAGTTTGGCGGGTTCTGCTAGATCAACGAAGAAGCTGAGCAAATTGTAGGTCCGTATCAATGCAAGAGTGTCCGCATTTACTCTGTTGCTCAATATTCCTTCCCATATGTCTGATGCGTTGCCAAGGTCCTGACCGAATCCCTTCAGAATGTGCTTCGTGATGTGTATGACCAGTACCCGTAAGGCTTGACCGCTTCCCTTAGTAAAAAGGTCCCTGCAGCCCTTAGAATTCTGTCCACCTCGCTTTCGGTCAATTTTTTTTTGGACAGTTACCTCCACAAATGTAATTGCGGTAGTGATGAACAGCTGCCTATCAGCTTTATCCAGAACAGCCTGATATGCCGCAACCGCACCGCGAAGCCCTCGCGAGCGAATCGACGGCGGACGCCCGCCAGAGAGCCGAGAAGTCTTTCCACAATATTCGTTGTACGAGTAGTGGCTTGAAGCCTTTTCCTTATTAGGTCCGTTGTCTTGATTCCTTGGTGTTATTTATCCCATCAGTTTGTTCGGGCAACCAACATTATCTATATGGCCTCGGACGAGAACTGCCATGTGAATCACATGTTGAACACCAACTCATACTATGTACTCGTTATAAAGTTTCCGTTGTTTTACATTCCAACTCGGACATCCCCACGCTAGACTCCTTCACACTGAAAGTAATGGCAATGAGAATGGTCATGGCGGGTCAGGCCACTTCTCTGTGCGAGGTTCGCCACGCGGCTGCAATTAAGATTTGAGGCGGCGATGTGACGTAAACGCGACGCAATTGGATTGCCTTACATGTGACAGGCACAGATATTCCGATGTTGCGTCCTGTTTTGGCGTGTAATCTTGGTGGATCATATATCTGATGATAATAATAATGGTGGTGATTAATAGGATTAATAGAGGGAGTTGTGGAGCTGGTTGCATGCGTGACAATATTTATGGCGATTTCTCTAACGCGTTCTTTACGCGTTTGCATGACGCCATCAGTGAAATTACTATTTAACGTAATGCTGAAATGTAGTTGTCAGAGAGTACGTGAATTCGGTCCATTGATGCCAGATCAGTGAATTCGTGTTGTGTGTTGTCTCGTTAAGTGTCTGTCCCTGAAGGATCTGCTATTTCTATAAGCAATTAAGACCTTTGACTCACACGTAACACCCCAGCATATGCCTTCTATTCGACAGTAATATGGTCCAGTTTATCAAGGCCAAAGACGTTAGAGGTTGGAGATGAGAAAAAGCAAAACTGGTGATGATTGTAGCAGTGGAGGAAGGTGGTGTGGCCGATAAGAAGGGGCGACTGTCCATTTTTGATTAAAAAAAATAGAAGAGGGGCGATTATGTGCAAGTCCCTTTTGGAGTAAAAAAGGATCTACAGGGGTACAGACTAATGAGAGGGCGCCAGTTTCCTTTCTCTCGCAAAAAGGTGCCGTCCATAGGGATATAGGGGCTGCATCTGATGCCGCTGAAGGCTGTGAGGCGTGTGACAGCTCTTGCTCCGCGGTGACGATGACTTTCTTCTGCGTTTCAACCATTTCGTGAAGTGATGGTTGATATGCCGCTGTTTCGTCTAGCTAGACCCGTAGATTCTCATTCTGATCCAATCCGAATGCCATACCAGTCCAGCTAAATAAAGCCCTACATGTTCTTCTCACGCCCATTTCCTATCATTACTGCCATTTCGTTGCTCGTGTCTGATCAAGCTTCCCCTCAGACGCACAGAGACTACGCATTTCCACTTATAATGGATGTGCATCTCATGGTATTTCAAATTATTTAGTTGTAACTCGTTCCGTCAACTGAAACGTACAATTGAGACCAAAATAGTTCAAATAGGAAACTTGAACTCGTCAGAAATCGAATCCCCCCTTTCACACGACTTCCGAAACAGTCGTCTCAAGCCCTTGATATTTCTTCGACTCGCCCAACTGGACCCAAGGCGCAAACACATTCTTACTCTTTTTTAGCGTCTCCTTTAGCTCAGGAAAGTGCCTGATCAGCACATCCTTCATAGTCGTATGCTGCACCCAATGGAAACCCTTCTTCGTGTATGTCTTGGTATTCCACTGCCCGGCAATAAAGCGGTCGCTCTTGAGCCGCCGCGATGCCATGACAATGAAGATGCGGTACGCCGTCTCACTGAAGCCGAAGCGGGGGATCACAGGCTCACTGTGCGGGCCGACCAGTGTGTCGATGGCCTCAATGTCTCCGTTGTACACCTCGGAGAGCTCTGTGCGAGCGCCTTGTTGCCGCCGGTCAGTTCCTCAAATGTAGTCGGCACATGCATGCGCAGCATGCGTCGGAAGTCACAGTACCGCGGGACGCCGCGCTCACGGTCGCGTAAGATGTCGACGGTACCCATGTCCCGGTGGAGGCCATCCGGGGAAGTCAAGTCGCGTAAGAAGTCAGGGTAATTGTTGTTGGTAATGGCTCCAGGATAGTTAATGCCGAAGGAGTAGAACGTATCGGCGAACGAGAGGCCTGTAGCAAAAGGCTTCTGCGCCTTCTCAAATATCATATCTACAATAGGGATTGTGGTTTGGTGCTTCCCATCTTTCGCGTTAAAGAAGGCGATATTTTCTGAACCCCTTACTTAGAACGACATAAGGGGAATACTCAACAGGATGCCTTACCGGGAATGAGGGATGGCATCCTATAAACGGATACGAATTCCTCTGTGAGGCTGTAGGGAATGCCGTCATGGTCAACCCCTGAACCGGGAATGCCAGAAATGATCTCGCTCCTCTTCGATATTCTCCCAGCCAGCTTTGTAAGGGCCTCGCCAGCAATGCCCCACCAGTTGGCATTCATGCCAATCTGAAGAGCAGGGTGTGCGAGAATAGCAGGAGTCCATTCCACTGTGTGGATCTTTGCCATTTGCGCACAGTTGACCAGCCTAGCTTTGTCAAAGATCTGGTCGCTCTAGACATCTTTAGCTACAACTTCAAGGGCAAATCCATAGAAGCGGCCTTACCCAGTCCAGTTGGGGTATGCCTTTCGAAACATGTCACAAAGGGAGTTATGCTCAAGAGCAAACAGGGTATGCAGTATCTCCATGCCTATCCACCAATTATTGTTAAAGCCAGTGAGGGGATTATCATCTTTGTCTCGGGGTAGGAAAGCTTCTTTACCGCCCTCAGTAAACATCAGCTTTCCATCGGGGTTTCGGGTTCTCAACTTTGAAGTCGCCTCCTCACTCAACCCATAGATCTGTGAGCCATCCCACCATGAGGTGTTCAAGTTCTTGTACCCAGGGCATTTAAGGTCGAAAGGGTCAAGAGTGGCGTCAGGCTTCGTCTGAGGAAGCTCCATACGGCCGTCGGACCATCGGTCGCCAACAGGCAGCGGGATATTGAAGGACTCGTCGCTCTGCCAATCAGGGTTAGCTGGTTGTCCGTTTTCACGTCCTCTATGTGCTGGAATGCGTCAGATCTTACCAGCTCATGATTGAACCAATCGTGTGTCTGGAACTGGATCCAAGCAGCAGCAAGCAGATTGAGCGTTGTGGCTGGGATAAAGCCATCTGGTTTGCGTGCCATAAAGCGGTCGCTGACGACTCTTGGATTTGGCGTCCAGAGTTCATCTTCAGTCGGTTTCTGGCAATACTTTCTCGGGAAGTTTCGACCAAAGCGCATTCCAGCACAGCCCATGAGGGGAAGTTCGAGCGAGTTAAACTTCCCATCCGAGTGACGTGCATTCAGATAGCGTTCGTCATCCATGGGCTCGTCTTGAGAATTTCCCTGAGCAGAAGCGGACGCGTAGCCATCATGGAGATTATAACCTCGCAGCTCAATGCGCATGGCGGCGAGATTCAGCGCCCCCAAGAGGGCGGGCAACTTGAACCACGACACGAAATTGTTGATAAGGTGGAATACCGAGATCATGGTCCGCTCAATGGATGAGGGCTGGAAAGACATCTTTGGGTGGTCCATTTCGGTTAGATAGGCCTCTGATGAGAATTCTGGGACTCAATCTGCTATGAACGAGTACTTAGGCTTCGAGTTGGGCGCGGGGAGGAGAAGACTGCAAGAGATGAAAGGTCTTCAGTGAGTTTTAAGCTGCTTCTCGCCTAACAAAGGACCAGCCCTCCAATCCCGTCACCGACTCATCATCCGTGACGCGCATCGTTGTCAAGCTGACTGCATTCTTTCCTCACACAATCACATGCCAAGTGTATTCAATGTAGAGTACTTTCATCGAATTCCGACAGATGCACGAAGGGGAGATGCTTGTGGTGCCATTGGCATATTGCAGAACTTGCCGTCCGGCTGAGATGGGTGGCTAGGGTGGCCGCAGCATTTGGTTGGTTGGACTTGTTCTGGGTGAACTTAAGGTGAGAGAGGAACGAAGCGAGCTACTACTCGGGCGCAGACACTCAACAGGGGCTGGCTGAGTTAGAAGAGCCTGAAAGCATGTAAACTAGTGGCAGCAGCCTGAGCACATTTCCACGAAGCACGCTGAATATCGAGCAGCAAGCACAATGTATTTCACCTTATTGAATGCGGTAAAAGCTCTCTTGAGCTTCGAGACGAAGGGGCGAGACGAGGAAGCGAGAAAAATTCGCGGGGAAGACCATTCCTACATTAGACTCAATATTGCAGACCGAGCAGCGTGCCCCGGCTTGAATGCGCTCGCAAACCAAGGATATTGTACGTTTAAAAAGCTAAAGAAGTTAGAGAAGCGAACTCACCCATCTGACAACTTATAGGCCGCTAGATGGCAAGAACATCACCCTGCCGCGGCTTGAGGCAGCGCTGATGACGGCGCTTCACATGAGCGGCACCGTCGGGCACGCCTTGGCAAACACACTCAAGCCGGTATTGCGCGAAGACGGAACGTTCGACCTTGCCGACTCTCGGAAGCACAACGTCGTGGAGCATGGCCGCTCCCTTACGCGCCTCGACTTCCGCCAGGGAGACAATTATACCCTCCAGCCGCACAGTAAGTGACATTGAGGCTCAGCTATCCTTTTCTTAGGATAAAAGATTCTGTGCAACTTTCAGACAAGGCACATGCTTACTCTTGGCTGCCACAGTGCTGCAGGCCATGATCGACGACCCTGAAGGAGGTCTTGTCACTCTGAAGACTCTTGCGAAGACGTATATTCGGCGGAAGAAGGAGCACAAGGAGACCGGCGGGCCGCCCTTAGGTCTCCGCCTGTGGTTTGTCAATTTGCTTATCACTGTGGGGTTCATCAATGCCGAGGCGAGTGGTCACCCCTCATCGCAACAACTAACCACGTTCTATACGGAGGAGAGACTTGAGGACTATATCCTAGAAAATCCGGAGCCCGGGACGTTACACGGGCTGGGGTGGAAGGCCATGATACTCTTGTGGCATGTCAACTTCGGGTAGACTGTTGCTGGTTACATGATTACTCGGCATATATTTCGGTTTGAAGGGCTAGCTTTCTTCTGCGGTTTCCGTGGTCAGGTGATGCATAGGTCTACTATAAACGGGTGGGAAGGGCTACACTACAGTAACGTCTACTTTTCTAGCATTAAAATCGTTATAGGGTGTTAGATGACCACAACATCGACGCCGCCCTGCCCTCCGGCGTAAACACCCGACCGCGCACAGTGCCGACTCTAACGCCCACATCCTCAAGAGTACGGGAAGGTGGTGCACAGTATTACAGAACGAGTATAGCGAATAGAATTGACAATTCACGCGATCGTGGCGGCTCCTACTCATGCTCCTCGCATGGCTCCGCAACCTTTCTATAGGTTGTTTGCCCGAAGCCAGCAGCTATCGGCGGCCTACTGACCTTACCCGTCTTGAAACACCTGGTTCCATAGCTAAATGTCGATTTTGATCTCTTCCAGCGTCAATCCTTTTGATACTACTACTTCAGCGGGGGGGGCTCTGGTCTACAGTAACACGGGATGGCGTTCCAATCCAGGTGCAACTCGGGTTTCAACGGCCGGTTGAGGAGACAAAGGCTGGTGAAATGGCCGAGGCAACTAAAGGAATGGTCATAATTACATGTGTCCCGCACAGGAAAGGCTCAGAAGAACGTCTGTTTAGCGAAAAAGGGGACGCGCTTCGGCTGCCCAGTAAGCGTCGCCTTCATTGCGTCCCTGTGTCCTGGTGTGTCTCAGCCACTTGAAACTTTACCCGCCACGGACTGAATGTCTTCTATTTAGAAATTTCACATGATCTGAGAGATCCCGTGATACTTGAGTCCCATCAAGTTGCCTGCAGGATCTCCTCACTCGAATTAGAAATTTCATATCTCAGCGATCCCCAGACGATTAATCATAAGCTATTCGGGGTAGGAGAGTTATTTTCCCCTCTTTCTAACAGTATCACTTAGATAAGATTGGATAACCAATTCTTGCGCGATTTAGAATTATAAAATTCATTCTGGCTGGATGCTAGCTTTTATAGTTTATAATAGTAAATTAAACTATTTTAAGTTTATATTAATAGAGAGATTAGAATATTAAGATTAAAATAAGATAAAATATAATATTATATAAAAATCTTATATTATTTATAATTTTTAATAATTATTTAAAATTAAAACTTAAATAATATTTCTAATTGGAATCATGTGGTTAGACAAGCCACTAGCATTGTACTACCTGACATGTACGCAAAGTGTCTTGGGGTTCCTGTCCTCGTACCCATCGGGTAATGCGCCCCGTCGCAGACGTGCTGAGACGTCTGCCATCCTTAAAGGGATTAGTTGAGTTAAACAACAGCTGTGTGACCATTCCAAAAGCGTTCCAATGGTTGCCTTCCGCAAGGCATTCTTTCGAGAATGGGCTAAATGATAAGAGGCAACCAACTGCTCAGCCACCAAGCAGACTTGTTGAAAATGAGATGTCCCGCATTTTCTAGCTGGGAGCAATCTATGATTTGAGCCGAAGGTCCTCGCCATGAGTGCATCTATCAGCGGTAAATTTGCCTCAGAGGTACGTCACTGCGCCATCACCCGACGTCAAGAGGTTGCAGAGCATTGACGGAATGGATTAATTTAGTCCAGCACGAAAGCTGCCGAAGATGTCTTCATCAAGGCTCGAGACTCGTTCCTCTCTTCGTTATCGACCGACGAGCGTCATCTGTTCACGCCATGTCCCTCCAAGGGAGAGTTTGAAAAGGCTCTCGAGGAACTAGAGGTCATGGTCCGACGAACAGATAAACGGAATAAGTGGATGAAGGTGATGCGTAACTTCATCTCCCTCCTCGAACCCTACTTCAAACTTGTCGACATCTTTGTATCTTCCAATCCACATTATGCTGCCATTGTCTGGGGAAGCATTAGGGTAGTCTTCCAGGTACTCGTTTCTACTTTCGGTCTTTTCCTTCACAGATTTGCTCATAGACATATCAATAGCTGGCTGCCAACTTCACCACCTTCTTTGACAAGTTGACTGAATTGTTCTCAACCCTTGCCGAAGCATTTCCACAATACGACGAGATGTGCCAGCTTGTTCATGAGCCAGAGAGAGACGACCCCCGGCAAAAGAGGCCTATCGACTCCAAAGAAGAGATGGCCACGAGCAAAGCAAGAATCCAACGTCACATCATCGCTGTCTATGAAGACATTTTTCAAATTTTGCACGCGGCTGTCCGGGTCTTCTCGAAATCGGATGGACGTAAGAATAACCATCCTCAAAGCTGAAATGGAACTGAAAAGTCGCAGGGTTAAAAAAGACACCTGTCGTCATTGGGCAGTTGCTGTGGAAGCCCTTTGACGCACGGTTTGGCGATCTCATTCAGCAAATGATGAAGCGCCGAGAGGAGCTCTTCAAGGAGGTAATGCTCTGGACCGTTTCCCAGTCCATCAAAGTGCGAGCGGAAGCTCTCATTGAAAGGTCAAAGGCCCAGCGAGAGCGTGACTTGAACGAGTCAGAACGCCAAGAAGCCACCAAAGAACGTCAGCTCGCAAATGAAGAACGGCGATTAATGGGTGAAGATCGGAAACAAAACTCTGAGGCAAGGGGACAGACGACGTCTTTGCTGGCTGAGCTCCGACAAGAAATGAGGGCGCTGGAAAAGGATCGTATGAGTACGTGCGCCCGCTGTCGGCCTTCCTCAGCTTGACATATCTAACTAGATGAAGGCCGATCGTTTTCGAGCATTCAGGAGTGGCTATCGTCCCCCAGATTTGTCGATGCGCGTGAGAGAGCCATACAACTGCGTGAAGACGGGACTTCGTCGTGGCTCTTCGAGGAGGAAAAGTACAAATCTTGGCTCGAGCAAGCAACAACGGTTTCCCCAACTAGATTCAAGTTTGGATCTGGTGTCTTATGGGCCTATGGTACGACGGCGAGAAGTGGGAGCTTTGTATGCTGGCTAATCAATGGCAGGTCATCCCGGAGCCGGCAAGACTGTCTTGGCTTCGTCCATCATAGACAGTCTCGACAGCAGCGTCTCTACTCAGGAGAGGGGACATCGACAGGTTTACTATTACTTCTTCGAGTACACGTCCACGAACAGCAGTGTTGCTACCGCCGCATACCGCGCAATCCTAACGCAAATCCTCTGGCAAAACCGATATAACAGAACCGTCCTGGATCGATTCAGTTTCATCATGGAATCCAAAAGCCAAGGCCAACTGGTCTCGTCGGAATCAATATTGGTCGAACTTTTGGGACTTTGCGTCAATGATCAGTCAATCCTCGTTGTGGACGGCATCGACGAGTGCACAGATAATGATTCATTCATCAGCACGCTTCTCAAGATATCCCGGCACTCACCAGGCGCGAGTATACTCCTTCTAAGTCGCGTCAACGTTGCCAGTCTGATGCATTCAGTCCCATTCGAGATGCAGCTGCACTTGCGAGGCTTCTCCCAGGATATCGGCTTCTTCTGCCAAAGCCAGCTCCAGACTCTATTCGAACAGGGTCTTCTTCCCGAGTCTGCGAGTGATCAGCTGCAAGCTATGACAGATCGACTCAGGTGTGGAGCTGACGGCATGTTTCTCTGGGCGAAACTCATGTTCAAGTTCCTTCGCGCACCATTCATCACGCCCAGGCAGCGAGTCGAGGCTATTAACCGCATCAACACACCTGAGGGTCTAGAAGCAATGTATGAGCGCATCTTCTCGTGTATTCTTGGAGCAGGACAGACGTCGACGAATCTCGCCTCCAGGATTCTGACTTGGTTGGCATTCTCCGTCGTAGAAATGTCTTCCAAGCAGGTCCAACACGCTCTTGCTGCCGAGGACGTTATTTCAACAGCATCAGATGCCGACCAAGTCTCAGAGTTTGAAGACAGCGCCATCATGGCATGTGCCGGGCTTGTTGAGCGTGTGACGACTAACGACATGTTATTGCACACTCGGAGGACAACGAGCTTACGACTTGTCCATTTGTCTGTGAAGGAGATTATTGAGGGCAGTTGGAATTCTGAAAAGCTTTCGACGGCTAATATTCACGACCTAATAGTCCATCCAACGACGGCAAGACTTCGGCTCGCAAACTGTTGTTTGCGTCAACTTCTATTTCACACTCAAGCCCAGTCTCTCTCTGTCACGCTGAATCTGCGAGACTCAGACGGCGAGTTTGAAGACCTACTTTGCTTTACTGCCTATGCGGCTGTTCACTGGCTTGTCATACTTCAGGCAAGTATCTACCCTTCGCGGCGGGCCAGTCAGGCTCATGCGGCAAGAAGCACTGCGGAACATGAAGGAATCAAGAGGGCCGTTTCAAGCTTCATGGAGACCCTTTCATCTTTCCTCAAAGAACCCACGGTGCTATCCATGTGGCTCGAGTGCTTCTACATGGCAAAACGTCAGAGACAGGCTCTTGGGCTCAGTCATCCTCCGGGTTCGATACTACGCGATTGGGCCTCTGCAATTTTGAAGTCCTTTGACCAACATGTTGGACTCTTCAATCCTGGTATCTTTCAGATTATTCAAGAGTTTGTAAAGAGCCTCGGAAAAGTTGTCGAAACATGGGGCGACAGGCTGGAGGCATGCCCAAAGATCATCTGGGATGAAATGACGGGCATTGTCGAGAGCCCATTCTTCTTCTCCCCCAAGAGCACAAGGATATCTTTTCAGAGACCTGAGCCTCCGAAGCGCCAGACTGCTTCCCAGGATTGTGTGGCGTTGATGTCGCGGACTTCAGAGAATGGCAATCTCAAAGGTGTCCTGAGCATTTGGGCACCAGAGTAAGTCATCCGCACCATTTCTACCAAAAGCAATCGTAGCTCAAGTTTTGCAGATCCTTCAACGACCCGGACTATATTTACACGATTCGAAACTCCAACTCTGATCTTACGGCGCTCTGTTCAGGGTGGGTTGCCTTGTATGAGATTTGGAGGCTTGAACCAGCCAGCCGGAGAGTTGCCAAATTCGAAAGCCCTGTCGAGCCAGCCGAAATACTCCAACCGATGCGCAATCATCTTCACAGTTGCGAAGAGATAGATATCGGCCTGGCAATCAGTCCCGATATCATGGCATTCAGCGTTCTTCGCACTCTCTTTGTCCTCGGACCAGTAGCTGGCCGGAGTGAAGCCATGATATTTCCACATCTCTTGCCAGCGAGGTCACGGGGAGAGCCCGATTTCGCATGGAAACGCAAGGGTTTATACTCTGAAAGCCCCGTCTCCCACTCGGATCCATTTTCAGTTCATTTCGCTCCATCTGGACACGTCCTGGCGTGTAGCGAGACGTACGAGTCGGACACGCAGACTCTTACTGTACTTACCTACAATGCCCGACGCCAGCTGACCCTCGAAGTCGTGGGAGTCTTGAGCTTTACCATTCCAAACCCTCTCCAGCACGTTACCTTCCATCCGCAACTGGCTATTATAGCATTTCAGGCTACTTGGTGGTCCTCACTCTACCATCGAGCCGTCATTTGGCAGTACAGAAACAGTACGTCTCCAAAAACCAGTTCACACAAGACTCTAACATCTTCATCAGGCAGCCACTACATCTTGCACAACCTCGAAAACACCCATAATATCACATCATTCCATTTCTCATCCTGTGGTTCCTATCTCGTTGTGCAGCGCAAAGATGGTGCTTTGTTTGGAGAGCCACATGACCGTGTCAACACCGAGCCTACCGTACTATCTATTCCGGACGAATTTCTCCATGATCCTCAATCCCAAGTCACCAATGTGCAATTGGGTGAGACGAAAGAAGACTCTCCACGAGTGACAACAGATTCCGACGTGTCAACCCTGCCGATCCCGAACGACCAACAACTGATCAACAGTCCGAATACGTCACAGAGCCTGACCCGCTCGTGGAGTGTAGGCGATGATGCAACTGTAACCTCCCTCGCGGTTTCCATGTCAGGCGGAAACGTTCATCTTTCCAGAACCTCGGGCTCGCATTCCGACACGGCTGAGTTGGTGTCATTGCCAGACTGGTTCGGACTCGGCAACACAAAGCAAACACTCATACCACCCCGAAATCCGGGCGAGATGTTGAGGATATCCATTGATAGAGAGCCACTGCCAGTATCTCGCACCAACCCCGAGATTTGCCCGTCGATACTCGAGAGGGACCCGAGGTTTGTCACTATGCCGCAATCTCTGCGAAGTATCATGCAGCGCTCAGAAGAGGGAGAGACTGCTCTGGGTTCACGAAAGAGGCGTCGTGACGATACTAAGCTTGATGTGACATCAGATTGGGTCGAGTTTCAGAATGGAAGCCCCTCTGGTAAGTTTCTCCTGCCTTCCGAGGCATTTCCAGGCAAACCGAGTAGTGCGGCCGGAATGTAGAAATAGTCAAGTCTGATCAGGTCAGGGCTTGGGTTATGGTAGAAGAGAAGTTCCAGCTCTGGTAAAGGCGTGCACAAAGTTGGGTGGTTGCTGTACTGAATCATGGCACGGCGTTAAATGAAATGGAGAGACGGCGTCTTTCTCAAGTCAAACTGTAGAAATGTGAGAAGATGTGGCCTTCTCTATACCGATTTCTGTGTCAGCTTAAAGCCTCAAAAGCCAAGCACATGAATACCTTGTGAAAAGGCGACTTCATAGACTGTGCCTAAGTGAAGTGACATGCTAGAATTGCCTCGTCAACCATTCAACCCAACTCGATCTCATAACCGCGTTGATACTACTTCAGCACAAGTACTGCGTCCATGTAGAATAAAAGTATGAAGTCTAGTTTTTACTAAAGCTAGAACGAGCAAAGGGTTCTTGATATAGATACCTAAGGAACATGCGTTCAACACCAAGTCCTGTCCTCCAACTTCACTCTAGTAGATTCCCCTCCTAGTAGAATTTCTAACAGTAACCTAAAACATGTAATCATATGAGCGAGTTCTGACTCCCAACTAGCCTTAGTTAGGTGACATGGACTCGATACTCCAAGTCAGATGCAGCTGTGCGCCAGATGGTCCTCTCAAGAAAGTTATGTTGCGATATGTGTACTTCCCACCAACCGCGACCAGTATGCACCAGTCATGACCATCATCGTGATAGTAGACAACACTCACAACGCTTGCCCGATAGACCCCTTCGTCGCCCTCAGCCCCGCGGCGACTGACGCTCAAGAGAAAGACAAACAAGCATACAGATATCGGAGATGATGGGGAGGACTCGGAGGAGCAGCGTGGTAGCATCACCCACCAAGAAAGCCGCCGTGATCAAACACAGCAATGCCGTGTCCACCGTCGCGGAAAGGTATCTCTCCCTCCATCGCCCTTGTCGAAACTGTCGAACCACGGCTGCCCAGTGTATCAGAGTTAGAAGAGCCAAAAGGCCCAGCAACAGTTCGCACGTGTACGCTCGGTGGAGGAAAGACGGGAGTATCGGTGGCGGTCGAACCGTTCGAGGGTTGCATGCCTATCAACAATGTTTGTTAGCTATACTCTCTCAATGTGCACGACTGGTGAACTTGCTGGAAATCGTGCCCAGCATGATTGATCTGTGGCTTTGTCGGGTGTTGACGAGCTCTGAAGCCACCTGATTACCACGTTTGACCCGATGGTGGAACTCCAAGCTGCAACAATCCAAGCGATGGTGCTCTGGCCGTCGTAAATGCCCCCTTCTTCGTCGTTGGTCGTGTGCGTAATTGTATCTTTCGTCTTTGCGGATGATGGGCCCCTGACATTGCCAGTTTCGCCTTCTCTGACCATATGAACGGAACGCCCAGTTCTGGCGTTCAGAGTTCCTTGTCCACCAAGTTGAGCAAGTGCTCGTGTTAAAGAATTGAACGTCGAATCGTGTCGTTGATGATGGACTGCTTGGTGAGTGGCTTTGTCGAATTTATTCACAATAAGTGTCGGAGTGAATGGTGTTGGCTCTTGGAACAGGCGGCAAGACGACGGAGTTTGTGAATCTGTCTCTCAGAGGGAAAGGAAAGGGCATTCAACTCAGCTTCGCCCGCTAGGCGAGGCCAAGAATTAGGCAAAGAGGGGAAATGATAACATTGACCAACCAGACCTTGACACGGGCGAGGCGCCGCATTGCCTTGCATGCAGCAAAATGGTTCGCATGGGCTCCCTCCGAGTAAAGACGCAGCATAAAGGCCAAGCTGACGTTTGAAGTCGGCCAATCATGCCTGGACACACGCTGGACGGCAACGATGAAGTCCGAGGCGCAGTGGTTCGCGTGGTTCGCATGGCTCGCATGGTTGGCCCAGGGAAACATCATTTCCTTTCACTTTGGCTCGCCTCGTCGAGGCAAGCCTGGAAGTGACATTGCCATTATCTTTCCCCACGGCCTCAACCTCTTCACTGCTCTCCAGATCCGATCGTTCCCCATCCCTCTCCCCTCTCCCCTCTCCCCTGAGGCCATATACATGATTCTTTCTACACGCACCCCGTACTCTACCGAACTCTCCATTACGGATCAAGTCGAGCAACACCATCAAAAAGGAAGCTCTCCCAGTCTACCCCTCTTTTCTTGAAGCGTTGTATTTTGTTTTTGCCCGTCTGCCCATCTCACCGTCTACCCATCTCCTCTGCTTCTATCCATCAGCTGCCATCCGCAAAACGCTACACTTGTTCAACTTGAAAACAAGCCTGCAACACAAGCGTTGCTACTGCTGGTCCCTCGACCTGCCTCGCGCCGCTGTTCTGCAAGCCACGGCTGGAATTTGCGATGCTCAACAGTTACCTCTTGTCAATCAACGCCTCTCTATCATTCCTGATTCTCCTCGCCAGAAGCCAAGAGGAGCACCTTTCGTGGGCCCGTGTCGCGACAAGCCTGTGGGATGATCGTCTGCCCCAATTGAGAAGTATGCTGACTTAAATATAATAGAGCGTTGCTGGGTTGGGTCGTGACAGGCTCTCCTCTGGCTGTAGTGTACCTGCAGTTTCTCAGACGGTAGGAACAGTCTCCTTTGCCTCTCTTTTCCCCGTCTCTTGCTCACCCTACTAAATCCGTCTCCAGAAACCGTCGACAAATCCTCATTAGCACCTTTTGCTTCTGGATCAGCATAATTGGCGCTCTCCAGCCCCCACTCCCAGACGCAGTCCTCCTCCTCCCCTTTTCGACAACGCTGTGCGCCCTCTTCCTCACCGCACATGACGCAAACCAGGACCGAGCCCAGCGAAGACATCGAGGCCTACCATTTCCGGCAGTTGCTGCTCACCAGTAAACAGCCCAAACCCGCCCCCCCTCAAGATACCAGCATGGATATCACAAAGAAGTGGGAAGCGTTCTTGCGCAAGACCCAACAAAATGACTCCGTCCAGGACCATTCAGGCCAAACAGATGCCGAGAACAAACCGCTGGAGAGACGTGATACTCCCCAAGCCGTCAAACATGAGCCCAGCTCACAACTGATCGCCATCTCTAACGCCAGAGCAGCTGGCCTGGAATATATCCCGGAAAGGCCGAAGCGCGCTTCAGCAAGGCAGCTGTGGGTTGAGGATGATGATGCGCAACGCAGCAGGTCCCGCAGCCCACACGTGCCGCCTACCGAACCGGCTCGCCCGCAACCACTGGCAAACAAGGCCAGCCCAATCACCCAACGCCTCCCCAAGCCCAACGACCAGGAGACGCAAGTCCTGCTACAGCCAGAGACCCGACCCATCTCACAAGACCAACTTATCGCCGAGGTCAAAGGCATCTACGCAGGCCTAGCAATGGTCGAAACCAAGTGCATCGAGGTCGACAATGCCCAGTCGCCCAACGAGCCAGGCACTAACAAACTAAACAACGAGCAGTGGCAAGCTTTGATAGCTCTACACAGGACACTGCTCCACGAGCCGATCTATGCGGTGATTCGATATTTACCTAGATAGGTGAAAAGGAAACAACCTCCGGAGGGAGGTAGCTCAGCAATGGCTAACAAGGGAAGTCATATTTAGTCAGAGTTCCAATTAAGGTCGAAATTGAATAAAGTCCGGAGTTAGGCCAGTTCAACATCAAGCTACCTCTGTTCTGCGGCCTAGGTAACTACTAACATCGACCCGCTCGACTTTATCCTGGAAATTCAAGTGATCGATGCTGAGATCGAGTTCGTGCAGCAGTAGCACTGCATTTTGTCTTTACTCATTGATATAGATTCGACAGTCTGGTTTTGGGGGATGGAGGTATCTCGTCTCATCACCTATAAGAACCCTTTCTAAACAACGAAATTTGATCTTAAATACGTGCTTGTACAGGACAGAGATCTACCGCATATTTTGCCAAACCCCTGACCGACAAGTTAGACTAGATCCCTTGTGCATGAAAACATGGATCTTAGTTTCTCTCCATTATCTCTCGCATAACACGGTTGACTGGCGTCACCGGTTCGCCCTCGCTAAAAAAGGCCTCTAAATTATCAAGACTGATCTTTTCAAAATTCTCCCAACTGGTCTTGGAGCAGACACCAATATGTGGTAGAACAGTAACCCGCCAGTTGTCTCTCAACTTGGGGTTTATACCGGGCTCGTTGGCGTGCACATCCAGGCCTACACCGACAACTCGTCCGTCTTCGAGGGCTTCCAACAGGGCATCCTCATCTACCATCTTCCCTCTAGCGATATTGACGACTCTGATACCTTCCTTCTTTGCCAAGGAGAATTGCTTGCTGGCAAGTAAATGGTGCGTGTCTATGGTGTACGGCGCGGCAAGGACAATGCAGTCGACATGAGGAATCATTTCCTCGACCGTTGGGTGGTACAATGCTCCATGTTTCAATGATTCCTCTGCCTTGTGTTTCCGCCGTGGACTTTGGTAATGAATCTTCATATCAAACGAAGCTTCGCATTTCTGAGCAATGGCCAATCCGATGTCACCCAGGCCAACCACACCAAGCGACTTGTGCGTCGGATCAACAGCCTGCGTTCCGAGAGCTCGACTCTTCATCCAATCGAACCTCGCGCACCATTGCGCAAAAGTGAAGAGGCGAAACGAGTCGAGCACGAGAGACAGGGCGGTATTTGCGACGGCCTCAGTGCATGCATTGGGCGTGTTGCAGTACCATATGCCCCTTGCCGTCATGGCTTCGATATCGGCCGTATCATGCCCATGCCCACTGCAGCAGATGAGCTTGAGAGACGGCGGATAATGCGGTACGACATCAGTTGCGAAGGGTACCTGGTATGCGAGTGGACCAGCCTTGAGCCAGCCGTTGCGAACAATTGCCACGATGTTGGCATAAGGTCCGCCCGGCTTCATCCGTTGCTTGAACTGCTCTGTTGATTCGCAGTCATAGGATATGAAGTTGAACTTCCCTGAGAGGGCTCGTCGCCGAGCGTTATCGGTGACCTGAACAGTAGACTCAATGAAAAGGACATCGGGTTTCGCAGCCATGATAGTTGTCCAAAACGCGGATTCGCGACACCAGTATTGGAGTCTTCGCAGTGGAGGGATGAAAGCGAGCTGTGCTGTCTACTTAGGCCATGAGACAAAGAGCCGTCGTTTCTTCCCCCACCGCTGATCAAAACAGTCGGCATGCAGAGATAGCAATCGGCAACGGGAATAACATTGCGTGACTCTATCATCGGCATTGGTGATTATACCCGACTGAGTTGCCGACTGAGTCGGTCCAGAATGCCGATCTACTCCGTCAGCCGATTTCCCCGTACGCGCTGATTGCCAGCGTTGTATCCTGGTCATCACACGGTCAGACGACTGAAGGTCGCACCGTGACGTTCTGGCACAGCTTACTCTTTGATGGCAATCAAATTCGCTTGATACCCCGTCAGCCGCGCTTTTCATTTCACTCAAAGAGTTGGGAACCTCTTGCGTCACTTTCATGTCTCACACTTTGACACAACAGGTCGTAAATCGTAGTATCATGCATTAGACTGTACCCTTTCTCAGTCGCATCTTTGTCGCATTGATTGCCTCTCGACGAGCTATCTGCATCTAATTGCCCCTGGCAATGGCGTTCCTCTGGGCTACGCTA
This sequence comes from Thelonectria olida, assembly GCA_020736575.1. Classification (NCBI taxonomy): domain Eukaryota; kingdom Fungi; phylum Ascomycota; class Sordariomycetes; order Hypocreales; family Nectriaceae; genus Thelonectria; species Thelonectria olida. Next base: position 413,901 of record JAGPYM010000029.1, on the reverse strand, counting down.
CCGTTGCTCCTAGTCAGCACGTTGTTTACAATCTTGTCTGCAATCTTGAAGGTCCCGAATAGCTCCTTCGCATCGACTTTGGCAGGATCCCGTCCGTAGCCTCCACCTCCAGGTGTGAGAATAATGATCCTGTCTCCCGCGCTCATCTGAGTCGTTGCCTTTCCTCCCAAATTGATTGTTCGTGTAGTGCCATCCTCGGAATCACGTCGTATCCACAAATTGAGTCCTCGCTTCCCTTCATCGCCCCCTGCCATGCCGTAAGGCGCAATTACTCGGCGCTCCGAGAGAATGGAGACTTGTAATGGCATGCGGAACTCGATATCTCTGACGCATCCGTTACCGCCCTTGTTCAACCCTGGACCGCCGCTTCCTCGTCGAATCGAGAACTCGTGGAGGAGCACAGGATAACGGCGCTCAAATATCTCTGGGTCGGAAATCCGTGTATTAGTGACGTGGGTGTGTACGCCGCTTTCGCCTTCCCAGTCCGCGCCGGCACCAGAACCCCCCGCGATGGTTTCATAGTAACCAAACCCTTGCGTTACCTCTCCAGTCTCTGGATCCTTGCCGCCGTACCCAAATGTCAAGTTATTACACGTCCCCTGAGACGCTGCGCAGGCTTGGAATGCTTTGAAGACCAGGTCAACAATCCGTTGCGACGTTTCAACGTTAGAGCCAACTGTCGCAGCTTTCAAGGATGGCGAGAGAATCGAGTCGGGAGGGAGCTTGAGCTTGATCGGCGCGAGGCAGCCCTGATTGAGGGGGGTCTCCGTAGCAATCATCGACCGCAAACAATACTAGAGGCGTTTAGTGAGGAGGACAGTTTCATACACGAGTTTGGACTTACCATGATGCCAGAAAGCATTACCGCCGGCGGACAATTGAGATTGCCATAATGTTCGTGACCTGTTCCCTCGAAATCGAAAGTAGCATCACCAGACTCGCTGTCAATACTAATTCTCAGCGATAGAGGGGTGCCGTCGTCGAGATAGTCTGTCGCGCTGAGATCCTGGCCTTCAAACCGCCTCGAAAACACCTTGAGTAAATCTCGAACAGACTGCGCGGCATTATTCTGGATGGCCTGCATGTAGAACTCAACTACAGGCCAAGAATAATCCTTGACTAAAGCGTTGATGAGCTGAATGCCACGATTATTCGCCGCGATAGCTGCTTTCAGATCCGCAATGTTGTCTTTCAGCGTTCTCGTACCGCTGCAGCCTGGGTAGGAACCAGGGATGTCAACCAGAATCTTGTGAAGACCGGCCTCATCGAAGGTACCTTCTTTGACCATCTTGAATGTCTCGACAGCAACACCCTCCTGCCACAGCTCTGTTGAGTGCGGAGGCATTGAGCCTGGTTGGATTCCGCCAATGTCAGCATGATGACCTCGGTTTGCCACGAAGAAGAGAATCTTTGTCGGGTCTTGCTCGTCGAACACGGGTGTGGTAACGGTGAGATCCGGCAAATGAGTTCCTCCAGCACGTGGATGGTTACTTAGAAGGACATCGCCAGGCTTGAGCTCGCCAGAACCATAGAGATTTGCTTGATAGGAAACAGCATAGCTCATTGAACCTAGGTGACCAGGGATGTGCGGCGCGTTAGCAACAAGCCCGCCTTCAGCCGAAAATACAGCACAGGAGAAATCGAGCCTCTCCTTGATGTTAACAGAAATTGACGTCTTTTGCATCGTCTGTCCCATTTGCTCTGCCACACTCATAAACCGGTTACCGAAAATACTCAACTGGACTGGGTCCACGGCATTCGTGGCAAGGTCGGGCCGTCGCACATCCAGAATTTCTAGGATGAGATGTTCGGAGAGGATAATGGCCTCACTCGATGGATCTACCACAATGGTCTGGGTCTTGTCGACAACCATAGCAGGTCCCCTGACACGGGCTCCAACGGGGAGATCTCCAAGGAAATAGAGGCCAGTGTCTGCCCACCCCTGGTTCTCGAAGTAGACCTTTCTCATAGACTGAGGCTTGACTGGAGTCACTGGTGGTGATGACTGGACTTTTCGCAGGTCGTCAAAGGGGCTGGCCAACTTGAGGTCTGCCCCCTCGCCAACGGTACGCACTCTGGCGTCATCGACGACAATATCGCGAGGTTGCGTGAAGCCAAACTCCTGAAAGTGACGACTGATGAACGCTTTGCCAAAGTCGCAGAGTCTGCCGGGATGCTGAACCATTAACGCCGTATCGCTGCCTTTGTATCTCATATTCAAAAAGAATTCGTGTCGAATCTCATTGTCGCTGAATCCTTGAGACACGAGCCCCTCTCGTCCTCTCGCAGCAAGTCTGTCGAATCGACTCCGCAGCTTCTCAAACGCCTCCTCGGAGAAAACTTGTGACTCTGGCTCCTGATTCTCCACCACCACGTCAGCCAGGGCCATACCATAAGCTGACAAGATGCTTGAGTAGCGAGGAATGATAACACGACGAATCCTCAAGTCCCTTGCTACGGCCACAGCGTGTTGACCACCGGCACCACCAAAACATCCGAGGTTGTGACCTCCAGTTTCGAAGCCGCGACCCTCGCTGAGCGTTCTAATCGGTCTCGTCATAGTCGTATTAGCAACCATAAGAAACCCCATGGCTACCTCTTCCGCCGTGAACGCTGTGCTGCCTTCTTTGCTGATATTGACGGCATCAGTGATCTCGATGAACTTCTTTTTAACAACGTCATATTCAAGGGGCCGAGGAAACAGATCCGGAACTATTCTTCCGAGGAAGAAGTTCGCGTCTGTTATGGTAAGTGGACCGCCTCGGCCATAGCAGGCTGGCCCAGGATTGGCACCAGCACTGTCTGGACCGACTTTGAAAAGCCCGTTTTGCCATGATAAAACCGAGCCGCCACCAGCAGCAACAGTATTTATGTCTAACTGCGGTGTCTGAATGGTAACTTCAGCAATCGTGCTTTCGAAGATGTGTTCCAACGACCCGGCATAGCGAGCCACATCAGTGCTGGTGCCGCCCACTGTAAGTCTGTTAACAAAGAACAAGAGGCATCATTTTGGAAGATTTACTTACTGTCGAAGCCCAACACAGGTTTCCCATTCTTCTCATCGTAACAGGTTTTCGAGAGACCAATCACGCCACCAGCTGGGCCGCTCAATACCCCTCGAAGCCCTGTGAAGTTGGCATAAGATGTGAGCCCACCATCCGATTGGTTCAAAAATAGCTTGTTGGCGTTGTGGTCCTTGAGCTGGCCCTCGAAGCCCTTCCTGAAGCTCTCCAGATACTCATCAGTCACTGGGGACAAATAGGCATCGGCCACCGCTGACTGACTCCGAGGCACGATTTTGGTCATCTTCTGCAGTTCTGAAGACACGGCCACCCTGAAGCCGAGGTCTCGGGCAACCTGAGCTATACCAAGCTCGTGTTCTTGGTAGGTATACGAATGCATCATAGCAATAGCCGCACTGCGATAGCCCTGTGACCATAGCTCCGAGAGACCTGAGCGAACTTCATCGTAGTCTGGGGTTTTGATGATTCGGACAGCTTCGCCAGCTAAGCCAATGGTCAAATTGGGGTCTGAGGAGACGTCAATTCGCTGTGGCCGTGGATCTTCTGCAAATCCCTCGATGGTCACACGCTCATCCACTTCCAGTACAGTGCCGTACAGTTTGGCCATTCGTCGAACTGACAGATCGAAGATGTGAGGACGAGCCTGATTGCCGATTTCCAAGATATCCCGGAATCCCTTGGTGATGACAAGCACGGCACGTTCGCCTTTGCGCTCTAGGAGGGCATTTGTTGCCACAGTCGTGCCCATGCGGATTGATTCGACTTGATCGAGATTGAGCAGCGCGCCTCGTGGGATCTTGGTCCCGGTGGCGATCTCGAGAATCTGTCGGATACATTCTGTAGGAGCATCGTCATATTCGTCAGGGAATTGTGAGAGGACTTTGATGACCAGTTCTTGTTGAGTCTCAGGAATCCAAGCCCAAGCATCGGTGAAAGTGCCGCCCCGATCAATGGCAATGCGTATGCCGGATGCTGTGGCGGCCATGATTGAATGGACGAATTGTGACTTGGAGTATTGATGTCTCACTTGGAGCAACGAAGACAATTGTTTGACTCGTATTGTTTTTATGACGAACTGTCACAGGCGTCTTTCATTTTGACCTCTGAACATCGGTATGATACAGGTATGAGGGTTATGGCTAATACGAAAGGCTCGAGAGCCGATCGGCCCAAACACGCAGCAATGCCGATCTCGAGTCGGCTCCAGGGAACCGACATTACTTCTGATTCGCATTCTTGGTAATGTGAGACATAACTATCAGCAGACGCATGTATTTCACACGATAAACTTATCTCTCATGTCTGTGACATGCCTGCTTATCTGGGATTGTGGACCTCCAGTGCATCTGGCTAATCTACCAATCATCAACCAACCCCAGCTACAATACAGCTCGATTTCGAGGATGCGACTATATTTCCTTGATGGAGCCTACCTGCATGGCAGCGAGCAAATCATTGCCCTCACCTTGAGCGGACCAACACGTGAATCTCTCCGTTTTTCAACATGTCAACCATCATGGCGGAGGATCATGTCCATTCGAAAGAAGTGGCTGAACCCTCGATGCGAGACTCCGAAAATGGGTCTTCCACATTCTACATTGACCCAGTCAAGGAACGGCGTATGATGAGGAAGTTTGATGTAAGCGAGAAGACCCTTCCATTGATTGCCTAGGCACTGATTCATATACATAGATCTACGCCGTAGCCACCATGGGCCTCCTGTACATGATGTCCAATCTTGACCGAAGCAATTTGGGAAATGCGAACATTGCCGGAATGCCAAAAGACCTCGGACTTGTTGGCAACCAGTTCGGTACGGCAACGACGTTGCTGTAAGTCTACACCCCTTTACTGCCCGTGTTTGAATGCTTATTCACCTCAGCTTTGCCACTTATGTTCCACTCGAGGGTCCTGTTGCTGTTCTTTTGAAAGTCATTGGTCCAAAGCCCCTAATGGCTGCCAGTGCTCTCTGCTGGGCTTGCGCGACACTTGGAATGTGTATGTGTGCCTCAGCAATCCTCCTCAAAGTTGGCCTCTGTTAACGGTTCGCAGCTTTCGTCAAAGACTATAAGGGCTTGTACGCCTGCAGGCTGTTGATCGGCCTTTTCGAGGCAGGTCTGATTCCTTGTATAAATGTCTACATCGGATGGGTCTATAAGAAGTCGGAGCGAGGACAGCGATCGTCTATGATCTTTGCCTTCAGCGCCTTTTCCAGTGCGTTCGGCGGGATCCTCGCCTTTGGTCTTACTCAAATCCGCACTGCTCATTTCGCTGGCTGGCGATGGCTATTTGCGGTTGAAGGGGCCATGACTTTCGTGGCAGTACCCATCTTCTGGGCTGTCTTCCCCAAGTCACCGACGGACGCCTGGTTTCTCACTGCAGATGAGAAGCAAATGATGAAAGCTCGCTATGATTCTGATCCATCCTGGGGCCATACAGAGGAGTTTTCCTGGAACGAGTGTCTCAAGGTCTTTGTCGACCCCAAGTGGTACGCCTTCTTTGCCTATCAGTTCTCTGTGGACATTTCTCTATACGGTTTGACGACTTTTATGCCGGCCATTGTCAGCGGGCTGGGGTATACCTCGGTTCATGCCAACTTGATGACCGTTCCTATCTACATTTGCGCCCTGGTTTTCTTTCTGGTTGTTGCGTACTTGTCAGATCGGACGGGCTACCGAGGGCCGTATCTTGCGGGCTGTTTACTATGTCTAATCATTGGCTACGCACTCTTGATTAGCGTGGATAATTTGAAAGTCAGGTTCTTTGCGTGTTTTGGCAAGTCGCCCTTCTATTCTACCAATGACCCAGCAATACTAATGTTAGTCTAGTTGCCGCTCTTGGAATCTATCCAACCACCGGATTATCCCTGATGTGGCTGTCAGATAATGTGTCGAGGCACTACAAGCGAGCAACGATGATTGGGTTCACACTCAGTCTCGGAAACACCGCCGGTGTCGCTGTCGGACAAATCTTCACGACCGACACTTCTCCTCGATACATTTCTGGATTGTCGATTGCGTTAGGCCTCGCATGCTTCGCGCTCCTCATCGTGCTGCTTCTCATGGCCAGTTTTACTTGGGTGAACCGTAAGCGGGCTGCCATCATTCTGGCGGCTGAACAAGCAGGGACTCCGATTCTACCAAACCCCGAACTGGGTGATTATGATGTCCACTTTCGATATTCCCTCTGAAGGAGCTGGGAAGAGTTGTAGCAAGCCTTGAGTTCTGAATGATGTGTTTTGGAACACCAAAGACTTGACATGCAGAGCTTTACCCAAGTAGTTGGCCCATTGGGGTTGATCAGGTAGTGGAATGGCTTGTATAAGCGATTGGATTTTGGGATGCTACCGAGATGAGAATTGGAGCCGGAAGTGGAATTACAATGGAATCAGATACTTATCAGATTAGTCCTCGCGCGAATCCGTCGGTTGAGTCGGTGTTATCGCCGACCGGCAAATGCGCTTGCAGCCGATGTCCCCTCGCCAAGTTCAGGGTCATTACAATGGACTCTCATATTGTTGAAATTAGAAGAATATCCAAGGGACTTGGATCCCAGCGTTTCTGTGGACGTAGGCCTCGATACCGTTTTCCCTCAGACTGTTCCTTGACTTCGTCCATCATGCCAGCCAAGCTCGCCAACATTCCAGAATTACCCACTGACGAAGCGTTTGCCGTAACGTCAGAATTCAAGCTCGACGACCACTTTCAAAAAGTTAGCTTAGGGGCAGGTGTCTACAGGGACGAGCATTCCCAGCCATGGATTCTCCCAAGCGTGAAGGCGGTACGAAATATCTGATCGACAAAGCAAAATACCTCAACATGCTGACTCTCTTAAGGCCAAAAGCGCTCTCCACGATACACCTGCTTTGGATCATGAATATCTACCGATTCAAGGATTTGATGCTTTCCTGGACGTCGCGAGAGAGCTCATCTTAGGTCCACAAGACGTGCCTGAGACTGCTGTGGTCTCAATCCAAACGATATCGGGAACAGGCGCAAATCATTTGGGCGCTGCATTTCTGGCTCAGCAACTGAAGCCTCGACATGTCTTTATTCCCGACCCGACTTGGAGCAACCATCACCTCGTTTGGGCAGTCGCTGCGCCAAATGTAGCCCAGCGACCCTACCCCTATTACGACCCGACTAGGCACTCACTAGACTTTGATGTCATGATGTCAACTTTGGACACTGATGCGGCTGAAGACGATGTGGTGATACTACACGCTTGCGCTCATAACCCGACAGGTGTCGATCCATCTACAGAGCAATGGCAGTCTCTCGCCCAGCTTTTCAAACGAAAGAAGTTGTTTGCCTTCTTCGACTCGGCATATCAGGGCTTTGCGACAGGGGACGTGGACGCGGATGCTTGGGCTGTAAGGCACTTCCAGGAAACCCTCTTTGATGCGCCCATTGCTTCCTCTAAGCCCCAAGGAATGTGCATTGCGCAGTCATTCGCCAAGAACTTTGGGCTGTACGGGGAACGCGTAGGTGCATTTCATCTTGTTGTTCCCTCAGACACCGGTGCGTCCGGGGCGCGGAGCCAACTGCTTCGACTAGTGCGAGCGGAAATCTCAAATGCGCCCCTGTTTGGATGCCGAATTGTCTACACTATCCTATCAGATCCCAGGCTCAGAGCCATGTGGGAGCAGGATCTACGAACAATGTCCGGCCGTATCAAGCGAATGAGGACGCTACTCAGGCGTGAGATTGAGAAGAACCCCAATGCGGGCGATTGGGGCCATCTTGAGTCCCAAATTGGCATGTTTAGCTACACTGGCTTGACTGAGGAGCAGGTTCTGCGGTTGAAACACGAACATCATGTCTATCTCATGCTCAATGGACGAGCTAGCTTGAGCGGAGTAAACGAGGGGAATGTGAAATATGTTGCTGACGCCATCATTGAGGTGATGAGCAAACGAGTCTAAAGGGCTAGCGCAACGGTTGGGAAGTAGTATTTACAGCACAAATCCCATTTCTTCCGCAGTCAACAGGGAATCTCCATCCATGCTGGCGTCTGTGTGATCAAGAAAGGCTTGGAGTAGGGGATTATCCAATGGGTCACCAGTGATGTTTCCCGTGCTCGCATCATCGTAGCTTGGATAGAACCAACTCGGGATAAGGAAATTGCCCCAGTCATAACTATCGAATTCCATTGTTTCGGGCGGTGGTGGATTAGGTGAAGGAGCATTTGCCGCAGTGCCAGCTGATGCGTCGTTGGCAATGGCGTCTTCCGTTGTTGTTGCTCTGGTGAACAGTCGACTGACACTCCATTGTATCTGCGCAAGACGTGCAAAGTACTCACCCGCGGCTAGATTTCCCTTATCTCGCATCACCATCAGCAGCTGGAAAGCTGTCTGAACGGCGTCCGAGTCGCTCGAGTTGGGAGACGTAATTGCCGAGATGATAAGCACGAGTGTCGAAGCGAACAAGTGGTGGGCATCAAAATATCCACAAGTAGCCAAGGCGTTTTCCACGAAAAGTTGTGATAATATCGAGTTTGAGGTTCGAGCAGCAGAGATACATGAGTCGGCCAAGGACCTCGTGGTATCCGAAATCGGGACTTGCTGAACAGTGCTTCCGGTGGCCGAGTTCGAAAAGGGATTCCTGACCTTGAGAACATAGAGCAAGACAGGACGTGTTGTCAGAATGATACAATGATTATAATGCAACTGTAAGGATGCCACCGATCGAGGGACGCCGCCTTCTTGTTGCCATCGTAAATTCGTTGGAACGTGTGCATCCCATTTTCTTAGCCTCTGTAAAATGGCGCGGACGTTATGCACAAACTTTCCGGTGTTCGTTTTCGACGACGGCGAGTATAAGTCTGACATGATTTGACCAGTAATACGAGCCAAATTGACGTGCGCAGTCAAGTGCTCCGGCCGTCCCAGCTTTTGGGGATTGTTGTCTGCCGTAAACGTGTCGGGCCAGGGCATTGCCACATCGATGTCAGAGTCATGGATTGTCAAAGGTTGCCCGAGCTTGGAACAAGTTGACCTTTCGAAGACGTACACAGTCCACCAGAGGCGAATTCGATGCTCTCGCTCTGTTGGAGACAACGTCGAACCTTCAGGGATACTTCGGTGCAGCCCTAGACAAGTGCTCAACCGCATGGCTATGCCGCTGTACATGTGGGCAGACTTGATCCTCCCGAGTGCATTTGAGTAAAAACACTGTTCCGTTCTCGTCAGCCTGGGTAGATATAGGAATTGGGATTATCGATCCACGCAAAACCAACACAGCATGGCCCAGTAGACTTACAAACAACAGCATTGTCTCTATTTGGGCGATGGACGGTTCTTCGAAAAGATCTTGGAGTAACCTAACAGCGGTCAGAAAGTAGTTAGTTCCTGGCACCGAGGACGAAGGGCTGTCCTTGTTCGTCGGCGTCGAATTTGAGTACAGTTCGCCCAGAGCTAGGACAGCAAAAAACTTGCAAACCCAGACGGAATCAGTGGGAGGGCTGTCGCTCAACTCGTAGGCCTTATTCAGCTGCTGAAGGAAATCATGGTGCAGAAAGAAATGGTAATCTTGGCCAATGAAGCGAAGGGCGACTCGTATAAGCAGATTCACTCGTATACGTTCAGGAAGCTTGACCCCAGAGACACTTGCGGTCTGCCGTGCGAAGATAGGATCGCGCACATACTGATGGTCTGGAACTCTTGGTGGCGTCGTGGACTGCGGATTGAAGCATTGCAAGATACGGTCACCAAACGCCAGGCATGTTGATTCACCCACAAAATGCTGCTGCGAGGCTTGATCCAGCTGAAACATTCGCCGCGGCTCATGAATCGGGTTACTGATCTCGTTGTCGATGGGGGAGGCTTGACTAGGAACACCAGAGTCCAGTGGCATGGATAGTCTTTCCACGTCCTCTGTATCAGGGTTGTCCTGATTGCCTTCAGAATCATTCGGGTCTCTGCTACTGCTTTGCAAGCGATTCAAGTAACTACTCCAACATCATTAACCTTCTACTCATCCTTGGCAACAGCGACATGAGCCGGTGCTGAGTTTACCTTGCTGAGACGGTCACCCTTCGTTCACGTGTCGGGTACTCGCACAAAGATGCCTGTCTCGCACTCTGACATCTTTGGCAAGGCATGCCGCCAGAACATTTGACCTTTAGGCCATGGCATCGACGACAACTAGAGTGTCTTTAGGTAAGCAACGGACGGGAAACAACGCGACAAGGTGGTGGCCCAATCAGAATGACGTACGCAACGTAAGACCGCTTCTTTCGTTTCCGAGTCGGCTCAGCTATAGGGCTGTCCGACATGTTGGACTCGACCATATTGGCAGACGACAACAAGGACAAAGTGAAGTCGGCATGAGGGGGCCGGATGATAACAATCGACTACTAACGACTGCAAGATAATTCCCGGGCCAAGACCGGTGATAGTCAGCCGATGGCTTGGCGTTGATTGGCCAATATGACAGCATGATAAGATAAGAGATAAGCTTGTTACATAACCCAAACCCAACATCGGCATTGGGATGCCGATGAGTGCAGGGTAGGGAAACAGCACCATGCAGTTGACTTGCGAATTCATAGGTACTGTTTTGGTTTGACTTTTCGAAGAAGATCAAAGAGCAATTCCAAAGACAAAGGACATCAAAATGGCTTCTAACAAGGCCAAGCATGCACCCATGAACAAGGCATGGAGCCAGTTCACCTTCTCAATGGTTGCTGGTGTCCTCAGCATAGGCTTGGGGTTTGCGGGCTATTATCTGAATATCGCGCCGCAAGCTACGGACCCAACAAATTACTCTCTGAGAACGGAAAGACTTCTTAGCACGTCGCCTCTCATCGATGGACACAATGATTTGCCATATTTGCTCCGCATTGAGCTTCAAAACAAGATATATGGTAATGGTACCTTTACATTTCGCGATGGTAACTATGCCCCGGAAGCCTAAAGAGTCGGATGGGACGCATATTCTAATCAAGCGAACAGGCCTTGCTGGTCACACAGACTTGAAAAGGATGAAGGAGGGCCGAGTCGGGGGGCAATTTTGGTCTGTGTTTGTTGAATGTCCCGACACGAAAGGTCTCGATGATCCAACCCACAGTGTCCGAGACACCTTGGAGCAAGTCGACATAGCACGACGATTCATCGCCGAAATCGATGAATTCCAATATTGCGAGACCTCGACATGTGCAGCTTCATCGTTTAAATCGGGGCGAGTCGCTTCCATGCTCGGAGCAGAGGGCTTACATCAAACTGGATCATCCATAGCGGCAATCCGGCAGCTATTTAACCTCGGCGTGAGATACATCACCGTAACGCATAATTGCGACAATCCGTATGCAACAGCTGCGTCCACGGTCACCGAGGGAGGCGTGGACGCCGGGTTGACCGAGTTTGGAGCTGCGGGTATCCGCGAAATGAATCGGCTCGGGATGATGGTCGACCTCTCACACTCTTCTCATCAAACCATGCGACAGGTTTTGGACGTGACAGCTTCGCCGGTGATTTTTAGCCACAGCACGTGTTACGAGCTCGCCGCCAACTATCGAAACGCCCCCGACGACGTCATCTCCCGACTGAAAGAGAACGGAGGTGTTCTTATGGTGATGTTTGTCAAGCGCTTTCTGAACGCGCAAAACCCAGATGAGGCAAACATCGAGACGGTCGTGGATCATATCATGCATGTAGTTGAAGTGGCAGGATGGGATCATGTCGGCATCGGCGGTGACTTTGACGGAACTGTCACCTTGGCTAATGGCATCAACTCGGTCGCAGACTATCCGAAGCTTGTGCAGGCTGTGATGAAGCGTGATGCGTCGGACGAGCAGATAAGAAAGCTCGTTGGAGGAAACCTTTTACGGTCCGTTTAGTCACCCTATTCCGTGTTTGCTCGTGTTTAGCCACTAATTACAGTACAGGGTCTGGCGTGAGAACGAGATAATGGCGGAACGGCTCTCAGCTGACATCTTGCCAGTTGAAGACATGTGGGAGGGAAGAAAGTTCTCAAGGTGGAACAATCCTTTACCAATTATGATACCAGGAAACGTAAACCGAGTTGCCGCCACAGACTACCCTTAACAAGGACGCAGCGCTTACAGGCTATGGCACTGATCAATGCTTCTTACAACCTATTCGTCGCCCTATCGTGAGTGACAATGTAGGTTCCATCACCGCGTGCGAATAACCCTATAGTGGGACGTTACGTCTATGTCTCATCTTTAGGCTGGGCAGAACGAAAGTCGTCTATAGGCAAAGCGGAAGTGACGAGAAGCGAGAAATCCTGGTCCTCGTTAGCAGATATACGAGGGTGATTGCGCTGGCTCTCGTGAGGTAAAGGCTAACCCGATACTGAACCTGGTAGATTTGGAGGAACCGCTTGGGTTGGTAGGGTGATGCTTATTTATGGTGAATGCGACCTTGAATTCACGTCGAGATAGTTAATATGAAAATAACTTGAGATAATGACCCAGCCTTGCTCCCGTAAAAGACATATGAAAGGCTAATTCGGTCTAGAACTTGTTGTGTGAACCAAAACCTCAGACACAATCCTGCACAAACAACCATCCCCACGCTCATAAAGTTCAGGACAAACTCGTTTACATTCGATGCTCGAGTTCTAAGTGTCCCCGTTGGTTAAAATATCGAAACCTAAGTCGGCCTGGGAACAATGGAACTCAGAATTACCCCTTGATGAACAATTTCTTGTCCGGAACAGTTTCACCGTCACTGTGGCTAGGTAAGGGAAGGGAAGGGAAGGGAAAAAACCTCACCCCCATTGTAATTCCTCACGGGATCTCCTCGCCATTGTTAGGATGACTCACCACCTGGTTAAGACGTTTACTGATGATAGAAGTTCCCGCACTAACTAGGTGCCTCACTCTCTACGTCAACTTGCCAAGCAGCTTGAGTGTGCTATACCTCTTTGAACCCTCTGATAGCTCACCTCCTGCATATGAGTTGTTCAATGTATCTCAATCGGCCCGACACCTTTATTGGATATTCTGGAAGCTACTTCATCCCGTCTCTTTAGCCTTTTACCCTTGTCCCAGTAGGCAGAAAAAAATACTTGTTGAGCTGGACGATCGGTCGCAAGGTGTGACGGTAATGAACCAAAACGTTAAAGAAGACCGGATAAATCTACCGTAAACGACCAATTAGGCCAAGAAAGCGCGGCGCAGTACTAATACAATCAAGGTCGCTTCGACTTTTATTTGGGGATACTTTAAAGCTATGTATGTAACGCCGCCCACTGACCTGTGGGCGACGTTCCTACTGTGGATGTAATCGTGCTTCGGCTCGAACGATTGTGGGCGGCTTCCGAACTGTAATTCTCGCACATATCGAGACTCTGGGGAAAACACCGTAGACTCTACTACAGTACATGCAGCTTATTGCCAAAATGCAAAGCGTAGACTAGGTAAGGGGCCTGGTTGATTACGTGGTACCAGCACCGTAGATGAACACTCCCCCGGTCGTATTACTATACGTAATGCGAGACATTCGCCTCATCGTGAGGCAACATATATATGCCGAATTGGTTGGCTGTTTTTATTGAGATGTTTAGCAAAGCTGATGGGCCTGTACGTACTTCAATTGTGCAAACTTTTCTCACCGTTCCCCTATTACTCTTTCTTTGCTCGTCGGCTTGTCGAGAGGTCGCCCCTCGTATTATTGAGGAGCCACCAGTTACGCGTATTACCCTTGCGGCTAGGTATTTCCAGTTACCCATCGTATTCAGGGTCAACTTGGCAATCGGCCCTACTAGGACCACTTCCAGTCACCAATAACCTCAATCTGTGGCTTAACAAAGCTTGCTCGTGGTATAAAAGCTGCGCTTTGCCCATGTATTCTGTTCTGTTCGACAGGCAATGCGTCAATCTTCAGCCCAATAACCAATACCGCCCACTTTTTCAAGCCACCAACTTTTATTACAATGAAAATCCTTCACGGTACTCTTTGGCTAGTAGCCATAGCGTTGATGAACAGTTCATTTGCCAGTCCTCTGGACCCAAAGCTTCCGCGCTGTATGTACTCTGAAGTCTCGACCTGATTCACCATCTAACTTCTTCGATAGCTTGGGAAGAAGCCTCGTCGAAAGCCCGTGCTGTCAGGTCCAAGTTGACGCTGAAGGAAAAGCTTGGCATTGTCACTGGAGGCTACCGGGACCCCAATGTTCAATGTGCTGGTTTCATTGGTGGCGTGGAAAGCATAGACTTCACAGGATTATGCCTCTCTGACGGCCCTGCGGGTCATACCAAGGCGGACAAGATCAGTGTCTTCCCAGCTGGGTTGACCACCGCGGCTACATGGGACAAAACCCTGATATATCAAAGGGGAGTGGCACTTGGCAATGAGTTCCGAGAAAAAGGCGCTCACATCTATCTTGGGTTGGTTTCATTCCTGCGCAGTTCTTCCCGACTAACGAATAAATAGACCGGTATCTGGGCCCCTGGGGCGAAATGCTCTTGGCGGCCGTAATTGGGAAGCCTTTGGCCCTGATCCATATCTATCCGGCATTGCAATGTACGAATCCGTTTCTGGAGTTCAGTCTACAGGCGTGCAAGCTTGTTCAAAGCACTTTGTCGGCAACGAGCAGGAAACCCAACGCACAAGAACTGAGAACGATGATGGCAGCATTGTCGAGGCCGTTTCTTCGAACATTGACGATCGTACCTTACACGAGCTCTACGCCTGGCCTTTCGCCAACGCTATAAAGGCTGGGACGGCAAGCATCATGTGCTCGTATAATCGTGTCAACGGAACCTATGCCTGCGAGAACGACAGGCTTCTCAACAAGGTTTTGAAGGAAGAGCTGGGTTTTCAAGGATATGTGGTATCTGATTGGCACGCGACGCATTCAACTAACACCTCCGCCTTGGGAGGTCTTGACATGGAGATGCCTGGGCCAGTTAGCGAGTTATACGGAGATTCATATTTCGGAGATGAGCTCCTTGATGCCGTAAAACAAGGCAAGGTGTCAGAGAAGCGCATCGACGAAATGGTTGACAGAGTTCTGACCCCATACTATCTTCTGGGACAAGACAAAGGATTTCCGAGCATCGACCCGTCTTCTCGATCTATTTTACTGCACTTCGGAGTAGGATATCTCTCCCCATACGCTCAAGCCGTCCCGCAAGTGGAAGCGCGAGACGTGCGAGGAAACCATGCCAAGTTGATCCGAAAGATTGGTGCGGCGGGAACAGTTCTTCTCAAGAATATAGAGGGCACACTTCCACTTAAATCCAAAGTGAGTATTGGAGTTTTTGGAAACGGCGCACCTTTGCCCGAAGTTGGCTCGGTATATTTTGGCGAGTCCGAAGAAGGCTTTGAGACCGGAACGCTCGATATTGGGGGCGGTTCTGGAAGCGCCAGACACACCAACCTGGTTAGTCCACTGGACGCCATTCGAGCACGATCCCAGAGTCAAGGTGGGCGTGTGCAGGCCATCGTCAGCAACGAAGTTTTAGCCGACGGCGTCTTCAACTACATTTACCCCCTTCCAGATGTCTGCTTGGTCTTTCTCAAAGCCTACGCAAGAGAAGGTTTTGACCGCCCATCCCTCGAGCTGCAGTGGAACTCTACGAGAGTGGTGGAGCAGACAGCGGCCATCTGCCCCAACACTGTCGTTATCACTCATGGTCCTGGTGTGGTTCTGATGCCATGGGCCGGCAACGAAAACGTCACTGCCATTCTCGCGGCTCATTATCCAGGTGAAGAAACGGGAAATGCCATTGCGGACGTGTTGTGGGGAACTGTCGAGCCATCCGGACGATTGCCGTACACGATTCCCAAACAGCTGAGCGACTATGGCCCACCAATCTCGCAACCTGAGTCCGTCGACCCGCAAGTGGACTTCTCGGAGGGGTTGTTGATCGACTACCGCCACTTCGACGCCGCTGAAATCGAGCCTCTGTATGAGTTTGGATTTGGCTTGAGCTATACCAGCTTTCAAATGGGCCGAAGCTTGCAACTTCAAGTTGCGAAAGGCTTGACTGCTCAAGCTGATCCTTCCAAGGGAATTGCCCCAGGCGGAAAACGTGACTTGTGGACTTCGGTGGCCACAGTGACAGTCACGGTCACCAACACAGGCAAAAGGACTGGCGCAACTGTACCGCAGCTGTATGTTTCTTTTCCCAAGGCTACTACCCCAAAGAACACGCCTTTAAAGGTCTTGCGTGGTTTCGAGAAGGTTACTCTTGCACCTGGCAAGACGACAAAGGTGCCTTTTGAATTGACAAGAAGGGACCTGAGTTACTGGGATGTAAGCAAGCAGCAATGGGTTGTTCCAAAGGGAGAGTTTACATTCTTCGTTGGCTTTAGTTCACGAGATCTCGTAGCCCAGATTTCAAGGTCGATCTTAACCTAGGTAGCTCTTGTACGGCAGGTCAATGCCTCCGAGAATAAGTTTGCACTGTTCTCGTTGTTGAGTGATGATATCCTCCCCAAAGTTTAATAAGCTACACACCAAACTGAGTGATCTTCTATAGCACTGTCTCCCTCCAGCTCTGCACTTGGTCTTGCCTCTGACCTTGGAGATTGTGATCCGAAGAGAATCAGCTGGCGTGCCCATGATGGTAATTATATTTGATTTAGGGTAGTGTGCGACTGAATGTATGATGTTCTGTGGGGGCGGATGCTCGTTCAACGAAATCGGGAGGATTAACTCTAAGTCGCCCCGGCCTTTCGATTGCATCTCATATCAGCAGTACTCGTCACCAATCTCGCCTCAGAGCCATAAAATATAAAAAACGAAAACACATTCATGACTGTATGTCCCCACCGGGGTGAAAATAGCAGAATATGATATTAGGTTCACCTATGGCTAGAATCTTTCCCACCGGATCCTCCTCACTGTGGCCACAATTCGACCTGAGATATGGCTGCCTTAGCTCCGCGTACTCGCTTACATGTACAAACCTGGGTTTCAAGCGGGTGTGTTCGAAGGAGTAACGAGGTCGCGTACCAATCACTGTGCTATGGAAGATGAGAAGCGGTCAATCACTTGCATACTCTGGGGGTTGTTAAAAATAGAGGCCGCAATTATCAACCAAGAGCATTGCTATGGAGAGCCCAACAAGCCGACAGCCACCATTTATCCATCAACCGTACGAAAACATTTGCGTTTCTTCTAACGACGCTATGAATCGTCATTTCTAGATCCAACTCCATAGCACGGATCAGGTGATGGTTGTGTGTATACTCTTCGCATAGAAATCGGCTCTCGTCCTCCACGCTAGAAACGCCACGAAACTTCTTGCAGAAGCGCCACCACCATCTATACGGAGTACCAATAGGGACCAATCAGTTAGTTATTGGTTGGCCAATCTCAGCCTGCTCCTTCTTTCCTGTCACGTGCGCACAGTAGATAAATCCCCGCATCCTGAAGCTGGCCCCCCTTCTTCCACTGCATGCTCAACCTGACCATTCCGACGCACACGCACCCTCCTGAGTCTCGTCCCGATGGACGATGCCATAATCATATCCGATCTGGTTCGCGACTGGAAGCTAAGTAATACCACCATCACTGAGAACTACACCACCCACACCCACTATGTCTCCAATCCTGCAACCGGATTGTGGCGGAAGCCTATCGAGGAGAAATGGGAGGCCACTAGAGAGTTAGGCAGCGGTGCATTTGGTGTCGTCTGGTTGCAAAACTGTACCTCGGGTCCCCGTGACGGTATGGCTAGAGCTGTTAACAGAATACGAACTAGATTCGGATCGTCTGCAGTAAGCACTCGACTTTTGTCCCGAGAGCTATTGGCCATTGTCAAATTCTCGCATAAGCAGGTATGTTAATAAGTTAATAAGCACCACATATGTTGCCCGCCCTGCTTGTAGACGACTACATGTACTTATACTGTTGTATCTATAGTACCGGGATTGCTTTGTCCGATCGTTCGGCTGGTATGAGACTGAGGATTCAGTCTTTATTACCATGGAATACCTTCCGCTGGGTGATTTAGAGGCATATCTTGGCAACCCGCTCGCAGAGGTTGAAACTCGAAGAATTGTCCAGCAAATTCTACAGGGACTTGTATTTATGCATGGAAGCAACTTTGCCCATCGCGATATGAAGCCGAGCGTAGGTTGTCCAACATGCTCACCTTAATGCCGAACCCATCTAATGGTAGATGCTTATTTAGAACATTCTCGTACAATTCAAGGGACCCAACTGGTGGGTTAAGATTTCCGACTTTGGTGCAACTAAACAGATCGACTCGACATTGCTGCGGACGCAAATCGGCACAGAGCCATATCTCGCACCTGAAGTTCGTGGTATCTTTACGCCGGCCGACTTGGAGATCGCAGGGGATCCGGCCTACACCCTCGCAGTCGACATTTGGTCCGTTGGCGCCATCGCGTTTCGCATCGCGACCGGACGGCTGCCATTTTCAACCCCTGCCGACCTCTATCGCTATGTCGTTGTCAGTAGCCCTTTTCCCGCTAATGATTTTCTGAGCGCCGATTGTGCAAAGTTCATTACTTCTGCGATGAGTGCCTCTCCTCGCCAGCGGCCAAGTGCCAAGCAAGCCTTGACAAGCTCGTGGGTGGGCGCATCGCCAGCTGACCCTGCGTCCCTAATCACGAGCCCTTCACCCAGAGCCGCCTCTGAAGCACCGGAGCTCAGTGCCCAAGATATTACGGAGGTTTCGGGGCAATGGTCAACGATTATGGACACTCATGTTATTCCTGGCGCTTCTCACTACGCGGCCTCTACGAGGTATGTAGTCTTGTATCAACACAGAGAGTCAAGTAGCTGACTACAGTTTAGCCCGACACCTGCTGCAGCCTTGGTGTCTTCGGAAGGCAGGACGATTAGTTCATCCAGATCTAGTCGAACGGTGGACGGATCACTCAAGACAGCAATCGATCCAACACAGACACTCACAAGGGGCTTGGCTTCCAAAGCGACATCCCGTTTCAATCAATTTAAAGAGGGCAAACCGCTTGACAGCGGTTTTGCATACTATTCGGTGGCCTTTTCACCAAGCGGAGAACATTTTGTCGCCGTGAATTCCGCCCAAGGAGCTATTCTCTGGCGTCCGAAGGAAGGCTGCTTAGAACCTAGCCAGCCCGTTCTGCAAGGATCGTATGAATGCCGATTTGTGGTGTTCACACCCGATAGCAAGCGGCTTCTACTGCTTTCCAAATGGGGCGAGCTCACCACCTGGGGGGTTGACATACACGGCCGGTTTCATCAAATGCTGCGCGATGACAATATTCCCAAGCTGGAGAGTGCGGATGCATCTGCCATTTCTCAAGACACCCAGTGGTTCATGACGATCTCTCAACGCAAAAAGTCTATCTGGAAGGCCAATTCCATAGGTTTTTATGAACTTTTGGAGCAACGTAAGATCGAATACCCGGTTCATAAGATATATTGGTCTCCAGATGGGCGGTGGTATGTAGAAACGCAGGGTGTGAGTACGCCATACTATTTCTGGAAACGGAACGATGATGGCTTCTTTCGTCTAGTCCAAGTCAAGAGTTTCTCCGTGTCTTCCGGCCTCACTATGCAATTTTCGGCGGATGGTCAATGGCTTTTGGTAGGGACTGTTGTGGACTGGAGCATCTTGACACTGAGCGTCGAGGGAAGATGGCATAAGGTAGGTGGATTCTCATTTAAGGAAGAATTTTATGACCTCTGGGGGGCTCGTGTTGAATTTTCGACAACTAGTCGCACATTCGCTTTGGGCCACGATACCAGCGTTACAATCCACGAACTGAATGATGAGGGTGTCTGGGTCGAGAAGCAGAGAATAAACATCGTCGATCGTGGAGTTAGTGACCTTGCATTCTCACCAGACGGCCAACAGTTAGCAGTGAGCAAGGGGGCTGGGGCGGTTGTATTTTTTGAACGGTAGATGAAGTATTTCGTTTGTTGTTTTATTTGCGCTCTTGTGCTTATTTCTTGCTTGCCTTTTGACGAAGATATCTATGCTCCTGTGAGGATGGGCTATGATGCGATGAACGGATTCCTCCGCTCAGAGACAAGAAATCTCTCGCGTCAGACTACGGGTCAAGGCACTAACTATGGATGGCCTTAACTTGAACATGATGAAATATAGGTTAGCTAACGACCTTTACGGTCTTCCGCATCTTTAAGGTAACCTGTTTGCGGGACACGCTTGAAGTGTCTCCAAAATCGCATCTGATCACTTGGGGTAGCTGGACTCTCAGATTTGGTGACACAAGTGTAACTTCTCCCAATGTGTGTACGAATCTTACTGCTCATGACTGATCACTATGCCGCTGTTGAGTAAATGCCGGCGAAAGGAGCTCAGATTCAGGCTCGGGCTCAGACTCAGTAGGCCGACAACATGTCCAGACACTCATAAACCGCATGAGCGCCGTCAATATCTGATGGAAAAAGGCCACAGTCATCAAGGTTCTTACCAGCCCTTTCCAGAATTCGTCGGAACCGTCTCGGAACAAAAACACCTCGAGACCCTTCATGCAAGTAAACCAGACAACCATCAAAAATAGAGGGTGTGGCCATAGCGAATAGAGAAAAACCGCGGCACTGGGAATGTAGATGCTGATGACAAGAAGCAGGTCCGCAGTAGAAGGATACAGGAAGCGACCATAAAACCGGCGGAAAAATCTGTCCACGGCATCGTTGGTGCCTAAGATTGTGAGCTGCTAACGCGACCTTCGTTACTGGGTTATTCTTACTGTTTTGTGCGTCAAGGTAGGACAAGATAGGTATGGAAAGAATCCACACAAGTGTGCCAGAGATATTGGTGATAAGAATTTGATACTTGAATACTCCTCGGTAATGACTCGGCGTCTCTTGGGCGTGTTTGGATTGGTTCAAGAGGGAAACATTCTCATCTGCAGGCGTATCCTGGATCTGGATGGAGATGCTTCCATTTCCAGCGGATGGACCATCATGGCCTCCTTTGGTCGCTATCGTCGAGGGCATTGGTGTACAGAGCGGAGATCGATGCAGGGAGCAATTTACCCTGAATGAGGGATGAACAAGGTAAAATGACGGTCTGCGCCGGAATGAGATATCAATAAGTCAAAGGTTCATGTGCAGGTGAGGGAGAGGGGTACAATCTCCAATGCCTGATTTGCCTAATGAGGCTGAGTTCCCAACACTGACTAAAAGTAGTAAGCCCGGCGGAATTCATTCCGATACAGGTCTTGGTCGGCATTTTAATGCAAAACGTGGCGTTCGTAATGACCGGCTGCTGTGAGCTGTGACATGCAACAATCTAGACTGGGGCTATGCCACTGGCGGGTTCACTCTCAGGAGTGTGTCAGACTCGTGGCATGATCTGCTCAGCGGCCTTCTGCCTCCACCGAGCGGCCGTTCTTGTCTGCAGTGTGAATATTGTCTCTCGCGAAGCGTCGTGTCAAATTGCCACGGCCTCCCACCAGCTGTCCACTGGTGGCTCGCAGTCTTAACTGAGAGGGAGTCGACAAGCATGATGCCAGTTTAAGAAGAAACTAGACCTTCAATTTTCTGCAGAATTTGCATCTTGACGCATTGTTGTCAAAAACCGTGGTCATATGAGGTTTCCAATGTCTGTAATGTATGTTCGTGTTTATATGACACCTAAACCACTTGTTCATAAACTAAAAACAACATCCCATTTGTACCCTAATTAACTTAAGGTTAGCTGAAGACCGCGCACATGTCAAAGGGCTTGCGGCAGAACGCTGCCAACTGTCTTGGACTTCCCATATAGGACACAGGCACGCAGCCATTAATTCAACAAACATACATTATCGACAAGTGAGGCAAACTCTTACTTCCTTTCCGGAGGAGGTACAATAGTCGCTAGAGTATCTCTCAGCGCCTCAATCTGCTGTACCTTCATGTCATTTGCAAAATCTTGCCTGATCTTGAGAGACGGCCGAACGAATAACCGGCTCTCCATGGAGCGGAACCCAGTGTCGGACAGGATTTTGAGAATGCCGCGCATCCACTCAGACGATTCGGCAACGTGAAGAGAAAGCTCGGCATTCTTTGTCTCTGCAGCATTTCCCATGGGAACATTCGCCAAGGCGGCATACAGCATCCAGGCGGCAAGTCCAGCGGAATAGGCTGTGGCAAACGAGCTCCCCTGCACGATTTCTCGATTGACAGTCTCGTAATTCTCGCCGGGAAGAAGAAAGTCGAAATTTGCGTGAATGTTTTGCTTAGAGATGTCGCCTGAATCGGGGCCAGAACTGATCTTGATGACGCCTGGGAAGCCCACGGGGCGTAGTTGACAATATCGATGTTTGGTCCTCTGTCAGGAACCGAGCCAAACATAATTGGCTTCTTGTAGTTCCTGATGTCTTGAAGGAGCCTCTCAAACTCGGCCTTGTGCCCATCGTTGTTTTCCAACTTGAGCTCGTATGACCAACTCATTGAGATGACATCAACCTCCATATCCAATGCCCAGCGAAGTGCCTAATTAGTGCCGTTTTAGCTTGAAGGGAAGTCTGGGGTGCGAAGGGGTTGACTATTTTTACCTTTACACAAGAAGCAATGGTAAATTTCTGGATCTCGACGGCGAGGCAATGTTCCACGCGAGCAATGTAAAGCTCAGCCATCGGGCAGATTTGGCGAACGCAATGAGCCATTTCCGTACCATGTGCACAAGGGCCTGCGAAGTACTCCTCGTTCTTGGCACTAAAATATCTCCGCCTCTGACATCCCTCCAACCTTGTCAACTTGGCGCCATCATCTCTGATGACCACCTTGACTTTCAGTCTATCAGCAGTCAGTGGAAGGTTGCAGAGGAATTCTTGAAAATTTATAAGCTCGCTGATCCATTCTTTCGCCCTTGGTCTAGTGATTGGGTGAGGAGTTGTGGGAGAGAGGCTAGATAGCTGGTTCAAAGCGAATGCTTACCTATCTTCAAATCCTTGACTTCCTGATGGGTTGCCACTCCGCGAGTTTGAACTATTTCTGGCCTGGTCTAGGGCGCTAAGATCATGAAAGCTGAATTCGATGCCGTCGAGTTTGAGTCTCTTATATCGGTTGCGTAGCTTCTGCTTGAACTTCTCTTCATAATATTTGCAGTCTTTCTTGCCGTTTTCATTCTAGCAAAGAATGGTAAGTAGAGCTGGCCATAATCATAACCCGCAACTAACCTTGGGATGGACATGGACAACTTGTTTCTCTGGCTGCACCTGTGTTAATGGCAAGGATTCATGACTTTCACGTGAGGCAATGGAACCTATGCCATCTTTCACCAACAGATACAAGTGAAATCAGATTGGAGTGACTGTCTATTGGAAGACTAGTATCGTACCTTTTAGGGGGTATGGGTTGTAGGTTTTTCGATCCTTATCACATTAGTACATGTTGATTTGCCTTTTTGTCCATGGCTCATGTTCTTGTTCAGCTATCTGTTCCAGAGGCCAGTCGGACTGGTCTTCGCTGTTGAGCCAATCCTGAGCTTAAGGCGTAGACAAGCCAAATATCGCTATTGTCAACTTAGGATTCTCGGATTGTTTCTATTACCCTCAAACTTATATAGAATTGCCTCCAAGCTTCCAATTCTCCTTGAAACTGGCTTGACATGCGAAATTATACCCAGAAAAGTCTGCCTTCATCGGAGCTCTCAATCCATTCCTTCCAAGTCTGTCGAGATACTCTGGACTTACTCCATGTGATCTCTATACCACTTGGCTCAAACTCGGCCTTTAACCTACTCATCCTATCCCAAGGATACTCTACATCCTTGTCCCACAGCTCCCGAACAGAGTAATCTATATAAATTTTGCAGAGCTTGGATTTCTTTGCTAGTGCCAGCTTAGCAAGCCTTCGCAGCCACCGCTCTTCAATTTCTCCGAAGTCTCTTTCTCCAAAGTCTCTACTGCGGTCACTCTTTGTCAAGTTCCAAGTGAAGGTTGCTATTTTCGGAATAGAAATAATCATTTCCGAAAATCCATCCTCAGGCTCTAGATCCTCTGCCATCATGCAGCTCGAAAGAGATAATGACTTTAGGGCGCTAAAGTCGGATAGGTTGCATGGAGTTCCCCTCGCTGATAGGGAGAGACGCAGCAGTTCCAAGCTTGCAAGTGTTTCTCTATGCTTGAGAAGCATCGATCGACATTTAGGTAAATCCACATAATGCTTATAGCGGTGTTCAAAGATTAAACTAACAGAAGTCAGTTTCAATGGCCAGTCGAGTAGGCTAGCAACAGCCTCAATTGATTCCTTATGATCGTGAATTGACAGTTCCGAGAATGATGCCGGTACAATGTACTGGGTAAATGTATTAGCGGATTGAGGTGCTAACGAGATTCTT
The DNA here is from genome assembly GCA_020736575.1 of Thelonectria olida. NCBI lineage: Eukaryota > Fungi > Ascomycota > Sordariomycetes > Hypocreales > Nectriaceae > Thelonectria > Thelonectria olida. The sequence goes on along the minus strand of JAGPYM010000029.1, from coordinate 389,650 downwards.
TCTATGGCATGAATCCTCTTTACTAGAAGTCATGATGTCACAGGCATACGCACCTCAAGGTTATCACCCACTGGGTGACAATCTGAAAGCTTTCTGACGAGAAGCTTTTTCAATGAGGGCGCCCGCACATAACTCATCAGTCTTTGCACTTGAAGTCCGTGGACATGGTATGGCACGAGACTCAAACGCTCGAGTGTAGGCATATGCAGTAAGGCATGCTGAAGAACTTTCCATGATCCGTATCTGCGGTTGAGGGAAAAGCCGCCGCTGAGGCTTAAATCTTTGACGTTAACCAGGCGTTCAACCATCCCTTCACCGAAAGCAAAATCAGCTGAAGAAATTCGTGGCGAATGCGGAAAATCTGAAATGTTGATCCGAAGCTTTGCACAGTGGTAGCCAAGCGAAGGATCCTTCTGAATGTTCTGATAAATTGCGCGGATCCGCCATGAAGACAGAGAGCTTTTTAGATTCCAAACTGATGAATCAAGAAAGAGGGTATGATAAAGAAGAGGTATCATCATGCTGTGAAATCGTTTGCATGCGATGGCGAGCGACAACAGCGACACCGTGTCATATGTTTCCATCGGCCAATATCCATGTTTGGACGAGCTGACTGAGAGTTTAAGAATTGGAAACAAAAGCTCATCAGGCAAGGAGAGAATGGTGGCATGGGCGCCGTGTTGGTGTGGAAGATGAGTCCTTGTGGTGTCCATGGTCATGTCGGATGTGCCTTGGCTGTTTCGAGCCTGTTCTCAGAGTGTGGTGTGGTGTGTTGAACAACAAGAAGAAGCCAAACAGACCATGCATTATTGCCGCGTGGTTAACATGCGTGTATAATGTGAGTCATTCGGTTGGTAGGTCACGTGTCCTACGGCAGTCCATAGCGCCCGATGTTTCAAATCAATTTTATAACGTCATTATTAATATAACGACCCGAAGGGCGTTAGAATCAATTTTAACATATAATTTAATTATAAAGCTTAGCTCTAATTTTAAATATAACTATTTCTCTTTTAAAAATATTTTTATAATAAGTTATTTATTTATTTATATTAATTTATTATACTTTTAATTTATATATTTAAAGTTAATAGTAGTAAGTTTTAAATATAACTTATTATAATATATATAAAATTATATTTATATAAGTAAATTATTAGTTAAAATATAATAATATAATTTTATATATATAATATTAAAATAAATACTTATTATAAAAATACTTATAACTTTTTTAATATTTTTTTTTTCTTCTTTTAATTATAATAGTAATAGTTAAGGTATTTAAGCTTTTAAAAGTTAATTATTTTAATAATTATATTTAAAAAATATAAAGGCTAAAGCTATAATAGAAAATAAAAGTTAAAAGCTTTAGGAGTAAATAAAAGAATAAGGAGTAAAAGTATTTAAATTCTATTTAAATATTTAAAATTAGTAAATTAAAGCAGTTATAAAAATATAAAAAAGGTTCTAATTAATTATATATTTATTATAAATATTAATTATTAGATTAGGTTAAATAAGGGGAGAAAAACGCTTATTTTTTATATATAATAAATTAAATCCTATTAGCCTTAAGTAAAAGATATATATATTAAATAAAAACTTTATTATTTTTCTATTTAATAGTATTTAAAATGCTTATATAAATATATTTCTTTTTATTTAAATAGTTACTTAAAAGTAAAAGATTTAAAATATATATTAGATTATTATATATTTTAATATACTTTTCTATTTAAAATTATATACCTTATTAGGGCGGATATTACCTATTAAAATAAAAATAGTATATATTAGTAGGTCTGCCTTTTTAATTTAAAAATAAATAAAATATTCTAAATAAAAATATAATTAATAAGGTATATAAAATAAAAATATATTATTATAATTTATATATTTTTATAAATTTAATAATAAATTTTATTTTCTTATATAAAAGCTAGTTTTTATATAGGCTTCAATATATAAAATAGAATAATTTAAATATATTTTACTTATTAAAAAAATAAAATTTATTATTAAATTTATAAAAATATAAGAATTATAATAATATATTTTTTATTTTATATACTTTATTAATTATATTTCTATTTAGGATATTTTATTTATTTTTAAAATAAAAAGGCAGACTTACTAATATATACTATTTTTATTTTAATAGGTAATACCTACCCTAATAAGGCACATAATCTTAAATAGAAAAGTATATTAAAATATATAATAATTTAATATACCTTTTAAATCTTCCACTTTTAATTAACTATTTAAATAAAAAGAAATATATTTATATAAGCATTTTAAATACTATTAAATAGAAAAATAATAGAATTTTTATCTAATATATATATCTTTTACTTAAAGCTAATAGGACCTAACTTATTATATATAAAAGGTAAGGGTTTTCCTTCCCTTACTTAACCTAATCTAATTATTAATATTTATAATAAATATTTAACTAATTAGAATTTTTTTTATATTTTTATAACTGCTTTAATTTGCTAATTTTAAATATTTAATTAGAATTTAAATATTTTTACTTCCTATTCTTCTATTTACTTTTAAAGCTTCTAACCTTTATTTTTTCTTATAGCTCTAGCCTTTATACCTTAATAGGTAAAGTATATTTGAGTTATTTTATTTTATATATTTAAGCTTATATAAAGACTAGCTTTTATAAAATAGCTATTATAATAAAGGTTATATATAAAAATACTTAATAATATAAGTAAAAATTAGCTTTAAGGAGGGCAGCTTAAATAAAAAAGTATTTCTTTTCTATTTTTAAATAGAATTATATTAATAGTAATATATTAAATAAAATAAAAGTATTATATCTAGTTATATAAAAAAATAATAAAAAATAATAACTTATATTTATATATATACTAATATATAATAAGAATTTATTATATAAAGAAAAAATCTATTATATATATAATAAAATACCTTATTAATTAAATTTATCAGTCTCTAATTTTTATAATATAACCTGGGTATGATTCTAGTAACATTTTCACTTCTCAAAATTGATTTGAAACATCGGGCGCTATGGACTGCCGTATGTCCTTCCTGGCATTGATTTGCGGAGCCGACACACTGAAGGTCTTAGGTCGTATAAAGGGCGAGGTAAGCGTAATGTTCGTCTTTTGCACAACATCTTACACTCCAATTAGAGACAGCTTGGTCCTGCATATAAGCTATTGGAAGCCGTGCGAGCAACTACTGAGCCCCTCCGATTCACGTAGGGTCCTTCCACAAGAACAGGAAGAAACTTATAGCTTTGCACTCTTCTAGCAGCATAACCCGACCCTAACCTTGTTAGATAACTTTCAAAACCTGCGGTTCAACTCCATCAAACCATCCAGTCATAACTTCGCTCTCTGTGGTTGCATTACCATGTACCGTCCCTGCGCGCTCATACTCTCTGGGGTCTCCGTCCTGCACAGCCTTCATGATTATCACGGCCGTCTCCCCGAGAAGCATGGCGAAATACTCTCCACCCTCGACCGGAATTGCCTTATCGGGTGAATAGTCAGAGTGCCACAAGCTGGGGATGATACCGCCAAAGAATTCAGTGCCTGGCACGGGCTCAATGCAGTCGGGTCTATATGCCCCTAGGCATGCTTGCTCGCCAGTTTCTGGGTCTTGACATTCCAGGCCGATGTTCCATTCCTTTTTCTGCCCCAAGTTGTAGAATGTCCGGGTTAGGCGGACCGGCACGATTCTCGCCTTCAGGACCAGTTCCCCGTACGTCATCTTGCCCAAGTCATCTGAACCGGAAGAATCACAGTGGACACTGATGAGCTCGACGCAGAGGGTTCCTGGCTTGCCCCAGTTGATGCCTCCAGAGACACTGGCCCACGACCATGTCGGCGCAACGTAGCTCGATGTGGTGGAGATGCGAGCTCCAGGCCGGTAGTCGACATACCAGAAAAGGTCGCCCAGAAGAAAGTTGGACCAGAACCCAGCCATGTAGACTCCAAGGTCGATGTCTGTAAACTTGCGCGGCGTCTCGGCTGGCGAGCTCTCAGATTTGGTGGAACCTGAGAAGTGAAACTGTCTCGCGAGAGCAGACAGAGCCGGAAACCGGTCGGTCGGGAACGACAAGTCTCGCTCGCTGTACATTGTAACGGTATAGAGCCATAAGCTGTGCTTCTCTTCCGCCGTGCACGTCGTGTGTGGAAGCGTCTTGTGCCAGCTATTTGTTCCATATTTGTACCCTTCGGGGCCCCAGGAACCACACTGACACTCGACGCCATCAACGCAGTCATAAGAGACCTCGTCGACGGAAAAATGCACCACGCGTCGCGCGAGTCGCCCTTCTTGGTAGCACCAAGCTCTGGTAGACAAGGGGTAGATGTGAGACTGCTCAAAAGGAATATACATAGGCGGCATTAGCCCGTAGACGCGGTGAGTGAGACTGAAGCTAGCCCTGACTGCGCTGTTGCTCCCAAGCGCTGGCCACGGCTTTGTGGACATGTTCGCAGATCGAAAAAAGCCCACGTTGGTATCCGAAGATGCGTCTGAGCTCAGCATGAGTGCGCAGTAAGAGTAAACTTCGCTCATGAGGCGCGACTCGGCCTCCCAGTCGGAGGGAGAGTCTTGAATGATACACAAGGCATCAATCCAGATGTACTCAAACCCAAGTCGCTCGGTAACGGCCACAGCGTCACGAAAGGTCTGGGGAAGCTCTTCCCAAGCGATACCAAGCGGCGAACACCGGGACTGGATATTCGATTCGGTTGTCTTGGCGTAGGAAGGAAAGGAACGACCCCAACAGTGGCTTAGTGTGACGTATGGCCCCAGGGAGACATCTGTCACAAGGCGGGTAGCGTACTGCCCGTCGATGACCTGTACGTGGACGAGGCGTGTAGGCATAAATGAGTTTTCTTCGGGTGCGCACTGGTGATTGTCAAGACATTTTTGCAGAACTCGAGACAAGAACTGCATTTGTTGATGAGGGTCCGAGTATATCGTTTCTTGCCTTGCGTGGAGGAGTTTACACGGAGTGGTTGATGCTAACAAGGCCACTTTGTAAATTTACCAAATATGATTCTAATGGGGAGCTTGCATACCTCGATTGCCATCGACGTACAACATGACTTTTGGCTCTGGAACGGGGCCGAGATAGCCTTTCGTCTCATTTAATGCCGTCACACATATCCCGGATTCGGAGCTTTCGAGACGGAAACTTGTTCTACTCGGTATGGGCAGGATGGGATCCCAAGGTGGCATAGCCTCGATGCCAGCATAGATGACACTGCAGAACCAACAGGCCGATCGCGACAATTCCCGAAGCTGATCTAGTGTAATCGTGATGTTAACATTGTCAGAGCTGTCAGAGCTGTCCGAATCGTCAGAATCGTCAGAACTGGACGAGGTGGACGAAGGTGTTTCGTCAGTGGCATGTGGTGGTGAATCGGGAGCCAGACATTGTGCATGAAGGGGAGCACAAATGCAGTCTGGGCGCCAGTGATTCTCAAGCGTCACTTTATGTGCGTCTCGGCCCGGTCGCTCGTCGTCGGCTGAGGAATTCTCGTCCGTCCAAGCCTGTCCAAGGAGCTGACGGACCTCATTAGACGTGAAGCATCCTGGATACTGGCGGGCAGCAACAAGGTCGGTACTCTCCATAGCGGAAAGCCTCGAGTCTATTTGAGCTTGCGGGGAGTAGTATTAGGATGATCGGGAAGGAGTCATATCCATCTGTTTGCTGGGGATATCTCAAAGTGATAATGCCCAACCCCCGCAAGGCATTCAATGACGCGGGGGCCCACAAAGCTGGACGCCTCAATGCTGCATTTCCATTCCATGCACAGTTGATTACGGCCGCTTTAGTTCTTTTTCGGGTGTCGGAGCTAGCAGCAACCGGCCGTATTAAGGACTCGGGGCTTGACTTACCCATTCGGCGTATTTGCCCTTGGCCTTTTGAACACCAATACCTATCTCAACGCGGGCCAGGGCGACACTGTCGAGAAAGTCCTACAGACACAAGACGTAGTACTGCACGCGGAGAAGGCGAGTCTCCCAAATCCGCACCAAGACGTGACGGCCAGTGCCGCCCCCTTCTTTCCACTCTCGGGTCCCGGACAAGAAGAGACCGTGGCGACTTTGAGCCTATCCTGGGATGATACTAGCCCGTCGACTAATCTATGGTCTACGTCCCTTCTTGGTGATGAAGAGCCCAATCCTTTACCGTATTCTGCTGGACTCAACTTTCATGCCCCGGCTCGGATACCGTGTCGGCCTTGTCCTCGCCAGCTGCAGCCACTGCTACACGACGACAGCGAAGCCTTTCTAGAAAGAGAGATCAGCTACCATAGTATTCTCTTCCACAGCGACGCAAACCGGGCCACTCTCGGGGTGGATCACAGCTCTGGAAGTCTCTCGAGGAACCAACTGTCTTTCGTCCGCCACGTTTTATCTTGGTTTCCTATTTTTGATCAGCAGACGTGCGCAGAGCTCTTTAACGTGGTGAGGGCGAACGGATTTAGGCCCGGCGATCCGTCGACCAGTCTTTCTTTGTTTATACTTGCGTTTGGCGCTCATTCCAGAACCGAGGATGCTCCCGCTCCGCTCCCACCGGACACTCCTGGCCTTGATTACTTTCAAGCGGCATCACGCTATCTTGCTGCCGGGCAAAGCCAGAGCATCGATATTCTCGTAGCGCAGTGTTTTGTCTTGAAATCGTAAGTCTAATGGCGGATTTGCATTCAAGGTCTTGGAGTATGCAGAAACCGCGTTACTCAGGACTTGACTAATGTTCCCTTGTGAGTAGATTCTGCCTCTTGCTTTGTCTTCGGCCTCTCGCAGCCTTTGACGCAATACAAACCGCTTCTACGATAGTATTTCGCCTGCTACTACTTCACCAGGGTCTCGGCGCGGATTCCGCACTTCGGGATGCTTGTTACCGTGCTTACTGGAGATGTTACATTATCGAGAACGAGCTTAATGCTTTACGTCCAACACGAGAGTCCAAAGCTTCAACCACTACCTACAAAGCCGGCTTTACCAGTCTCGGATCGTCATGAACCTGGCTTCTTCTGGTTCCTGAGCGAGATCACGCTGCGGTTCATCTTCGCGAATACGTCAAATGGCTGTGGGCGAGCTCCACAAACGACCTGCGGTCCAGTAGTTGCCGAAGAATTGAAGACTCAATTAGAACAATGGCACTCCCATCTGCATCCTAGCGTGTCGTTTCCATTGACGGTAGAGCCACTTCTGGACACCCAAAAGAGTTCTCTCCGAGCTCAGTTCTATGCTGCAATGTTTCAAATACACTGGTCTAGTACTGCACAGCTATTGACCGAGCCGTGGGAAGATCTGGATAGTCACGAGAGTCTTGCTATGGCGACTACGGCCAAGGAGGCAATACGTTACGGCTTGCTCCATCTCGACTCTTCCGAGAACCTCTTGCAGGGGAGACACCTCATGTTATTTGCGATCCAGACATCGCAAGTTAACACTGTCTGTGGCCGACCCCCATCAGTTCAGCATACATCCGTTTGTAGTCAGGACTAACGAGATGTCCCTTGATTATCAGCTGTTTCTCTATGTGCATGACCTTGCTCTGCCTGTGCGATGTTCCAAGATTTTGTGACCCGACCGAAAGACAAGCTCTTATAGGGAAGGTTCATCGCACTCGGCAGCTCTTGGATCACTGGGCGAGAGTGGACTCGAATGTAGAAGCCAACATGAAGAGGTTGGACAATTTGTTAGGCTTTAAAGAAGGAGGTCACTCGGGGACTTCTCTTGGATACGTTGTCCTGATCGATATTAACCGCCCGTAATGCATTTTTGCACAATTTCTATGGTTCTGCGAAGCTGCACCACTGCCGGATAGGACTATTTAGGTCTGGCTAGTATCATCGGTTTCTTGATAGAGCGTAACAAGAATTTTGGCTAGCCTTTCCAGATCAACAGCCTCTTTTCCCCAAAAGTCGATCATGCTGATTGCCATCTCAATACAGTGACACCAATCTTGGCGCATAACAATCTTGCCGCTCCTCGAAGCCGCAAGAATACAAAGGGCGCACCGAAACGCGTCTCGGGCAATGAGCCAGCTCCCATGGTGGCGGTGCTGTATATCAAAAAGGTAAATCAAGCCATAACAAGCTTGTAAGCACTGCTCCGCAAAGTCATGGACAATCGACGGCAGGGGTGCTGTGGAATGAATTGTGAGGAAGAGAAAAGGTTGGAATAACATTTCTCGTTCGATAGTACAGCTGCATCGCATTGCATGCAGAGTAAAATGAGTGTCATGCGTTCAGCGGGCGAAGCTTGTACATCTGGTAGACTCCCGAGAGGAAGTTGCACTGAAGGTACAGCAGTGAATCCATACGTAGAAGGCCGATGCGCGTTCGTGCCCTGGCGTAGTAAATGTCAGCCAAGGCAAGATTGGACTCTACTCGGCAGGACTGTGAAGTTGGGACTCGGCGGAAAGACTCAGAAGCTATCCCCAAGGCAGAGGCTATCAGATGCAATTGTGGTCAATAATCCTCCAGTGGCACAATTTCCCTTCGGAGAGCGTACATACTACCATGCAACTGGGGCCGTCCCATACAAGACCATTCTCTGCTGCATCTCGTGCATATCAGACTAAGATTTTGTGATCCACAACCGGGTTTTTGATGCGGACATTGGCCAGAAAGCTACGAATGTGAAATGGGAGATCCTCTTCCATTATATCATGTTGGCGCGGGCCGCTCTGTGCCACCCTATCAGTCTCTGGCACAAAGAGGGACTTGAGCGACGTGCTCCATTCGTCTTTAGCAAGTATCGGCCATTGAAGAATTCGGCACGACACACTCCAATGGGACCTGGATTGGTGATTCTCTAGTGTGCCGGTGGTGCAAGGGTCAGTTGGCTGTTCAGGTTTTAAACTTGGGCAGGGTTCTGACGCAGGCGTGTGGTGAAAGTCATTGCCAATGGAAATGTTGCCTTTGGCCTCCAAAAGCGATACGATGCAGTTGATGCGCTCCAACAAAATGTGGTTCATAGCGTCGGCCCTTGGAGCAATCAGTTTCTCGTTGACTGGCTACCATAGGAATGTTGACTCTTACGAATACAACACTTGACTAGCTGATTCGTACGTACAGACGGCGCCAACACTGGCGCAGAATCTGTACCTGGGCTGGGCGTTGTCGCATTTGCTCTTTCTGCGTCGGCAAACCTGGCAAGCATACAATGCTCTTTCCCTGGGGTAAGAAGCACCGTTGGCCACGGTCGGAACGGCACGTCTCTTTGCTCCACGACTTGCCGATACCGAGCTGCCGCCGATGCCTGTTTGGGGCGAAGCGAAAACATCCGACACAGTATCCAGGCACTTGTCGGACTGATTGTGAAGGCGGGGATGACAGCGGCATTGTCCGCGTCTGCTGAACTCAAGGCGTGTAAAGTATCAGTATTGTGAGATGATCACGGAACCAAGTTGTTCAGACAGGGGCAAAGGGATTTGCTCAAGTTATCATGGGGAACGTCGGGGACAACCTGTCACCGTATGTGGTTTAGTTGCTCACAAGGAACGTCGGGAAGTGGCAAGCCTCTCCCTGTATCCGTCTCAGTCTATGTAGAGTCCGGGTGGCGTTGGGGGAGGAAGCGAAGTCGCGAAGAGCGAATGGAATCCATTAATACGGAGCCGATGGCCTGCTCTGTGCTGTGTCCGAGAGTCCGCGGTGCGGAGAAAGCTGAGGTGGTGTGCAATTGTGGTTGCACAGCGGCAAACTACCCTGCATGCAGATATTACGTCACAAGTCGAAGAGTTAAGACGATTCAGTGGAGATAAAGCGGTAACTAATCGATCAGATGCGGAGTAGAAAGCGACATGGTTGGCTTTGAGAGATGCCCGAGTGAGGTGTTGTTGATCAAATGCTCTCGTCTCTTGCCCTTCTCTTCCCTCTGCACCCAACTCGAAAACCATCACTATGAGCATCGAAACATTCTCCGAAGACGGTTTTGTTCCGCTTTTCGACGGCAAGACACTCGACGGCTGGCATTCCGTTCCCCGTATCTACAGCTGGCGATACCCTGGCGGAGAGCACGTCCATGAGTACCTCAAAAAGCTCAATATCAAGATCCCTCAAAACCCTGAGAAGTACCCAGCCAGATGGTATGCCGAGAACGGGGTCGTCATCGGCGAGCAGGCAACCCAGTCTTACGGGGGCTACCTCGTTAGTGAGAAAGCATTTGGGGAATTCGAGCTTGCTTTCGACGCCAACCCTGACTGGCCCGTCGACACTGGTGTCATGATCCGCCGGAACCGCGACTCAATGGAGGGTATTCAGGTGCTCATTGACCATCGCAAGTCCGGCAATATTGGTGGTTTCTTCGGCAATTGTATCGCCGGCTTCCACGGTATGAACTTTGCCATTGATGTCGAAACGGATGAGAATGGCAAGCCTATTGGTCTGAAACTTGAGGACCCAGCCACCACCGTCGAGCCTCTCACTCAAGAGAAGATTGATATCTTGTCGTACGCGTGCGACCCCCAGGACTTCATCAAGACGTGGAAGTGGGCCGACTGGAACTCGTTTCGCATTCGATGTGTTGGTGGTGCTTTACCGACCGTTACCACATGGATAAACGGGCTGAAGATCGCAGAGCTCAACCTCGAGACCCTGTCCTGGCCCAACTACCACTCTGGAGACGTCGCTAATGTCCTTGGGACCTCTGGCCACATCGCTTTCGAGGTACACGACAATGACGACTGGACGGGTGAGGGGCGTTGGAGACCTGGAGCGCAGTGCAGGTGGAGGAACGTCAGATTCAAGGATTTGGGAAGGTGCAATAGGCAGCAGATTTAATAGAAGAACGATTTATGTCACATTGAAATGATACATGTCACGATGAACGTGTACTTGGTGCTTTAGAGGTTTAGAGGATGAAGCAGATGTAGACACAGGCTCACAGCTAAGAAGGCTGAGTTAGCATCACCGTCAAGACCGTAGCAGGGAGTGAGGTCACGAACTATGAGATAATGAAGAAGATTTCAGAGACGTTAGTTCAGGGGATGATGGACCAAGTATTGGAGAAGAAGGCCACCCAGGTGAAACGGGAGGCGACCAGCGTGTTTCTGTAGGCACCTTGAGGGCTTATCTACGGTTCTATCTGTATTTCATTGCTGTTTGCCTCCTCACGGCCCCAAGTAGACCTCCACTCCAGACATGATCTGGCTCCGAGTTTCTTTCCGAAGGTGAGAAGAAGAGCTGCAGCGAAGCGTCCAACCTCGTTAGGCTCTCCAGGCCTCGGCCGTTCCCCGGGGCGATCGGGAAAATCGCCAGTCCAGATTTCGCCTCGCTGGAGGTTGGCATAATATGGCTGAACCATAACAAATTTCTCCCACTTACCTCGATTCTCCATTTCCCCTGAATCCGGGGTCGGTGGAGGGGTTGAAGACGCGATCCTCCGGCCGCTCGTGACCCTGGAGACGAGACCCAGTATCTGATATGAGAAGCCCTGTATGCAAGTTCCTTGGTATAAGACATGGCATCTTCTACCATTAGGACTTTACTCCCCACCGGGCCTCGTAAAAGCGGCACACCCATTGTATATGCAGTCGAAAAAGCGATAGCAATACACCATGGGTCGAATCGATGTCGACAAAACTCTCGAGGAGTTGACTGTCGTGGAAAAGGTGGCACTTACAGCTGGTGGGACGAGGAGCGGTCGAAATGGATCTCTGAGAAGGGTCGTTACCAGGTTCTGGTTACGGGGACCGGCGAGGAGGAGCTGCGTGGGGAGTTCGAGGTTGAGAAGACTAGGTTCTGGCTTGGTCTATGGTAGGATGTAGATGTTACCGTTAGGGTATGGTGTTCTCCAGACCAGTGCTGCATAGATAAGTCTTCAATAAAGAGGCTTGGCATTTGGCTACTGTACGACTTCCTCTGTGATGCGTAAGAAGACTCTCGGTTTCGGGTATGAATGTCAACAGGTCCGCTGATTACACAGGTGAAATTGGAAAATAATAGCTAACCCCCTATCCCTTAGCAATATGTCACTAAATAGAAACACTTGAGACTTCAGCTCGCTCATACATGTGTAGCTGATCATATTTAAAACCGGTTAATCATCCTCAAACCCACTTGAGCACAGCTTTGACAACTTTGCCATCCTTCATATCTTGAAATGCCTATAAGAAGCCACTCTAGGTTCAGAATCACAACCACAGTCGAAGCAGCCTAGGTAGTCCTCCACGGACGACCGCCGCAGTGTCAGTAGATATGTATTATATACCGACCGTTTTCATTACCAGGTCTATGGTCTTTTGACTCAATCCCTTCAATTGCAAACTCGGAGTATTTAATAAACAAACAGACGAAAGAAACATAAATAACTCTCCTTCGGATGACTATCGATGGTCTGGGGCTACCCTGTACACACAGCGGATCCCAAAACCGTGACGTGATTTCTGTTTCGAGAAGTTTTCTTCCGAAGAGTGCGATATGATTGGGCACCGGCGGCGAGTTTTTTCGCCGAGACTCGAAATACACGATGTAGGCCATCAAGGCGGCATACTCGTGCGGCCGAGGGGTGGGCTCTTTTTTATAAACTCGAAGAGAGGGGACGATGACTCCATAAGCACTCAATTCGATTTCCAGATGTCGAGATCACGGGCATCTTGGCGACAGGAAGGTGGGCGATCCCACAGCGGCCCAAGGTGTCGGCCGATCGATCGGAAGTGCATCGGCGGAAAAGAAAGGGTTCGGCCGAACTAAACGTCGGCAAGTTTTCGTGCGGCCGGCGCAGAACCCGACTTAGGGAATCCCCACCGCGGTGAAGCGGTTTGGAGTCAACTCACTTCGATGCTTCCGGTCCAGAATGTTCCTACGAAGCATCAAACCAGTCATCCCTCTTTCACGCCAGTCGCTGGCTATTGGTAAAGCCCAATGGCCACTACTCCCCGCCCAGTGTCCCCAACCAGGCCCTGGCTTCTCGACTTGTAGCAAAGTCTACCAGTCATGGGCCCCTCCACATGGTTCGTCCGTCAACTGCAAGCCCGCTATTTCATTTTATTTACATGGCTCTTTTCTAGATACTTTGTCGCAGCGACAGACGAAGACCACACTGCGCCTAATGCCATTGGGAGGGTCGGTCACATACGGGGTGGGATCTTCAAATGGCAATGGTTACAGAGACTTACTTCGCGATATGCTCCTCGCAAACGACTTCGACGTGCTTCTCGTCGGTTCACGTAAGTCGGGCTCCATGAGTAACAGCAATAACGAAGGGTGGCGCGGGCACAGGCTCGACCAGATCGAAAAGAAAGCCAGGAGATCTGTGGATACACTACTCCCCAATGTCTTCACAATCAACGCCGGATCCAATGACTGCATCCAAGGTTTCCAAATGAATCTCTTTGGAGAGCGCATGAGTCATATGCTCGAGTACCTCTGGCGAACATCTCCCCTCTCGACGGTTGTTCTCTCCACACTACTTGTGAACGCGAACAAGGAAATCAACTCGCGAGCCTTGCATGCTAATAGCCAGCTCCGGGACTTGGTTGAATCGAAGGCGGCAGAAGAAAAAAGGATTGTTCTTGCCGACATGCATAGTTTTGAAGGACCCCAACTTGGTGAACTCGTTGATGGAACACACCCTAACGATGAAGGATATAAGAAAATGGCCGTCATCTGGTTTAATGCCATTCAGAACGCTCAGGCAAAAGGTTTCTTAACGAATTCAAATACATAGTTTGCTCCTCCCAATCGGGTTGTATTCGGGTGCTGTTGAAATGTTTGCAGGATGCAGTCGACCAACAAGCATCGACTGATACTTGGAATGACTGAAACCATTGCATATGATTGTTGAGAAATGCCGAAGTCAGTAGAGAACCTGAGAGAAAAGAGCTGAAGACACTTGAGGATGGAGGTAGCGAGGTAATGCAAAGAGTCACGAAGGCCATTTGTAGCTTTTCCATGTACTAACACATGTCCAAGCATTAAAATGAGCCTTCTGCGTCCAGCAATCACAATCGGGCCTGTCACGGAATACGGGAGGGAAGACAGGGAATTATCAGACGTTCAGAGATGGAGGTTCCGGAAAGAAGACCTTATCTTTTCGCCTTTCCTCGGTCTTCGTATCTCTCCTTTCCATTAGCGATTCGTGAGGATACAGACTGTAGTCAGCCCCTCAGTTGCCTTGAGGTATCTTAGTAACTTAGCTTCCGCGCAACGGAAATGTTCCGACGCGAATGAAGAATGTAAAAATGCTGGTTTGGTCTTGTCAAACTCTCGTATTAGTGGAGTTAAGTGGTTGGCCGGACGGCGGAGCTGGATAGATCGACGCCAGCTGCCCATCCAACAACGGTTAAGGTTGAAATGTCTTGGATAGGCCCACTGGCACGACTCAGGTTAGTTTCTCGTATTTTCAGCATGATTCTGACGTCAAGGGGACTGTGCACTGGGAGATCTTTCCAATTTGTCCACATGCTTCGCCCAACTCGCTTCTGTTTGTTCTGATCACAGCTTAGCAGGCTTTTAAGCCTCAACGCTAGAAGTTATGTATCTCGTCCCTAGAGCATTGATGCGATCATAAACTTAACAGAAAGGCCCGTTGTTGTGGCAAATAACTGGTTCAAGCGGTAACTAAAGCGGGAGGCGATAGTTGTCCCAATACGAGAAGTTGACGCCTCGAGGTTGACGCCGAGAAGTTGACGCCGAGAAGTTGATTTGGTAAAGTTCAGCTTCTGCCTTAGAAGTCCGATTCAAAGACAGGCCGAACGAGTATATATATCTCCAAAGCTCTCTGTGACAGGGGACCTTTTGCATCTTCGCCATCAATTCCAAATTCCGCAAACAACATCTTCCCTCATATATGCAACTGCTCCCTTCATATTTACACTCTACCCCTTCAACACAATGAAAGACCTCATTGCTATTTTGGCTCTGGCCTCTGCTGCCTCTGCTGCCCCGACATTTGCGCGCCGCGATGACTGTCAGGATACCTACAAGGCTTGCATCGCTGCCGGAACTCCTGAAGTTGCATGTTCTTGCTCACTGACAGCCTGTTTGGGCGAGGACAATGCTCGCAACCGCGAGTACTGTGCTAGTGCTACTGCATCATTGGCACAGCCTACCAAGACTGAGATTCCAGGTGGCTGCAACCCAGCCCATCCTAACTCCTGTCCCTCATCATACTTCACTTACACGACTGCGACATCTATCGCTGCGGCCTTTACTTCTATCTCTGGCATCCCCGGCGGTTGTAACCCTGCCCACCCTGGATCCTGCCCCTCGTCTTATTTTAACTACACTACTGTGACCGAAACAGTCGAAGCAACTTTCACTCCGATTCCTGGCATTCCTGGAGGCTGCAATCCTGCGCATCCTGGCTCCTGCCCTTCATCTTACTTTACCTATCCTGTCATTTCCGAGACTACCGCAGCGGTTGTGCCTCCCGCTGCATCCTCTGCCGCGCCTACCTCGGTCCCCAATGACAACGCTCCTACATATCCTAGTCCCGTCGCAATTGAGGGCAAGAAGTGGTCAATCGTTGATTTGACCCGATACTGCGGCGACGGAAACACTGGCTGCGACTACAACTTCGCCATTGATGCTGATGGCAAGACCGAACGATGCACTGTCATCCGCATGCCAGGCTCTAATGCCGCAACAGAGAGCTGGTCGGACCAACCTTGCACGGATGGCTCTGAGTTTAGGGTCTCTTGGGGATATGTCGCAGAGCCCGCCCCTGCATTTGCCGTGATTACCGTCGTACAGGACAAGGAACTCGCGTGGTTTGGTGTTTCTAATGTTAATGGCCAGGATGTTACTCCTTCGTCTCCGTTCGGTTCAGGACAGTATGGTGACCTTGGTGCCGAGCAGGTTTATACCTATTAAGAAGATCACGAGACTGGATTAATAATGACTCTATGGAAATAGACGCATAGGATAATGATAATAGCAATGAAATAGAGTTAGGCAATAATAGTACTTGAATCTCCTATCCACCACATCTGCCAAATTGAATATGTGCTTGCGGCTGATTAGCAGCTGCTGACGGAGGTTGACCGAAGACTGGCACTTTCCTTGACTGCTCTTCAGGGGCTAATAGTGCGAGTGCTGACATTGAACTGATCTTGGTGGGTTTAAAAAGATTTAGGTATTCACGGCCGACGTCTTGGCTTTCCTGAATAAAGGAGCCACGGTCGGTAGCCGGCTTGTGTGGAGTGGTATTTTGAGACACCAAGTCCTCAAGCTAGAAGTCGTTGGCGCTTTGATCCCTTGTTGCCTTGCGAGAATCAATATCAAGGCCTTGTGTGCGAGACGAGCTGTGGGAATGAGTTGATCAGACCATAGTTGCTCTCAGAAGCACAGATATCAAGTAGATGAATAGGATTTGGGACATTGACATATCTTTATGCACTCCGGCGGTTTGCCCCCTAAAGGTTGGAGTGGCAAAATACGACTCAGACGTGACAACCAATATGGAAATAATCATATAGTCATTGGGGAGTTTATAAACACCTGACGACAAGACGGCAATACGACGTAGGGGCAGAATATGTAACATACAACTATCGCCGCATACGTCAGTTAGAAGAAAGACTGTTATAAATCATCCATCTAAAAACAGTCTACGTATGTACATAGTCGAGGATATGGAGCTTGTTTTCGATACTTTCTTCTCCGTTCTCCTTAGTTGTAGTTAACATTGATCCTCACCATAGTTTCTGGTGTTCATAGGCCAACAATCTTCGACTGTATTTATCCAACGCGTGGGCTCGAGACGTCACGTAGAAAAGACAGCGTGGAGCAACTAGCTTTAGGCGTGCTCATGTCAAGGACTACCGAGTCTCTGATGAGTTGGCTTGGGCTGATACAGAGTGCCCCCTCCCCATCGGTTTCCACCCTCGGATCTTCTTCATCCGACTCAATGGGTAGGCTTGAGCCGCCCTGCCCTTGCGAAATAGATTTGGAGCCGTTTCCGTTGGGATTTGGAGTACCTATTGGCGATCTCTGTTTAGATCTGAGACTGTAAGAAAATGGCGATGGTTGATACAGTATGGTGCTCTGATTGTTTGCGAAGAGCCCCGACAAGTTCTGTGGCGAGCCGCAACTCTCCGGAGGGTTCGACCAACTCAGACTTATATCGAGCTTCATGGTGAGCTGAAGGTAGCATAGCGGGCGATGCGCGATGATGTCGCTCCAACTCATAATAGAACCCGATGATTCAAAAGTCAAGCCTTCTTCAGCGATGTCCACAACCCGTCGAATTAGGGAGCTCATTGCTTCTACAGCAAAAGCTCTTGGACGATGCTGCCTCATGACTTGGATGAGGGTATAGAGCCGCAACTGATTTGAAGTCGACTTGGTCTGGCCTGGGGAAGATGACAAAAGTTTGGCTTCAATGATATGCATCGTGAGGGGCGCGGCAGCGAACGCAACTCTGTCTCCGTTAGTTCATCTGACAAAATAACATGCAGAAAGGCTTACACGCTGATCGGAAAACAATGAACAAAGCCACGTTGCGCAGGCTCGGTAAGATGCTCGATGAGTCCAATGGCCGCCTCTCTGACTTGGAGGTTCTTTCCATGTAGCGTCGGTGGGAGCCCCTCAGCCCATCCAGATAAATACAGGCCGATGAGGATTTCCTGGCGGTGGAGAACCAGTTTGGATGTGCTTCTTTCGTTTAGCATCTCACTATTGGAAACCGCGGATGCACCTACAAGTAGTAAATGAACATCAGATTCGTGTAAAGAAGAACCGGCTGCTCCTTGGGCCCTTTCTCGGTGACGCTATTCTGGAACCTTTCTACTGCCTCCTGGTACCAGGAATGAAGATGGGCATCACATTCATCCAGTGTGCAAAGATGGCCACTGTTCATGGTATGTTGCCTTCGAAGGCCATCCTCCGAAAGGGACGTCATTTGGAGCAGATCCGTCAAGAGTGTGAAGAGCTTAGACACATGGACCAGGATTTGAAACAACTGCTGCTTTGTGTCGGAACTGTAGACCAACGATGCCTCCATCTCTCCCCGAAAGTCTTCTTGTTCGAGTGGAGGATATGAGGCCTGGATTTGAACAGTTCGTCGCAATCCGAGGGCGAGGGAACGATCACGGAAAATACAGCACCACCAAAGTCGCCTTAGACATCTCTTCGTCGGCGTTGAAATTCTGAGGTACGGAGAATCTGCGAATCCATCAAACATTCGGTGAGCCTGTGCAGATTGGGCGTTCGTGATAGCCACAGTAAGCCAAGCGGTATTCGGTCTTGTCTGCGCAGAGCCGAAATGGCCTGGCCAAAAGGTCAACAGTATCGCGGCCTGTGCTATATCGACTGGACAGGACTCGGTCTCAAAGTCGTGGAGAAGCTGTTGAAGTTGGCATTGACCCTGATTGACAAATAGTAATGGAGGCTGAGGAAGTGATATAACATACCTTTGCACGTTTGTAAAACGAAGCCGCGGCGGAACGTGGGGAGCTAAAGCCGAGACTTTCGGACACCGTCTCGGTTATGAACTTGCTCCATTAGAAAGCGCTCGTGATGATGCAAATGTCAAAGTCTCACATTGCAGGAAGCGAAAAGTATCGCCTGAAATACTAGCAACGATATCTTTTTAGCATCGATGCCACAACGACCGCTGTACAAGTCCCAGAAGGCGGCTTCGTCAAGAAGAGGAACAATCGGATGGACGTGAAGAAAGAACGCTCGGACGAGCTCATCCAACACCGGCTTTGGCAGCAACTGAGTGCAGCCACACCCTCGCAAATATGCAATGTCTTCAAGGGGAAGTTGCGATAGGTCCGGAGGTTTGATCAATCGACCAAACAATTGCGAAGGGTTTTCTGGCTCTGAAAGAAACTCGAAAAGCTCGGTCTGAGTCTCCATTGGAGCGCTTGTTTGGAACAAAGCATCCAAATCAATTCCGATGTCTGGTTGCGCCTCTGATTCAAGCATCTGGCTGCCAAGAGTAGGGGCCATTTCTACCCAAGTGTCTGTAGAGACAGCTTCGGCTTGGTCGTTCGTGTTCTCCGCAATCTGAACCTCCAGGGGTCCTGGAGTGGGTGTTGGTTGACGTGATTGGATTGTCAAAGTATTGTCAGTACCCTCTTGCGATACAAAAGCCATTTGACTTTCTTGCTGTCCGTTGATTCTTAAACCATCACCTATTGGCTCTGGCACATGAGTAGCATCTCCGATAGGTTTATGACTGTGTCTGCGTTAATCACAACACAAAGGTAAAACTCAATGCTGGATCATACCGCGAAGCCCTTTTCCGTACTTCACATATGTGATCGTCCAGACGGCAGTTGAGGCATGGTATTCCTCCAAGCGTCACATTGCACCGAACCTTTCTCTCTCGACACCGAAGACAGGCTCGTTTCGCGCGTCTTCCCGGCATTTTGGTGGAATCGTACTCAAGAAACATGCCCAGGCAAGGATGAAGAGGGGGAAATGGTCGGCAAAAAATTGGGAGAGGGGATTTGGCTAATTTCCATTACTCGCTTTGAGAAGAGAAATAAATCACCAAGTACAGTCTGTCTACTGCGTTTCAGTGCCCTGAAAGTCATCTTGTTCGACTACCCGGCCGGGTTATCCGGGCCGTTGTTTACGGGATGATCTACAGAGAGACAGGTAGACAGGGTTCCCCGCACTTGTTCATTACCGAGTCAGCACATACTCTGTCAGAACCGAGTAATCACCTTGGACAAAGTCCTATGCCAGCTTTGCCCGGGTCTCTTGGAGCTCAATGTCTCGTCGGGCTCTCTCCTTAATCCCCGTTGATTGAGTCATGCCCAAGTCCCTCCGACAAATGAGCGACCAAGATAATTGCGTATCCAATCGTGTTCGTCAAATTGCAATAGCCACGTGCGCCGGGACCGATGAGGTCTAGCCAGCCTAGTAACCTTGAATGCCAGCACCATTATATAAGCAAAGCTTCTTCTCAAAGCTAGAAGCCCTGATAATGAATTTTGAGACTACCATTTTCAGCTGATTGATCCTGAACGGAGTTTGGGCTGCAGCGTGATGAGGAGCTTGGAAAGAACGTGCCGCTGTCAGCCAAATCATGAGAAGCATCTGTTTGGGGTTGACGATGCAACTTGGCTGATTGGGACACCAATTAAAGTTGCAGCTTCAATAGCAGATTTAAAAACTCTTGTGGAAGAATCAGGACGGATGCGCCACTGCCTTTAAGTTGATGGGCGAGTTCCCTGGTCGTGAAAGACGGACTGGCTCCCGTGAAAACACCTCTGAACATGATGTCTCCTAATAATGTTGAAGTGAAAAGCAACTGCCACTCAAGAGAAGGAGCCGGCCTCCTAGATATTTTAGGAAAACAGGAGATACAGAGATGATAATAAAAGGTGCATCAGAATTTCCAAGCCCCCCTTACACGACGTTATTGCCTATATTCCATTGTAGAGGTACATCTCAACCTCGGCTTCAAACGTTCCTACTTGGCAAGTGGGATGAGTGAGGATGCCGAGGTCGATGGACCAAATGAGCAGCAACCTACATTTTGAAGTACGGAGCAATGCAGAGCAACACTGCGCAGGGAAAGATGCTCTACATTCTCTTTTCTTGAAACAGCATGCACCGAGTCAGACATCCGGCTTACTGTCCTCGATGGTATCACGGTCGTGGCTCCATGTGAGTTCCTTGGGTTCGACGTCAGTGAGGACTGACTCGTCATTTGGAGATGCTCGCATTCACGCTACGAATGAAACGTTTACTCTGCATCAGAGAGTGTAACGCAATGACACAACCCAAAAAATGTATCTGCTATTTAGAAGTGGTTGATTTCACACCTTCAAGGTCGACGAACTTCTTTAAATCACCTGCAAAACGCTGAGGTCTAATAACATTTCGCGAATATGCTACCGACAAATGCAAGCGCCGAATTGATCGGCCAGCTTGATCCCTACATGGTCTGCTTCCCTATAGGCATTATTCTTCATCTCAGTCTCTTTCGTCATGGCGAATGGGACCTTTACACCACCAAACTTGTGGTGGCATTGGCAGCCACTCAAGCACTACTAACGTATTATCTCATGCACTACCAAAACGACGGGCCAGTGCTCCCCCTTCAAGCGCTCACAGCCGCATCGAAATTTGTATTCACACTCATGACGGGCGTTTTTAGCAGCATCCTCGTTTACCGCATGGCATTTCACCGGCTGAACACTTTCCCCGGCCCATTTGTAGCCAGGTTGTCCAACCTATTCGGTACATCGCTCTGGCTGAAAAACTACCAGGTGTATAATGAGATACAGAAGCTGCACAATAAGTACGGCGACTATGTGCGAGTTGGTATGTTGACTCCTCTCCGCAACTTGGAAGTTGAAGTTGACACTGTTGCAGGGCCATCAGAACTCTCCATCGCGGATCCAAAGGCTTTTCGCATGATACACTCAAACAACTCGCCGTGTGTCAAAGGTCCTTGGTATAATGTTTTGCAGCCCATGGTGTCTCTCCAAATGATTCGAAACAAGCAGGAGCACTCACGCAGACGCAAGATCTGGGACAAGGCGCTCAACACAAAAGGCATGACTCTCTTCCCTTGAACTCAAAGCGCAGCGTCACTAATGTGGCCAATGATGCAGCATTGCGAGACTACGAACCTCGAGTAACGTTGTACACGTCGCAACTTCTCAGCCAAGTCGAAAAAATGGAGGGCAAGCCTTTTAACGTGACGAAATGGTTCAACTTTTACACATTCGACATTATGGGTGATTTGGCCTTTGGCCGAAGCTTCGACATGCTCAAAAGCGCGGTGACTCACTACTACATGGAGTTGGCTCATGCAAACATGCTTCTCATCGGTGCCTTCAGCCGTCTCGTTTGGCTCTTCCCTCTCTTCAAATCGATACCAGGGCTGAACTATGCTCACATCCAATTTCAGCAATGGCTCACGGCTCAGGTTGAGCAGAGACGCAAGGTAAGGGCTCCTTCCCGGTATTCGTTTCTAGTTTGTTGGTGTTCTAACACGTATCTACTTCGAAGAACAAACCAGAGGTTCGAGACGTATTTTCCTGGATATTGGATGACTATGAGTCCATCAATCACCCTACGAAGCAAGACCTAGCGGATCTTCATGGGGATGCAAACTTGATCGTCGTTGCTGGAAGGTATAAGTAACAACTCTGGTATGATCGGACTAAAGGCTTATGGTATCTAGCGACACTACTGCAGCATCACTGACTGCCCTCTTCTATCAACTTGCTCTTCACCCTGATGTTTGCAAGACTCTTCAAGATGAAATTGACGGATTCAAAGGAAGCAATGATGCTTCAGATCATAGTTCACTCGCCAAATTGAAGTTCCTTCAAGCCTGCATCGACGAGTCTCTTCGTCTCTCCCCAGCCGTCCCATCCGGGGTCCAGCGGATGACTCCTCCCAAAGGGCTGCAAGTCGGAGATACATTTATCCCAGGAAACACCATCATTCAACTCCCCTCATACACCATGTATCGCGGTATGTTGATCTTGCTCATCTTGCCATTTATTTCGCAGACCACTGACTTGAAGTGTTAGATGATCGTGCCTTTGCACAGCCAAACATGTTTGTCCCGGAGCGATGGACCACAAAGCCCGATTTGGTTAAAGAACCATCTGTTTATGCACCCTTCTCTACTGGTAAGTATCACTTGAGTCCTGTGACTTACTGTTTCTCACACCAATCTTCCAATCGTAGGTCGATATTCTTGCGTGGGAAAGCAACTCGGGTTGATGGAGATGCGCTCAGTCACGTTTGAACTGCTCTCTAGGTACGACGTCAGCTTCGTACGAGACTACAGCCCAAAGTCTTTTGTAGATGGGATGAGAGACTATTTCACATTAGCATTGCCGGACCTTGAGTTAGTGTTTACTTCGAGAAAGTGAACCACGGGGGTTGGTCAGACTCTGCAAGTCGCAGTTGGTTTTGCACGAGTGTAAAGTGTATCATGTCGGCAGAAATAAATTGACAGATTTAGTAATTCTATTGCTGATGAATACTTGCACGTCAAGCATTCCCTTCATGCTTCCCATAGCTGGCTCATGGACAGGCCAGGATACAGCCAGTTCTCTATTTGACACGCTTAGTCTAGCTAGAACTACACGCTACTGGAATATGATTCATCAACTCTGGAAAGTGTTCGAAGAAGGGCGGTTCCATCCTCCATGCATCCACTTTGTACAATGTTTTCTTAAAGTTTGGAGAGAGGCAAAATTGCCCTTCCTGCACGTTCCACGCATAGCAGTCGCGGAATTCAAAGGGCCAATCAATGCGAAAATGATCCTTGAATAGATACCAGAAGAGGTTTTGGCAGTACAGGTGGGGGAATTCCAGGAAACGTTGACGAACCCCGGGCCTTGAGACGGTGGTCAGGACTCGAGAAAATGGCATCATGTATTCGACTTACTTACCAGGTGAGATAGTTAACAGCAGGGGGATCGTCTTTCTTCTGGGTTCTTCCAAGATGGTTAGATGTTTGAGTCTCAATAGGGAGATGGACGGAGTAACATACGGAGTAAGATACCACATGGGTAGATTCGGAGAGCTGTTAGACGAAGGGCTGGTGATGAACTCCAGTCTCAAATGAACCATCCACAGGATGGCCAAACGCTCTGTCTGGCAGCAGCTTGAAAAACCAATTTCGTCGATATAGCGAACGGCACGCCAATGATGATCTATGTTTTGAACATCCTGAGACGCCCACCCGAAAAGGATTGCGCGAATGAGGGTATCCTCCGATCTGGAGCAGATTTTTGGAGCGGTTGCTGTGGATAAAATATCGTTTGCCGCTCGCCAAATGTTGGCATGAACAGTGGTGCCGTCAAAGAGGGCTCGAAACCGTGGAAATGTCGAATTGCAGGAGCAATCTTTTGAGGACAGAGGCGGCATTTCAAGGTCAGCGCAGAATAAATCGGGCGCTGAAAACAACGCCAAAGATGTGCTGTCTCCCTCGCTTACAAAGGCGTCGTTATTCAATGCAGAAAGGAAAGAATCGATTGAGTTAAACTCGGTTTGTGCATCGTTGAGGAGAAGCTGATCTGGGACTGTTTCCGAGGCGCAGAGTGTCCCTTGTGCCAGCCCACGATAGGCGGTTGCTGCAGCAGGTGCGTCATGGTGAGAATCCGACTGAATGGCATGCTCAGATTCTTCAGCAATGAGGGGGGTTTGACCGGTCGTGGAACCGCTTGCAGGAGCATAATCTAGCTGCTTTGCGCCCGTTTCGGTAGCATCAGCAGCTTCTGTGAGATGCTTGCTCGCAGTCGAGATTATTGACTCAAGCACTCGCCTACTGCAGTCTCTCTGGTGTTCGGCCTGGTTCAATCTCTGGGCCAGGGAATAGATGCTGTCTCGTCCGTCTTGCTGGCGCAATTCCTCGACAAGACCCTCCAAATGGGCGATCCGGTGCTTTGTCCTGTCGCGCGCGACTCGCTGTGCTTTGCGATCGAGCTCGCGCTTTCTCATGCGGCGCAAGTCCATGGCACTTGACTTGCCGTCGCTTGCTGCAATAGAGCTGCCGGTCTTTTGGGTACGTGGGTGAGTCGCCATAGTTGGATCGATGGAAGGAATTGGATTGTCGATTGACTTGAGTTGTGGATCCTCGGCATTTAAAACGCGGGGACCCCGCGTTTTAGATACTTAAATAGCTACAACAGTCAAAATTTGAAAGCCATAGCTAAAGTAAGAAAGTAAGAGTATTTAAGCTATTAAATTAATAAAATAGTTTTTATTATTAGTTATATATATTTATTTTATATAAATTTATATTTTTAAATACTATATTAATATTTTAATAAAATATATTAATTAATTATTATTATTATTATTAAAAAAGCCAATAATCTAGGGATATAATAGAGGTCGATATAGGCCAAACCCTAGCCTTGTATTTATTATAATAAGCTTCTTAATAGGGCTCACAGTTAGTCTTAAGGTAAAAGTCCCTACTAAGTAAACCTTTCTTAAGGAACCTTATTCCGGGCCTCGAAAAAGGAAAGTCTGGAAAAGGTTAAAGTGGGTCCAAGGGCATTCAAACCAATGGAAATTGAGCAAGGCAACCAGGTAGCAAAATATACTAAGAGTTTATATAATAATAAAATTTACTAATTGTAAAGATATTAATTAATTATAAATATTAAAACATAAATATTAATTGTCACAACCCGTGACAGTTCCCATATCACATGCCAAGAAGCCAACCCAACTACTCCACTTTTCCCCCTCTAATCATATAAAGGATCACTCCCTCGTTCATAATCTAATAGAAAGGATCACTCCTCTTATTATAATCCTAAAAAAGGATTATAGTCTTTAACTATAATCTAAAAAAGCACTCTTTTAGTATATAAATATATTTATTTAATATATTAAATAAATACAACTTCTTTAGCTTTTAATAATACTTAATTATACTTATTTACTTTAAGTATATTACTAAATATAATACCCTATTATATTACTTAAACCTTAATGCCCTAATCTCTCTACTAATATAAACCTAAAACCCTCTAGTTTTTATCTATTAGGAAACTAACCAAATTATTATATATTAAAAGCTTTTATTTAAAAGGTTATTATATTACCTTAAGTAATATTATACTATTATAACTATATCCGGAAGTTAACCTACTAATACTCCTAACCCTATACTAAATAATACACCCCTAGCTTATTATATACTACCTAGTAATATAGAAATAGCTATTAAAGTCTAATAGCTTTAAAACCAGATTAATTAATTTCACAACTAGTTATAAAATTAAAAATAGTAAGCCCCAGCTATTTAGCAGAATAGAAGATGCAACCTAGGTAAAGCAGTTAAGCCACCTCAATTAGAACCCTTTAATAAAAGCTCTAGGGATATTATACCTTTCCTTATACATCTTAAAATATACTTCCGCTAGTTCCTATAATAACTTACCTCAGCTAAAGGAAGGGTTATATATACCTATAGTCAGATAGAAGGAATTACAACCACCTAATTCAAACCTATTATAAGAGACTATCTTAAGCATAATAGTAACACCAGCCGAAATTAAAAAACAGTTAATATCTTTTTAAAATAGGATAATTTTAAGTCCGCACTTAAAGATATATTTAGAATAGTTAATAAAGAACAGCAAGCAGCTACTAATATCTATAAAATCTAATAGATTACTTCTACTACCACTTATACTATTACATTTTAACAAATTATAGCCAAATTTAAATAGGATAATAATATACTTATTAAAATCTTTTATAAAAGACTTAAAAATAAGGTTAGGGATAAGATCTATAAAGCCAAATGCCCTAATACCCTTACAAAGTATATCACTATAACTATTAAAATTAACAAGCAATAATATAAATGCAGATAAAAAAAAGCCTAAAAGTGCCAAATAGGAAAACACACCTCCTATAATCCCTACTACCCTAATAGGTACTAAAAGAATAATAAAAAGAAAGGAAGAGAATAGTAAGGGAATACCTCTTATAAAACCTATAATAGCCTAATAGAACTCAAAGCCACTAGACAGAACTATTTGCAAATTACTTACTAGAACTATAAAAAGAAGGAACACTTTAAAAACAAATATCAAAACCCTAATAAGACTAACTAGAAGTTCAAACCTATTCCTAAAAGTAAGAAACGCCTAAATAACACTAACTAATAGAATAAACTACAAATAGCAGTTAAAACAGCTACCCAAACTCTAGCAGTAACCACTATAGTTACTAGTAAACATATAAACTATAAGGAACTATACAAGTACCCTAAACCTTAAAAGTATATCTTATTATACTAGACAGCATACTATAATAATAACTATTACCTCTATAAAAATAGTAAGAATAACAGATACTACCCCTGCAAGCCCTAGCAGAAGGTAGGATAGAAAATGCAACTTATAATATATAAAAAAACCTATCTAGGAGATTACTAAATCTATAAAAATAAGAAATAGGTAAAAGTACTAATTAGCATACCTAAAGATAATAAATCCAATTAAAATACTCTAGAGAAAACTCTTACTATAATATAAAGCAGTTATAATAATAGAGGAATCCCTAATAGTACTATACTCCTAGTATTATAAAGCTTATATAAAAAATAGAAAGAAGCCAAGTATAATAATAATAACACACTTAGCCAGAAAGATACTTAATCCAACCTAGGAAAAAGGAGTATTACTAAATATACTATATAAAGACCAATCCCCAAACTAATAAAAATCAACCTTATTAATTAAGGAAGGATAAAAATTCTTATAATAATTAGAAAAAGCAAGTTAAATTAGAAGAATAATAAGAAAACGATAGAATATATATAAGCACCTAATTAAATAATAATATTATAATATGCACTACCTAATAACTAATTAAAAGATCTACAATTAAACTAAAATACTAGAAATAGAGCAACTATTAAAAACCTCAACTTAAGCCCTATAAACTAAGACCTTATTAATCTAATCAGACAAGAACTCACCAAATAGTTAGGAGATAATATCCCTAAACCCTTTATAATACTATTAGACTATAAATAAGCTAAAGAACTTAGACTACCTATTACCATATAGTATATATTCCTAAACTTACTTACTAATAGTATCCTAATATAATAGATATAAATCTATAAATTACTAAAAAAAGGAGAAATAATCCCTAAAACTAATAATACTAGCTTAAAAGAAGATATTAAAAAAAAAGTATAGTAAGTCTATCTAATCTATAAATAGATTATTAAAGAATAAAAGGTTACAACTAAAAACTTTTACATTTATAGTATAAATTAACAAATAATCTAAAAAGAAGACTATAAACTTAATCAATTTTATAAAAATAACACCCCTATCTTAAATATAATATACCCCAACTATAATACAATTTTATAAGTATTATATTATAACCATATATATAGATAATACTTACCCTCTAAAATATAAAATAATTACTATCTTATATAATTAGAACCATACCCTATAGGAAGATAGTACCTAATAAATAATCTAGCGTACTAAAGAAATATAAATTAGCTACCATACCTAAATATCGCCATCCTTATAGAATATAAGTACCTCTTACTTAAGAAATACTTAAATAGGATATATAATACTCTCTAATACTAATATTAAAAATGCCTAATATATAAGCAAGCCAAGCTATAAAACTAACATAAATAATACTTAATAAAAAATATATAACCCTATAATATATAAGCCCTATAAAATAAAATAGTAAAATAATAGGTTAAGGAAGTATATAAAAAGGTAAAAAATAATAAGCGCTACTTATAATAGAGCTATAAGACTAGCTAAAATAGGAGGAAGTTATAAAACCTTTAAAAAGAGCTCTATATATAATAATAAGACCCTATAAAATATTACCCTAATAACAGATAATACTATAAATATAAATTATAAGAAAATAGTTTACCACTTTAATAGATAGTAGAATAGAGATAAATACAATTGACCTATATATAATCAATTGTCTTAGGCTATTATAAAAGAGTAAGGAAATACCTTATAAGATAACTAATATAAAAGAAAAACTATTTAAATATAAGAAAGGATAAATTACTTATAAAATTAATTACCTTAAGGTATTTATTTAAAAAAAGAATTAAAAAGTTAATCTTAATATTATACCCCTTTAAAAATACTTTATACTCCTAGGTTACTTATAACTTTACTAATATAACCTATAACGATCTGGTCAATTCCCAACAGATAAGACTAGAGGGTTCTAGGTTTATGTTGGCAGGGAGATTAGGGCGTTAAGGTCTGAGCAATATAGTAGGTTATTATATCTAGTGATATACTTAAAATAGATAAGTGTAATTAAATTATATTAAAAGCTAAAGTAGCTATATCTATCTAATATGCTAAATAAATGTGTTTATATACTAAGGGGGTCTTCCTTAGATTATAGTTAAGATTATAAGCCTTCCTTTTAGATTATAATTATAAGAGTGATCTAAACATTTGGATCGCGCTCGGAAGGGTGATCCTATAGCAATTGGATAATAAAAGTGGGGTTGGTGTAGGGCATATAATAGAGTGTTTGTTATAGATTGTAATATAATGTCTCCCCTCTATTAGTCTTGCCCTTAAGGCTATATTTATAACCTTATATAACCGCCAGTAGTTAGTCAACTTAAACCTCCATTTTTCTTTTCTATACTGCCATACTAATATAATATTAGGCCGTATAACCAAATTAAAAGCGAAAAAGACATCCAAATGTGATTTTTTAGTTTATTTCCTAGAATAGAACTCTTGTTTAGCTAACATGCCTTACACTTATTATTTCAAGTATAAACTGCAACTGGTTTGCGAGATGGACGATATAGGTCGAATAGATAAGTATAAATAATATATTTAGCGGGGTCGAACGTATGACGGTATTAATATAGCTTCTTCTTATGCGTTTTTCTTCTTATTTCTATTCCTTCTTTTACTAACTTCCCTTATATAGTAAATAAGCTTATTAAGCAGTAGAAAAAACTTGAGTTAGAAGAGGAAGAGGCTGGGGATAAGATTCTAGTTCTTTATACTCAACTTGCGGAACTGCAATTATCTTTAGCCCAGGCTATAAGTCGCTTGGCTTATATCTATAAAATTAAAAAGAGGGTAAAAGAGAAGGGTTTTAAGTTATTTAAATAGGGGATGTAAGAGTTAGATAAAAAGGATGGCATTCTTTTAGTATTAGAGTCCTATAAGAGCTGGGTAGTGAACAACCTTCAATTATTAGGCGTTCCTAATAAGGTGGACTAGTCTTCCTTAGGTCTTAGTAAGGGTTTTAATAAGCTTAATCCCTTATTTAGTTCTGGCATTACTAGTGAAAGTTCTTTAGTAGGTACTGCATATAGGTAAGGTATTCTAGTAGTTTTTATATATTTTCCTTTTTATTATAGCCTTTCCATTTAATAAGGTACTTGATTTATTTATTTTCTTTTATAATATTGAGGATTTATTCTACCTTATACTTATTAAGGTCTTTAACTTTAGTTTTTATATTATTATTCATTCTGATCCTAATTATTCCTTTAGTTAATTCAAGTAAGGAAATATAAAAGATTAAATAGAGCTTAACCTTTACTAGTAAGTCTAGTTTGTAGTTGTTTTCTAAGATTTTTTCTAAAATTTTATAAGGTCTAATATACTTATAGTTAAGTTTTTTATTTAGTCTTTTTATATTAATGTTTTTTATAGCAAGAAGTACTATATCTCCCTCTAAAAAGGTTAGTTCTTTTAACCTTTTCTAATTGTAGTATTTTTTATATATTTTCTAAATAAAAGAAAGTTCTATATATATTTCTTTATACAAATTCTTAAATTAGTCTAATATAAGGATAGCTACTAGTGTAAGTGGTCTATTCCTTAAATCTCTATAGGTATTAGGGGTGAATCTAAAGTTTGTATAGCTTAGTATAATTTTAGTACTTTTATTAGTTGCTATATTATAGGCCAATTGTACTATTAGCAGTTTTTTAACCTAATTATTCTAAATGTAGTTAATATAATAATAAAAGTAGGTCTCTAAAACTTAATTTATTTATTCAATCTGTCTATTAACCTATAGTCTTTAAGTAGTAGTTAACTTATAGTTTAGTCCGATCCTTACTATAAGGCTTTACTAAAAATTCGAGAAAAAGGGTAGTCCTCTATCTGAGATAATTATATTAGGTAGTTTATATATGCTAATAATATTCTATAAAAAGATATAGGAAAATTCTTCTATATCGGTTATTTTTTAATATAGAATAAAATAAGAAAATTTTATAAGTCTATTAATAATAACTAGAATACTATTATAGGCCGTGCTTATTATAGGGTCTAGTAATAGTAGTAGTTTTATAATAAAGTCTATAGTAATTAAATCCTATAGTCGTTCCGCAACCGGTATGGGTTAGAGTTCTTTATAGGGTTTATATTATTATACTTTTATTTTATTACAGATAAGGTATTATTTAATAATTTTTTTAACTATTTCTTTAACTCTAGGAAATAAAAATATTATCTTAACTTGTTTAAGGGTTTTATTAATTCCTTAATGTCCGTAGAGCGGGTGTTTATAGATTTCCTATATAAGGTCCTCTTATAAGTGTTCTAGTACTTATTACTTATCTATCTTTTTATTACTTGGTAATTATTTATTATATTCCAGGATCTATTTAAGTAGTAGATTTCCCTATTCTATTATATATATTATTATAAGGGTCTTCTTTTTATATTATTTGCATTTATTATAAGATCCTATTATATAATATGCTTGTGTGTAAAGTTCCTCTATATTATAGATTTATTGCATGTTGTTTATAACTCTATATGGGTTACTATTATAGTTAAGTTAGTAGTAATAGTTAATAATTTCATTTTACAGTTCCCTTAAGATAGCAATTCTTCTATCTTTATTTCTTCTAATTGTTTGGGTTTAGGTGTTGCTAGTTACTTAGTCCTAGTCTTCTATTATAATAAGAAGCTTAAGGTGTTTTTTAAGTGGCTGGTTTTATATATTCCTAGTGGGTTTTCTTCCTATTATTTCGGGGGTAAGGCCTTCGCTTTATAGGCACTAATCGTAGTAAAGGTAGTTGTTCGGTTCTGCTCCTTCCTACTAGAAGTTCTTATTAAAGTAGTTCTAAAATTATAGGTCGTCCTATTTATTATAGTATTTGATAGTTTAGTAATAGTATTTAATAAATTCGTTTCTTAGTTTCTAGAGTAGGTAGATTATTTTTTAATAGGTAATTATTCCTAATATTAAGTTAACCTAATCTACTCATTTAATAATAAGTTATTTAAGCTTATCTCTAGTAATTAATTATTAGATATATTCCTTCTATTATTCTATTAAGTATTTAGGGATATATTAGGCGGTAGTGGCTATAATATATTTCTATTTGAAGTGTCCTTTAGGTATGAAAGTTAGCAGTTGTTCTTTTATCTTAACTTTACCTATATTAAAGTCTAGTTGTCGGCTGATAGTATTAGCTCTGCTATTCTCTAATCCTTTTTTATATTTAATAATATAATTAAATTCTAATAGGTATTTAGTATATTTAAGTTATTATCTGCTAAGTTATTAAGTAGTAGTAAAGTGTAAGATATTCTTATAGTCTATATAAATTATAACCTAATAGTAGCTTTTTAATAGGTATTATTAAAATTCTTTAAAAGTATTAATAATTATAAGGAATTCTTTATTATAAATGGGGTAGTTAAATTCTACTTTATATAACTTATAGAAGTAGAATGCAATTAGGTGTAACTTCTTATTATTATTATATTATCCGATCTGGGCTTTTAGGGTAAAGTCTAAAGAGTCTATTTCTAGTTTAATAGGTTGTGTAGGGTTAAATATCTTAAGTACTAGTTTACTAAGGATAAGATCCTTAATTTTATTAAAGGCTTCCTAGATATTAGGTTTCCAAATAAATAGTTAATCCTTTTTTATTAATTTAATAAGTAGTGCGGCTAGTTTCCTAAAATCTTTAAAGAACTTGTAGTAGTAGTTTGTAAATCTTAAGAAGGCTTATACTTTCTTAACTAACTTTGGTTTCTTCTAGTCCTTAACTGCTAAAAGTTTTTTTAGGTCTATTTGTATCTTATTATAAGAGATAATATATCCTAGAAATTCCACTTCTAAGGCGTGGAGATGACTTTTTTCTAGTTTAACTAGCAGTTTAGCATCTTTAAGAGCTTATAGTACCTTATGGATATATTTTATATGTTCTTCTTCCGTTCTAGAGAAGATAAGGATATTATTAAGGTAGTATATTACAAATACATTTAGGTATTCTTATAATATATTATTAATTATTTATTAGAATATTACTAGTATATTAGTAAGACTAAAGGGTATAATAAGATATTTATAAAATCTAAACTTTATTCTAAAAGCGGTTTTCTATTTGTGTCCTTTTTTAATGCGGATAAGGTTGTAGGCTCCTTTTAAATCTAATATAGTAAAGTACTTCATCCTATAGAGTTAGTCCTTTAGTTTATTAATTAAAAGTAAGGGTGTTCTATTCTTAATAGTAATATTATTAAGCCTGCGGTAATTTATAATAAGTTGGAGCTTTCTGTTCTTTTTAGGAATAAATATAACTAGATAGCCTACTTCTAATTTGGAAATCCTAATATATTCTTTCTTTAATATTTCTTTAAGGTAGTTCTTAAGCTTATATAGTTATACTTTATTAAGGTTATAAATAGGGTGGAATATAGTTAATATTCTATCTTTAAGCTAAATCTTATAATCCTATTAAGAGTGCTCTAGTAGACCTATTTCTAGTTTTTTAGCAAATAGTTTCTTATAGACTTTATATTATACTAGTATATTCTTAAGTCTATTATTAATTAGTACCTTTTTCTATTACTTAAAGTCTTTATTTATTTATGCAAATATTTTTTTAAGGAATGCAATTATCCTTTATATTTATTGCGCTTGCCCTTTTTAGTATTTATATTATATTCTTTTTAAAGGTTATATTTTTTTATAGGTTGGGGAGTGTCTTTATTATTACTCTGCCGTACTTTTTCATCCTTTTTAATAGAAGTGTAAGATCTTATATCATTTGAATTATTATCTATATTATTAGCTGCATCTCCTCGAAAGGTTTGCACCTAGCTAGTACGCTAACTAATAAAGGGGTTATATTAGTAAAGCTATAAGTAACCTAGGAGTAGGTTATATCTTTAGAGGGGTATAATATTAAGATTAATTCTTTAATTCTTTCTTTTAATAAATACTTTAAGGTAATTAATCTTGCGGGTAATTTATCTATTTTTATACTTAAATGGTTTTCCTTCTATATTAAATATCCTATAGGGTGTGTCCTTATCCTTTTATAGTAGCTTAAGATAATTAACTATTTATAGGTTAACTCTATTTATCTCTACTCTACTATCTACTAATATAGTAAACTATTATCCCTTAATTTATACTTATAGTATTATCTATTATTATAGTAATATATTATTAGGTCTTATTATCGCATATAGAGCTCTTTTTAGAGGTTTTACAAATTCCTCCTACTCTAGCCGGTCCTATAGCTCTATTATAGGCGGCTTTTATTATTTTTTGACTATTTGTATATATCCTTTACCTATTGTTCTATAGTCTTACTTTATAGAATGTGTATATTATAAGATCGTGTGGGTTGTTTCTAATATATTTAGTGCTAATCTGCTATTTTAGCTTATTTATATATAAGGCATTCTTAGTGCTAATATTTAAATGTATTATATATCCTATTTATATATTTCCTAGGTAGAGGGTATATGCAGTTTATAAGGATAGTAATATTTAAATGTGGTAGCTAGCTTATATTTTTTTAATTTATAAGGTTAGTAGCTTAATACTATTATCCTATAGGGTGTGGCCCTATTTATATTAGGTAGTAGTTATTCTAGGCTTTATATAGCAAGTGCTATATATATATATAGTTATAATATAATACTTATAAAATTATATAATAGTTAGGGTATATTAGGTTTAAAATAGGTGTATTATTATTATATAGTTAGTAGGGTTTGTAATTTCTTACTTGGATTATTTATTAGTTTGCGCCGTAAATATAAAAGTCTTTAATAGTGACCTTTTATCCTTTAATAACTAACTTGTAAATTGGGTGAACTTATTATAATTCTTTTCTAATATCTTCTTCTAAACTAGTATTATTAGTCTTAAGAATCGCTTCTTCTTCTAGTGACTTATAGATCTATGTCTGTTATATTAGGATACTATTAGTAAGCGAGTTTAGAAATATATACTAAGTGGTAATAGGTAGTTTTAATTCTTAGGCTTATTTATAATCTAATATTATAAGGAATAGTTTAAGAATGTTATTTCCTATTTGGATTGTGAGTTCCTATTTAATTAGGTTAATAAGGTCTTGGTCTGCTGGGCTTAAATCGAGAGCTTCCACAGCTGATTATCTTGCATAGGTATTTTAGCGAGGTTATATTAAGTGGCTGTATGCCTTGATAAGCTATTATAATATTTTATTATAGATAATGTTACTTCCCTTAGGGCTTAGGGTTTTACTCTTATAGGTTATTATAAGGGTTTTCGAGTTATCTGCCTTTAGGGCGATTTTTGCGAGTGGTATAGGTGTCTATTCTATGGGCTTTATAGAGTTAAATATACTTTATCTGTTCTTAAGCTTTTTATTACGTTATGTAAGGTGCGACTGGAAAGCTTATTCTTAATTAAGGGTGCTAATCTATTCTTTTATAGCTTAGAGAATAGGGTGGTTAATAATATCTAGTTCTTCCCTATAGTAGGATAAGTTGTTGCTAGCGAGAATGATTTTATTAAGAGAGCTCGATCCTAATCAATTGTAGCCACTTCGGGTTATTACTAGTATTCTAGTAGCTATTCTGACTGCTATTTGGGGTTCGTCCTGTCGGTTAGTATTATTTAGGCGTTTCTTACCTTCTGGAATAGGTTTAAACTTCTAGTTAGTTTTATTAGGGTTTTAACACTTACTTTTAAAATATCCCTTCTTTTTATAGTTCTAATAGGTAACTTGCAAGTAGTCTCGCTAAGTGGCTCTAAGCTTTATAAGTCTTAAGTTCATACTATAGGAGGTGTTATTTTAACAGGCTCTTCCTTTTCTTTTATTATTCTTTGCTTAGTACTAGTTAGGGTAGTAAGGGTTATAAGAAGTGTTTTATCCTATGTGTCATTCTTAGGCCTTCTCTCTTCTACATTTGTACTATCTTTTGTCTATTTTAATAGCTATAGTAATAAACTTTATAAGGGTCTTAGGGCGCTTAGCCTTATAAATCTCATCCTTAACTTCTTTTTAAGTCCCTAGTAGTAGATTTCCATAAGTATATTATTATCCTATTTAAGTTTAACTGCAATTTATTAAAATGCAATAGAGTAACCGGCAGTAGACTTAAGCTATTTAATCTAGTAGATATTAGTAGCTACTTAGCGTTTTTTATTAACTATTCTAAATATATTTTTAAGTGCAGTTTTAAAATTATTCTATTTTAAGAAGATATTAACTATATTTTAATCTTAACTAATATTATTATTATACTTAAGGTAGTCTCTTATAATAGGTTCGAACTAAATAGCTGCAGTTCCTTCTATATAACTATAAGCGTATATAACCCTTCCTTTAGCTAAGGTAAGTCTATATGGAAACTATTAGAAGTAGGTTCTAAGATATATAAGAAAAGGTATAATATTTTTAGAAGTTCTATTAAAGGGTTCCGGTTAAGGTAGCTTAACTATTTTACTAGGATCATATCCTCCATCCTATTAAATAGCCGGGGCTTATTATCCTTAACTCTACACCTAAGTATAAAGTTAGTTAATTAAGTTTTAAAGTTATTAGACTTTAGTAGCAACCTCTATATTACTAGATGGAGTATTATAAGCTAGGGGCAAGTTATTTAATATAGGGTTAGGGGTATTAGTAGGTTAACTTCCGGATATAGTTATAATAGTATAGTATTACTTAAGGTAATATAGTAACCTTCTAAATAAGAGCTTTTAATATATAATAATCTGGTTAATTCCTAATAGATAAGACTAGAAGGTTCTAGGTTTATATTAGCAGGGAGATTAGGGCATTAAGGTCTAAGTAATATAGTAGGTTATTATATTTAGTAATATGCTTAAAGTAGATAAGTATAATCAAGTTATATTAAAAGTTAAAGTAGTTATATCTATCTAATATATTAAATAAATATATTTATATATTAAAAGGGTCTTCTTTAAATTATGGTTAAGATTATAAGCCTTTTTTTTAAATTATAATTATAAGAGTGATTTAAATACTTAGATTGTGCTTGGAAGGGTAATCCTATAGCAATTGGATAATAAAAGTGGGGTTAGTATAGGGCATGTAATAGAGTGTTTGTTACGGACTGTAATATAACCCCCTTATTAATTAGCATACTAGCTAGATGCAAACCTTTTAAAATAATACAGCTAATAATATAAATAATAATTTAAATAATATAAGATTTTAAACTTCTATTAAAAAAATAAAAAAGTATAATAAAATAATACTAAAAATACTCCCTAACCTATAGAGAAAATACAACCTTTAAAAGGAATATAATATAAATATAAGAAAGGGCAAGCGCAATAAACATAATAAATAATTGCATTCCTTAAAAAGATATTCATACAAATAAATAAAAACCTTAAGAAATAGAAGGTATTATTTAAAAATAGACTTAAGAATATACTAGTATAATATTAAGTCTATAAAAAACTATTTACTAAAAAACTAGAAATAGGACTACTAGAATATAGCTAATAGAATTATAAAATCTAACTAAAGGATAAAACAAATACCACATTCTATAAAATCTATAATCTTAATAAGGCATAACTGCAAACGCTTAAAGAATACCTTAAAAATATATTAAAAAAAGGATATATTAGAGTTTTTAAATTATCTACTAGTTATCTAGTTATATTTATCCTAAAGCCAAATACTAATAAACTCCAACTTATTATAAACTATTAGAAGCTTAATAATATTATAAAAAAGGACTATACCCTATTACCTTTAATTAGCAAACTAAAGGATTACCTATAAGGTAAGAAGATCTTTACCGCACTTAATCTAAAAAAAGCTTACAATTTAATCCGCATTAAAAAAGGTTATAAATAGAAAACCACTTTTAAAATAAAATTCAAACTCTATAAATACCTTATTATACCTTTTAATCTTACTAATACACTTATAATATTCTAATAAATAATTAACTATATATTATAAGAATACTTAAACATATTTATAATATACTACCTTAATAATATCCTAATCTTTTTAAATAATAAGAATAATTATAAGGAACACATCCATAAGGTACTATAAGTACTATAAGATACTAAGCTCTTAATTAAACCTACTAAAAGCAAATTCTATATATAGAAAGTTACCTTTTTAGGCCATAAAATCTTACCTAGAGAAATTAGAATAAATAGATAAAAGATTTTAACTATTAAAGATTAGCTAATACTAATAATAGTTAAAAAAGTATAAGCCTTTTTAAGATTTGCAAATTACTACTATAAGTTCCTTAAAGATTTTAAAAAACTAATAATACCCCTTACTAAATTAATAAAAGAAGATTAACTATTTATTTAGAAACCTAATACCTAAAATGCTTTTAATAAGATAAAAGATCTTATTTTTAGCAAACTAGTACTTAAAATATTTAACCCTATATAATCTATTAAACTTAAAACTAACTCTTTAGACTTTACCTTAAGAGCTTAAATCGAATAATATAATAATAATAGAAAGTTACACCTAATTGCATTTTACTCCTATAAATTGTATAAAATAGAACTTAACTACCCTATTTATAATAAAAAATTCCTTATAATTATTAACACTTTTAAAAAGTTTAAATACTACCTCCTTAAAAGTTACTATTAGATTATAGTCTATATAGACTATAAGAATATCTTGCATTTTACTATTATATAAAAACTTAGTAAATAATAACTTAAATATGCTAAATACCTTTTAGAATTTAATTATATTATTAAATATAAAAAAAGATTAGAAAATAGTAAAGCTAATACTATTAGCCGATAACCTAACTTTAATATAGGAAAAATTAAAATTAAAGAACAACTTTTACACTTCACGCCTAAAAGACACCTTAAATAGAAGTATATTATAGCCACTACTATATAATATATCCTAAAATGCCTAATAGAATATTAGAAGAACTATATTAAATAATCTATTCCTAGAAGTAAGTTTAGACAGCTTATTATATAATAAGAAGACTAGGTTAGTTTAATATTAGGAATAATTACTTATAAAAAAAAAATCTACCTACCCTAAAAATTAAAAAATAAATTTATTAAATATTATTACTAAACTATTAAGTACTATAAGAAATAAAATAACTTATAATTTTAAAACTTCTTTAATAAGAATTTCTAGTAGGAAGGAGCTAGGCTAAATAACTACCTCTACTACAATTAGTACCTATAAAATAAAGGTCTTACCCTAAGGATGCTAGGAAAAGCCCCTAATAAGGAAACCCTTATAGTAACACATATAGTAGAACAGGGAAATCTACTACTTAAGTAAATCTTAAAATATAATAAATAACTACTAAATAATAAAAAAACAGATAAATAATAAATATTAAAATACTTATAAAAAGACCTTATATAGGAAACCTATAAACACCCGCTCTATAAATATTAAAAAATTAATAAAACCCTTAAATAAGTTAAAATAATATTTTTATTTCCTAAAATTAAAAAAATAGTTAAGAAAATTATTAAATAATACCTTATCTATAATAAGATAAAGGCAAGGTAATATAAACCTTATAAAAAACTATAACCCATATTAGTTGCAAGACGACCATAGGATTTAATTACTATAGACTTTATTATAAAATTACCCCTATTATTAGACCCTACTATAGGCACAGCCTATAATAGTATTCTAGTTATTATTAATAGACTTATTAAATTTTCTTATTTTATCCTATATTAAAAAGTAATAAATATAGAAGAATTTTCCTATATCTTTTTATAAAATATTATTAGTATATATAGACTACTATCTAAAATCATTTTAAATAGAGGACTACCCTTTTTTTTAAACTTTTAGTAATATTTTATAATAAAGATTAGACTAAACTATAAGTTAACTATAGCTTAAAGACCCCAAGTTAATAGACAAACTGAATAAATAAACCAAGTTTTAAAAACCTACCTTTATTATTATATTAACTACATTTAGAACGATTAGGTTAAGAAGCTGCTAATAGCACAATTGGCCTATAATACTATAACTAATAAAAATACCAAGATCACACCAAACTATACAAACTTTAGATTTACCCCTAATACTTATAGAAAATTATAAAATAGACCACTTATACTAGCAGCTATCCTTATATTAGACTAACTTAAAAACTTATATAAAGTAATATATATAGAACTTTCTTTTATTTAGAAAATATATAAAAAATACTATAATTAGAAAAGGTTAAAAAGACCAACCTTCTTAAAGGGAGATATAGTACTCCTTACTATAAAAAATATTAATATAAAATAACTAAATAAAAAACTTAACTATAAATATATTAGACCCTATAAAATCTTAAAAAAAATCTTAAAAAATAACTATAAATTAGACTTACTACTAAAGGTTAAGCTCTATTTAATCTTTTATATTTCCTTATTTAAATCAACTAAAAGAATAATTATAATTAATACAAATAAAAATACTAAAATTAAAATTAAAAACCTTAATAAATATAAAATAGAATAAATCCTTAATATTATAAAAGAAAATAGATAAATTAAATACCTTATAAAATAAAAAGGCTATAATTAAAAAGAAAATATATAAGAACTACTAGAACACCTTAACTATATATAGCGCCTACTAAAGAACTTTCACTAGTAACGCTAAAAGGAAGCAAGGGACCAACTCCACTAAACTTATCTCTAAAACCTAAGGAAGACTAATCCACCTTATTAGGAACACCTAATAACTAAAAGTCACTTACCACCTAATTCTTATAAGACTCTAATATAAGGAGAATACCATCCTCTTTATCCAACTCTAATATACTACACTTAAATAATTTAAAACCCTTCTCTTTAACCCTCTTCTTAATTTTATAAATATAAGCCAGATAACTTACAGCTTAAGCAAGTAATAATTAAAGCTTAATAAGCTAAATATAAAAAATAAGGATTTTATCCCCAGCCTCTTCCTCCTTAGCCTTAAGCTTTTTCTATTACTTAATAAGCCTATTTACTATAAAAGGTTAGCACCGCCCAAAATAATAATATAAGTAAGGAAAACACCTATAAGAAGACACTACCTAAACCCTATTATAAGTACAACTATAACAAGCATACTATTTATAATAATTAGACCGACCTAAATTATCCATTTTATATACTAATAGCAGATTATACTTAAAGTAATAAATATAAGGCATATCGGCTAGTTGCAAATTATACTCTAAAAAGCAAACTAAAAAATTATATTTAAAAGTCTTTTTTACTTTCAATTTTATTATATAACCTAATATAATATTAGCACAATAGTAACTGCAGGAAAAGAAAAAATAGGGAGTTAAATTAACTAACTACTAGCAATTATACAAGGTTATAAATATAGCCTTAAGGATAAGACTAACAGAGGGGAGATATTATATCACAACCTATAATAGTTCCCATATTATATACTAAAAAGCTAACCTAACTACTCCACTTTTCCCCCTCCAATTACATAAAAGATCACTCCCTTATTTATAATCTAATAGAAAGAATCACTCCTCTTATTATAATCCTAAAGAAGGATCACAGTCCTTAACTATAATCTAAAAAAGCACTCTCTTAATATATAAACATATTTATTTAATATATTAGATAGATATAACTTCTTTAGCTTTTAATAACACTTAATTACATTTATCTACTTTAAGCATATTACCAGATATAATACCCTATTATATTACTTAGACCTTAATGCCCTAATCTCTCTACTAATATAAACCTAGAACCCTCTAGTCTTTATCCATTGGGAAACTGACCAGATCATTATATTAATTATAATAATAGTAATAAATTTTATTGTTTAAAATTAAATTTATAATAATATATTCTTTCTATATATCTAAAGGCTAATTTAAACCATTTACTAGTTCGTCTTCCTTGCTGCTCAAGTGTGCGATTGGGTCACCAAGCCATAAACAGCGACTACCGACGACATCTTCTTACACTTCCAGCTGTCTGTAGACTCTCAGGCGCCTCTAACACGCCCTGTGGGAGGAAAGGATGCGTATCGTTAACTGCAGGGCGTATTTGAGCAGGAGTGTCGCCTGCAACAAGACTCAAGCGGGGGGCAGATGCAGATGCACGGTCAGATGCCAGTGTTCTTGGGCCCTGGCCTCGATTTGATCCATACCCAAGCGACGCAAGCAGTTGCACCCGTTAGAAACGAACTCAATAATACTACAGTTCCTCGAAAGCCATCCGAGGATCTCGTTGCGCCCTAGCCTCGGATTACCGCACCACCCACAGGTGTACCCATCAGGGCTGCCATCCCGCCGAGGTTGTTGATGCTGTTGTAGCTGAGAGGACGGTCATTACAACGGTGTCACTGTCGGTAAGCCGGATTATTAATGGGAAACTAAGCTGTTGGTTGATGTAGAGTGGCCGTTGATCAAATCTGGAGCATGGGAAGTTGCGGCCTCTTTATAGTTTATACTATCTCGCTTGAACGAGCCCCTCTGGGTTTCTGATGGTCGAGAGCAGTTCCGTTGCCACTCGACACGCGTATTCGGTTGCTGGTCTGCAGAGGATTATCTCAATATGGCAATCTGTCCCGGAGATGCGGTGACTTACTCGCAAGTCCATGGCGGCGTCTCAAGCAGATTGCCAAAGGATGAGAGGTAGCCGTATGAGTGAAGATGAATAGCTCATAAGTGACCAATAAGAGTCGTCATCTTCTTACACCTAAGTGGGGTTCGCAAAATAAAGGCAAGACTTTGGGATCAAGGCTCGCTTTGTTAGGTAAGTTGGTCTAAACAAATGGAAATGACTAGTATATGTGAATATAAATGGAGGGCGCATTGTAAACACGACCGGTCGTATTTGCTTTTAGATTTCGATCACGTAAATATTTGCAGAATGGGTACCATATCTGTCTTATGCGACACATTGGGCTCTACGGGTATATATTCACGTTGCATTTGTCTAACATGCTTCCATCAACTCGCACTCACCAACTGCAACCTTACTAGCACGGCTTCGACCTCGTTAAAATGTAAACAGAATGTTTCTAACACAAGCGCATAGATCGATGGAAATAGTATTTACTTCTTATCGACTTGTAGCAGTTAAAATCGCAGGCCGTATTATGTTTATTGCGGACATATGAGTACGTTTTTGCAAAACTGGGAGGTTGCTCGGCTCCAACTCAATGGGCCTCGAGAACAGTCTGATGTGGTCGCTCTTCGTAGATCCATCTCTAGTAATGCCTTTCTGCTCCCATTTTCTTTGTTTTGAATGAGGTCGTGAGTAAGAATAAGGGGGAACTGTCGGAGCAAAGAAGTCATGTTCTTTAGCTGTAGATAGTCGAGAAGGACAAGTGAAGTCTCACAGATCTTCAATATATTCCCATCTTTGGCGCCGATTTCAACCTTCCTTTTAACCCTAACTTAAATATTTCGCCTCAACGGATTTCTTGTTGTATGATTACAAATCAAAGTTTGATTTCCCTATGTAGGCACATGGTCTAGTGCGCTTGGGACTTACGTCTACGATTAGGGTTGTGGATTTACAGAAGGGTTAACCATCTTTGGGTAAGGATGAGCTGCTTGCTTGGAGATATATTAAGAGATCTGGAGAAACTCTGGGAACCCTTTGGGTGTGCTTTAAGGCATAAATGATATGCGTTCTAGAGCAAACTGTGCGTGAGATAGTCTGGCAATCCTAGAAATCTGGACGCATCCTCAGAACACGTGCCGTATTAGTAAGAGTTTCGGAGAACATGTCTGCTATCAGAAGTTGAAAGATCAAGAGCAAGCCCAAATGCAGCCATCTGCGCCTCCCTTGAAATATTAGATTGTCCACAGGAGACTCAATTTAGATGATAAGGTATGAAGTACACGTAGACTTAATGTCTTTCACAGAGAAATTGTGACCTGGAATGACCTGCTCTATTTATCTATAAAATGACTACAGAAACGCCCGATAAATTCTTAGTCCTCATACGCTTCTGCAGACTCAGCCTCGCGCTCGTCATATTTGATAGCTCCTTCTGGGGGTCTCAACTGAAACAGAGTCTTAGCAACAGTTGGGCCTAGGAACCGTTCCAGGACCCCTCCACTCACGACCCTTTCGTTCAAGAACTCGTACAGGTCGGTACAGTATGGAACTGGCTCCTCTATATCTCCAGCTTCGGGATCCCAATCATCAAAAAATTCCAAGGGGTGAGAGCCAATGCCCACTTGACCGTCGCGGCTGGTGAATTTCCAGTTTATAGTGGGATGTCCACCTGGTTGCGAATCCGGGAC
Organism: Thelonectria olida; assembly: GCA_020736575.1. Taxonomy (NCBI): domain Eukaryota; kingdom Fungi; phylum Ascomycota; class Sordariomycetes; order Hypocreales; family Nectriaceae; genus Thelonectria; species Thelonectria olida. The sequence goes on along the minus strand of JAGPYM010000029.1, from coordinate 345,672 downwards.
TTGAAAGTAGAAGACCTGGCCATCCCTATCCTCATGAAAGTAACGGCCCCATGTCCATTTGGGAGCGGTGCGCAGACGGACGTCGTGGCTGTCCTCAGAATCGGCATCACTATAGACGCTTTGTTGCTCGTCATCATCCCCTGAGCCGTATTGTCGAACTCCATCCGAAGTGGTTGTTGCAAAAGTCACCTTCAGAGTTTCCAAGGTCGCAAAGGGTGTATTGGGATAACGGCTTGTAGGCTCCTTGTTGATGAAGCAGAGGAGTTCGTCTTCGGCGATTAGTTGTTGCGGATAGTCATGCTCGACGACACGCAGCGACTTGAGACGAAGGGCAGGAATCTCAGATAGCCTCTTCATCACGGAAAGATCCAGTTGACAATCGCAGAGGTATAGGTGACTCAATGTCTCAGCATTTGGCCGCACAATGCCGACGAGTGCGCTGCGTACGAGAGGCATGGAGACAAGACTCAATGAATGGAGCTGTGACCAGCGCGTACACTTATCCTCGAGAGAAAACCGAAGTAATGTGAGTTGAAGATGCTCGGGGCCTCTTTCGTTCTGCACATACTCTAGGCCCAGACTGAGGTTTCGGACGCTGGTGGCTGCCTCGAGGTTGGTGGTTAGATTGTCGTACCGCTGGCCCTTCATAGGTATGAGGGAGATGCTCATCGTGTCAAGACGTCTGAACGCTTCAGGACAAGACGGGCGAAGGTAGCTGGCCCCTGGAGACCCATCTTCCCACAGAAGCCTCGTGATATGGAGCGCCGAACGCTCCATAGCGGGTAGCAGGAAGAGAAAGAGCCCATCATTGCTGTGGGGGGGGACGGCTGTTAGATCATCGGGATTGTGAGTCTGGAAGAGTTCTGTCTGGATTGGGTACTCGCACCAGTCAAAAGTGCGTTCCGGGGGCATGGTCCGAGAAATGACTGTACGAAGATTTGGCAGTAACTTGACCACTTCATCAAACTCGTCACGGAATTGCGCGATGGCCTCGCGGCGCTGAGCCTCCACTCTGCTGTCGACAAGGTCCGGCAGCCCGTAGGGGACTATGGGTAGCCACAACAGGTCGACAGATAACGCGTCAAGCATGTCGCACGTTGCTTCAATATCGTCTTCCGTTGGTTCAGTCAAAAGGTCCGGGATGTGATGGACGCATGGGACTCGAGGAATGCGACGAAAGTAGCCAGGGTACCACGAAACTTCCTGCCATTCAAGCTCTCGCACATATTGGGCCAGATGGGGGCTGCGGCAGATAGACAGGAAAGCGTCGCGGTCATGGCGGAGTTGAGAAATGCGGATGCGATGAAAGAGAACGATGGTGGCGGGCTTGCTGAGGGCGATGCAGCTCAGGCGGAGGGCGATGACATCCGCCTGGGTAATGTCATCGTCCTCGATAATCTCTATAAGGAGATCTTGTGAGAGGGAAGTGATGAGAGCCATCTCGCGCAATGCTTGTGTTGGGTTGAAAGAAAGAGAGTTGCCATCTAGCGCACGCGTGAATAGGACCTTGGCTTATACTCGACAACCAACACCCAACACTAAAAGCGGGGTCTCACGCCATATTCACGGTGCCATCACGCTTCATGCCTTATATACATGCTATGCGCTTAATACTAGAGTTTAACAGCTTAAATATATTGTAAGTAATTAAAGATAATATTTAAAAATAATTCATTTAATAATTATATTAAATAAAATCAAATAATAGTTTCCTTATTAAAATTAATATAATTTAAAATAGATTTATAAAATTTAAATATTAATATTATATATATTTTAAAAAGGTATTAATATAAATACTATCCCGTTATAATAACCACTTCTTTAAGTGGTAGGGGCACCTGCTAAAGGAAACTAATCTAGTATAACAGCGGCAAGCAGTACCGCTCAGTTGGGACCTCCCTCCGGAGGTTCACTTATACACTCTGTGATGAGCTTCAAGCAGGAGTGACACATATTCCAAGTCAATTTCTTTCCAAGCAGTAGGCCTCAATTTGCCGGGTCATGGGCAACGCTTCGACTCTGTCTTCTTTCAAACGATGCATTGGATGTCGATGGAATGGCAAACCTAAAACTTGGTCCGTAGGGTATATCAACTCTCGATAAAAAGCACAAATATCTCCATGACTCAAACTCGAAAAGTCCTAACAGGACGTGCCTTATTCAAGGCCCTTACAAAATGCCAATCCAATTCCTTCAAATGTCAGTTTGCGACCAAGCCCTAACACGCTTTTACTCCATCTCGCCGCGAGCACGTTTGAACCGTGAACCATCATCACTCAATAAGGCGGCACTAACCCTTTGAAATTTATGCATTAACCACCAATTTCTCATCAAGCATGCCGCTCAAAATGAACCTCTTAGATGAGCTGAGAAGCATGGCTAGGGTAGTGTCTCTGTCACCATCCGACGGCGTCATCGAGGCGGCTATCCGCCGATGGAAGAAGTTACTTGCTAAGGGTCTGTCATACTACATGGGCACTACCAGTGTGAGTAATGGCGTACTGTTGTGTTGAAGCTTCTTCTACGTATCAGCCGTGAACACGTCGCCGACCTTGAGGTAGAGCTTGACAAAGATACCACATACTCTCTCTGTTGTGACTTTCAAGGCAATCTGGCCCACGTAAGTTGCTTTACTAGGCTCCTCAGTAGAATGTCTCAGATGAAGCGACACCTAGGTAGTAGTCCATTGTGTACCAGATTAGGCATTGTTTCCTGAGAGTTGGACCACGCAAGAAGGTAGCCGACAACACATACTAAGCTGTTCGCGCGGTGGCCCAAACCAATCGAACAAAAGTGCAAATCATACCATCATGTTGCACTGTCAAGAAAATCTCGGGTTACTCGCCCGGGAATTCTGGGCATCCTAAGGTCTGCCTAAGCAGCAAGGTCACAGGTTCCTCACAGATGTTGTAGCAAGGCGTGCTTGAAGGCGGACTCAATGGGTAGCACAAGTAAAGAACAAGGTCTTTGGGTAGGGTTCATCCGGGTGTGGTATGTGAGAAAATCCGGACAGTTGGACTACAGGACCAGAATACGCGCCATGCACTATGGAAGTAATGCTAAGAATTTGAACGGAGTGTGAAAAACATTGTAGCGTGATTTTTCATTTCCCATTCCTGTTCTTGCATTTACTCCCTCCGAATATGATCAATTCCCAGCGGGCAGTGGCTTCAACCGAAGATACATGCCATTCTCTGGCTTGATAGTGATAACTCCGCGAGGCATCACCTTCGACTCATCCATAGCCAAGTCCCACGAGAATGATGTAATCATTGCAGCCAGTAAACAGCGCATTTCCGCCTTTGCAAACCCCTGGCCAATGCAGCTTCGCGGCCCATGCAGAAACGTTAAGAAATCGTAGTTACTGTTTGAGCCTCCGTTCTGGTTTGGCTTGCCATCATCCGTCACCCAGCGTTCAGGGCAGAACTGGCCGGCGGTAGGTCCCCAAATATCCGGAGATCGATTGATGAGCCAAATGGAAAGGACCATAACAGTTCCTCTCGGGATAAATTGGTTGCCAACATGAGTGTCGCAGATGGCCTGTCGCATGGTCATTGGAACCGTAGGATAGAGACGCAGAGTTTCATGCATGATTCCGTTGAGCAGAGGCAGCTGTTCCAGAACGCCAGCCAGGTCTGTAGACTGAGAACTCTCGTAGCTTTCGGGGAGAGCTTCAGTCACCTCATTCCGGAGCTTTGCCTGTACTTTAGGGTACTTGGCCAGCAAGTAGCACGCCCAGGTGAGAGCAGAAGCTGTAGTTTCGTGTCTTCATGATGTTAGTAAAGAGTTGTCCACTACTTGGTGCGGATGGTACGAACCCTGCAGCCAGAAAAGTCAAGAGTTGATCCTTGAGTGCTTCGTCAGAAAAGTTGTTGGACTTGATTAGGAGTGACAAAACGTCGAAATGATCATCCCCCTTCTCTTGGATAGCGTCTCTTTTTTCCTGGATCATTGGATGACAGATGTCGTTCAGAGATGTCGTCAAGCGTTTGAAGACAGCATTCATCCTCCATGGCAAGAAGCGCACGAACGAAAAACCCAGGGCGAGAGACAGCATAGCAAAGACAAGCTTTTCTCGATCCGGCTCTAGTAGTTCTTCATAAGTTTCTTGAAGCGGATCGCCCCCTTTCTCGACAGCACCAAAGTTGCGTCCCAAACCAGCAATGCCAATAATGTCAATGGTGACCTTGCTTGCCCAGGTGCTCATCTCAATTACAGACGAGTGCTCACGTCCAGCAGGAGTGTCGGTGATCTCCTGCTTTAGAGTCTTGGTCAAGGTCCGAGCCTTATCCCACATCATTGGATACAACTCCTTTATGTGTCGAAAGTGGAACGCGGGCATGGTGTTTTTGCGCAGAAATTTGTGCTGGTCTCCCTCGACAATGATGAGCCCATCTCCTAGAATTAGACGCAAAAAGTTGCTAATTTTGGTTGGTTTCGTAAAGTCATAACACTTGTGGACGAGCACATCGGCGAGCAATCGAGGGTTCGTAACCAGCACTTGATTGCCGAGGGAATTGAGCATAATGAGCTCTTGTTGGGGGTATTCGCTTGCGAGGTCTAGAAACAGGTTCCCCGAGGGACCGTCCTTGACAATGAGTGATCGATGAGCTGCACTTAGAAAAGACTGAATAATATTAGCAAGTGTCTTTGACCATGACGACGAGCAAATAAAAGGCGGTAATATCTCACCTTCGGCCCTGGAATATGACGAAGAGGGCTGAAAAGAATTGGGTATAGGAGCGCCCAATAGAGCACACCAATCGCATAGTTGAGAGAGAAAATCACTCCCACAAGAGCCAGGTGCGTCTTAGATTCGTAGTATCTTGGGAGCAGCTTGATAGCCAGTAGAAACTGTGCTGTGGCGGCGACCGTGAGGCCGAGGAAACTGAACAGGTTGGATGCCAGAGTCATGATGATAGGAGGCGGTGATAAGGAAGATACAATATTCCAGAGTTGACAACAGTTCGAAGGCGAGATCCTCAACAGATGGATGAATGAAAACCTGATTCGGCGGGAGGAATGCTCAATTTGAATAACCATGACAGAGATGGCAATATTTCCGTTCTGAACGTTGTTCTTCGACGGCCAACGAGGAACTAGGCAGCGATGCACCGAACACTTCGTAACGTAATCACCGACCTTGCTTGGCGATAAAATCAGTTCCAATCTGCTGCATCCTGATGGAGAGTTTCAGGATGCTTTGCAAGAGGCCCATCTACTCCGGGCATGAGATCTGCCAACCCTAACGGATCTTTCACCGACGTGTCCTACACGCATTGCATTTCGGCAAGTTGATCAAATGCCCCTCCATGTCTGTCGGTACTTCTTGGTACTTGTTGGTACTGACAGATTTTGACCAAGAATGGTCACGCGGTGATCCAAATTGGGAATGGCGATGGCGGCAGGTCGCAAGGGGTGCTCATATCGGGCCTAGTCTGCGAGACCAGCTGCCAGACCAGATACCTGAAGTCAACATGACCATTTGAGGGCGTTGACAGTGCAGATCGAGACATCCTGGGCAATACGTCAGTCGGCTGTTGCCTGAGATTGCCTTGACGATGTAATTAGGGTGGCTCACATGTCGTCGGTCTGAGATTGTCTTCACATGTTTCTGTTGTCGACTCTTTCTAAACCTCCATTCTCGACTTCGTCAGTTCCGAGCACGCAATGTCGCAACCTAGGGCTTGAAAAGGATAGTTTCAATTATGAATGATTTACCCATTGTCTCGGGACAATGCTTTGTCCGCTGGGCGAATGTTTGCCCTGCTCTACCGTTGGTCCAAAGCATGTAGTCATTTAGATATCTCTTGACAAATGGGCGTATTCAGTCGAGAGATAGCTTGGAATCTTCAAATTTCACAGACACTTGGAACAGTAATTCTTGTCACCTTCCGCACAATGAGCCACTCACCCTCGAGAATAGCCGTTGCGCTGATCCTATCATGTGCATTGCTAGGGGGATATGCGAGCATGTTCACGTCCTATCACCACGGGATGCTGAATGCTCTCAGGGTCTGTACCAGCGACTCGCCCTCCTCGAGGGGCGAATGCGTCTTGGACATGTCGCACTCTCCGGCCTCCGTTCGAACGCACTATACCCACATACCAACGATTGACTCTTTGATCGATCTTCTGCTGGAGTTTTTCGCCCAAGGCTTGAAAAGCCAGCCAAACGTTGAGAATGTGGACGTTGAAGCCTTTCTCGCTTTCACGTACATGGCAGCCCAGTTTGGCGGTGCCTGGTACCTGATGACACTGGAGGGTTTCCGGATGGCAAATGCAGGCACCATCCTCACGTGGTGTGTTTCAGTGGTGATCATTCTTAAATGGATGTCTTCAGGTTCTAACAGACAGGGCAGGACTGGATCATTTGGCATCATATTTCAACTCGTAACGATAACAATTATTGCGCCAATGTATCTGTCGCTCCAGATATTGCTATCCCCTGTTGCCTCACCGCCAAGCGCATTCCTCGTTGACCCAGTCGACCTCACTCTGCTACCGATATCAACAATGATAGCGTTTGTGCTCCCAACAGTCGCTCTTAGTCTTCCACTGCTAGGCATGCTTTCACCAGAGGCCAACTACGTTTGCATTGCTCTTTGGCAGCCATTCCCGCTGTATCAGACGGCAGTTCATGCGCTGCTGCGTTTATTCTGGGGAAATAGACGCAGCAAAGCTCATCACGCAGCGCGTTTCAAAGCCAAGAGAAACAGGACTGCTACCAACCGCGCTTACAGCTTTATTCTTTACCTGACAATGGGAGTGCACCTGCTTGTTTTTGCCACCGTCTTCACTTCTGCATATACTGACATTCTCCCCGCCATGTCAGCAACCGAAATTCTGGCTCCGACTTCCCTATTTGACCCGCCTACTCGCGCTCTCCTGAACCCTCCCGTGTCAGTCATGAGTGCAAGGACGATTGTTGTATCTTTCTTGCGATGGGACGTCTATTGCGCATGTGCTTCGTTCGTCATTTGGGCGTGTTATATGTTGCATTCGGCCCAGAAGTCATCCAGTCTAGGGGTCACTCTGGCTAGAGTTGCATTTTGGATGGTGTTTGGAGGTCCAATTGCTCCAGCCGTCATGCTGCTTTGGGAGCGCGATACACGAGCGTTACAGAGTCTAGAACAACTCAACGAGGAAAAGAAGGGAGCATGAAAATATGCGATGATTAGCTGGGAGCTCGGATAGTATCATAGCACAATGATGAAATTGCTCTCAACACCAACTCTCAAAACAAGAACACCCCCTTGCAGATAAAATTACATTTGTAGTTCCTATGTAACTATGATGTCTCATAATTGACTCAAACCTGACATTCAAACTCCAGCTCAACAGGGCTCACATCAGTGTGTGGCGAAATTACGGGAATCTCAATGCTTGGAACCGTAAACGACATCGAGCGAAGAAACGACTGTTCCTCTGCCCATTTCAAGGTAGACAATGTAGACATCTCTTCTCCCCAGCCAATTGCCGACCTGATTCCAATGGTGGCGTTGATTCTTCTCAGTATGCTCATTGATTTGTCAAATTGTTCCACGGTTGTGTATGCGCAATACGTGACGAGCCTAATGGAATGAACAATGATGATGGCACCGGCCCCGTCATGGTCCATGGATGACGGTAAGCCGTTCGCATTGATGTCTCCGAGGGCATATGGCACCATTGACAAGATGTCGTCGATCGTTTTGCTGACGTCTTGTTCTAGGACAGGAATACACTCTGCCCAAACGGCTCTGTCGCCAAGGATGCCAAATTCATCGTCGGCCGCGAGCTGCATCTTGCCATGGTATAACAACATACTCAACAAGAGAATGAGACGTGCCGATCGGATCAGAATGATAGTGCATGCTGTTTCGGCATCATAATGTGTCGATCCAAAGGCCACTTCCCCCAAGGTTGTCGGCACTGCGCGCCCCTCAAAGGTAGTTTGCCAGTATTCAGCCGCCTCGGCATCCCAAGTCTCAAAATCATCGAGTGTTTGGAAGCATGCCTGTATGATCGACTCTCCTTCTTCTTGAGCTGAGTCATCTTCAGATATCGGCCACGTTCCATCGTCTTGGATATCTAGGTCACTGAGTGACATGTATTGCAGTAAAGCATGGCGTAACCTCAAAGTCGTCGACATCATGGACATGGCCCGCAAAAGGGGATTGAATAGACCGAGGACTGTGGCAATGGCCCCGGGATCGCTGTATGTATCGTCTTCGTGTAGGAACGAGTAGATTTGCTATCGTGTAGATTGGTGAGTGATTTGTCTGTCACGACAAACTCCTACATGGATTACTCACCAGCCGGAGATGAGCTAGGAGGAAAAGCTCGGCTCCTCGTCTCGTCGCAATCTGGCCTGGTCCTCTTTTCTCCAAGAGGTAAAATAGACCGGGTGCATGCTCATTCGGGTCGCCGGTCCCTTCACCGCTGACATCCTGATTCATGGTTATGGGTTGTTAGTCTCGATGCCAGCTCGTTGATACAAGGGATATTCATTACCTTCAACGTGCAGAGGAGCAAAATAGCCGTCACTACTTTGTCGTCGGTGACTTTCTCTTCCGACTTCATCGTTTCTCGCATCATTTGGAGAGCACGACCATAGTTTCTGTACGACTGGTCCCTGAACTTGTCGCCTCCAAACTGGTTATAAGCTGCCATCTGCGCTACGCTCAATGTTGCTATTTCAAGGACACCAGGGTTATCATGGTCATATATTTTGGGGAGGAAGCTTAGATGGCCAGGGAATCCATCACCTCCATCTGGCGATACGAATCGGCGGACGAAGTAGCATAGCGAAACGTCGTCGTATGAAGGTTGAATGGGGCGGAAAAGGATGTGCGACCAGATGTGGTCCTGGTCATCTTGTACTTTTCCCTCGGGCTTCCGTCGTCTTCGTTGTCCTCTCGGCTTGCAGCCCTGCGCCTGCACCGTGATGGAGATGATGCTCGAGTTTGAGGAGGCTTCGAAATTCGACTTTCGGCTGTGTCGGAAATGGAACTGGTCGGTGTAGCCAGGACACGCCATGCCGTACGTGTGGCAACGCTGGCATGAGGGCTTTCTCTCGTCACACTGTCGATTGAATACAGTATCAACACCTGTCCTTGTTACTGGCCAATTACTGGCAATTTGATGAATCGTTTGACCATCTTTCTTGACCCCACACGGTCGCAAAGACCAATTATCACTCACCTTGACCTTTCGCTGACGGCAGCGCAGGCAACCAGTGCTGAAGTGGCCTGGGAAAACCATGATGGACTCAGAGATCACAATCAATGAGGCGATAAGAAGGTGGTTCCAGGGGAGGTCGAATCAAACAGGCGATAATCCGTAAATGTCAGACGATTGAAGCTGCAAATCCGGGGAAGCAGAAGAGGGCCCCAAGACTTGTGCCTTGGAACCGAGGGTGTCCACGTGCCGTCAGTTTGTACAGGTTTAGTCAAGGAACCCTGGTAAAGCTTCAAACCTGGGGAACGTTGTTGGTTGCGAACGGACCCTGGAACGGATCCGGAGCGATGAGCAAACTGACAAGTCCCGGTCGAATGAGATGGAGGAGGGGCTGGGTCCAGACGGGTTCCCCGCCCAGTATCAGCATGAACAACCGATCAGCATCATCATTGCCCAGGACGGTCTAGCTTGCGAAGTGCTGTAGTCTTTCAGGCACTTTGGTTCACGCAATTGAACCGAGGCTGGCAGCTAGGCAGATGATACAAGCAGTCTCTCACTATTCGCAGCATTCTTCGAAGAATTAACATGAGCCCCAGCATGAGGAGAATGAATGGGATATGACTGTAGTAATGGATCATATATCAGCATTCGTGCCCAACTATTAGGGTGGCCTATCACTCAAAATTTAAATCCCCCCTATACGATTCCCATTTACGATAGGTTGCTTCATTTAGTCATCCGTCTTCTGTCGTTGATCCAAACCATCCTAGCCATGTCGTCTCTTCTATACTCTCCCGCCATCGACCATGTCGCGCGTCTGGGCAGAGTAGTCCTTTCGCCTCTCCTATCAGGACCACTCCTCCTGCTCGTCACATACAGCCCAGAAACAGTCCACAATGTGCTTGTTTCTGTCGCACACGCGCTGCCAGGGCATTTAGAAGCATCCTCGCCGGATGTTTCCACTGCGAAAACTGTCTTGCGCGCCCTTTTGGGTCTGGGCATTCTACGCCAAGTCAATCAATTGTTGAATACAATGGCGGCGAACTCCTGGCGTCTAAGGGCCAGCAAAGGTTGGAGCTGGCCTGATGAAATTGCTGTCGTCACTGGCGGCTCTAGTGGTATCGGCCAGAGTGTTGTCAAGAAACTCGTGGCTCTCAACATTCGTGTCGCTGTTTTCGACTTGCAAGACCTTCCCAAAGAGCTGCAAGGGGATTCTCGTATCAAGTTCTATCAGTGCGACGTAACGTCCGCTGAGTCTGTGGCCACGGCTGCTGACGCTGTTCGCCGAGAACTTGGGCACCCGTCTATTCTCATCAACAACGCCGGCATCACCCGGCCTCTGCCTATATTGAAGATGCCCGAGGAGTTTCTGCGCAGAATCTTTGGCGTCAATGTCATGGCTTTGTGGTTCACAACCCAACAGTTCCTGCCTCGCATGATTCAACTGAACAAAGGCCATGTCGTGACCGTGGCTAGCATTGCGTCTTTCGTCGCTCTGGCTACGGGAGCAGATTATTCCGCCACAAAAGCTGGCGCTTTGTCTTTCCATGAGTCATTGTCTTGCGAAATCAAGCATTTCTACAAGGCCCCAAATGTCTTGACAACCGTGGTTCATCCCAATTTTGTGGACACACCACTCGTTGCGGGCTTTTCTGATCGTCTTCAACGATCAGGCGTTCGTTTCCTTACAAGCGATCAGATAGCTACGGAGATTGTGCGTCAAGTACAGGGGAAAAGGGGAGGGCAGCTCATTATTCCCCGGTCAGCGTCGGGCATTTCGGGAATCAGAGGTTGGCCGACGTGGATACAAGAGTTGCTGCGTGATGCGATAGGAAGGGGAGCAGCTCAGTAACTAACAGTATTCTGGCTGGTGAATAGGGCTATGCTTCCCTTTGTAAATGCAATAGACTATATGCCAAATAAACATCGTCTACTTTCATGGACGACGTGTACTCGCCGAGTCTACACATCTGTAGCTATAATTGTCCGTTGTTCGTCCAAGGTGATGAGCAATATCAATAAAATGAACCGCAAAATAAGATGGTATTATTGAGAAAAAATAATGCCGTAGAAAAACCTCCCCAGATGGTTCTTTACAGCTGGTATAGAAATAATCTGCTTAACTGGTGTAATTTGTTGTCCCCAAAACGAACAAGATATTCATCAGCTAATGCAGCCGATCACTTAAATCGCAATCAGAATGTCCCTGCCCCGCTTCTCCAGTCGCTTTTCAAGTGCTCGATCCCCTTACATGCCGAGGTATCCGGCTAGATAATGTGATATAGAACCGTCCCAGCTCCTCCGCTACTCGACCGAATCGCTACATTTATCCTCATCCTCTCAACATCTTCATATACTTCTAAAGAATCCATCAACAGCCTTTCCTGATCGAGAGTGCCTTATGACATACACAATGCAAATTACTACTCTTCTCACAACTCCTCTCAACTTCATCTACATCCTACTTTGTACCCCATGGCTACTCTCTCATTTCCTCCTCGACGTTCTACTATACATTTTGCCATGGACTCGACCAGCAAGAGAATGGTCGCTGAATCAAGCTGCCCGTATGCGGGTGGTCAGATTGGTCTTACTCTACTGGTCGATGGCAAAAGCTGGCAACACATTGACACTTCGTCCTGGTCGCGAACGCAATCGACTCGAAATCATCCATCCACAGCCCTCAGAAGTGTATACAGGTGTACTTGTCGATACATACATCCAACCAAAATCCTTGGCTATGACTTGGACCCCTTCACGGCCCCCGCCTGCGAAATCCATCAAATCAAACTTGACCGTTGCTCTACACTTTCACGGAGGCGGGTTCGTCATCGGAAATGGTCGCGACGAAGACACTGGATATCTTGCCCGGACCTTGATCCGACATATGGGCTCCACACATGTCTGTACACCCCAGTACCGACTCTCAAGCGGCAAAAACGGACGTTTTCCAGCTCCGCTTCAAGATGCGCTCACAGCCTATCTCTGTCTTGTCAGAGACAAGCGTATCCCAGCTGCTCAAATCATCTTGTCGGGCGACTCAGCTGGCGCGAACATGGCTCTTGGACTGCTGCGGTATATTCGTGATCACGGAGAGGAACACAACATTCCTCTTCCTGCTGCCGTGGCGCTATGGTCTCCATGGGTAGATGTCAGCGGAGCTCTTCATCAGGACATCAAGATGTCGCCCAACTATAAAACAGACTACTTGAGCAAAGAATTCGGCCGATGGGGTGCCTTGACCATCTCTGGCTTTGGGGCAATCGACCCATCGAGTCCTTATTTGTCCCCTTTGCACCATCCTTTCAAATTGAGTAGAGATATTCCCATGTTCGTTCATGCGGGAGAGCGCGAAGTGCTTTGCGATGACATTAAAGCCTTCACGGAACGCTATCAGGAAATTGGCTGGCGAGCTCACCTAGTTGTGTCCAAAGCATCCCCTCATGACATTCTACTCTTGGGGCCCAAGATTGGGTTCGCCAACGAGGCAGAGGACGCAGCAAGGAAAGCAGGGGCATGCCTGACTTCGTCAACAGACATCAGTTTGAGAGGATTCCAAGCAGAAAAGGTCTAGTTGGTGGTGCGTGGTTCTGGGTATGATTGTCTTTAATTCAAATTATATCATCAATGTATCGTAATCCTTCTCCACTCGATTCTCATTATTGCCATCCATGACTGAAGCAATTGGTCGTCAACTTCGCATCATGAATGAAGAACATACCCACGGATGAGCATGAGATAATGGCTAAGTCAGGAGGTGACGAGTGCTCTTGGAAATAAGCCAGAGAAAGCACCAGGTACGTGTCTTTGCTCGAAGACTCAACAAGCGAAAGGCCAAGACAGAAACAATCTAGCTCAGGCAGACAGTTCTGCCTTCGCAAGCATGATCCCTGGCCTGATTCAAGATCGAGCGATCCTTTGGTACGGTACTTTGAGCAACAAACCAGTACATGCGCTATTCCCGGCGTTACTTGGTGGACGATTTCATTTTAGGCCCTGGCTTCCGAACCTCGAATTGTGACGTAGCATTATCAAACTAGGTCTAGTTAGCATGCTTCGAACCGGGGGGTTTGCCAGTGCCGGAGAACAGGTAAAACCGTATGGTATGGGTGATCAGATGCGCTTCGATCGTCATTGCGTTAGTTGTGCATCCAAATCAAATCCATGTCTTGACACATTCGACGGTTGACAAGGTGGGCCGTTGCTAGCATGAAAAAGAAAATCAAGTCTTGATCAGAGATAGATTGCGAGCTTTGCGCAAGCAAAATCACATGTTGTCTCATTATGACATCAATAGCTACGTACTGTGTACAATCACAATGGACCAGGAAGCCAAAAGATGATCTCCAAAGTGCCATTGCCGAGGTTCTCAAGTTCCTAACCCCGATCATTCCGAACCCCAAGTCAAGTTTATGGTCATCTGTCGGGACAACTGTAACCTGCGGCTTAACAGTCCCCCCTTTGGCTCCGAAGGGCCTTCCTATTAAATGAAAGAAGACTACGGCGAGTAATAGGTGGTGATAAGCAAACTCGTCCCAAATTCATGCAACAGATCGTTTGGTCAAAGTTATCATGGCCAACAGCAAAGTCGATCACAATGTCTCCAGTTGGGATATTGACGACTTGTACTTCGACATCATCATCATCGGGGCAGGGATCTCAGGTATCAATGCTGCCTACCGAATCCAAACCGAAGGTCCCTCTGACATTCGTTACGTGATCTTGGAGGGACGAGAATCCCTTGGGGGCACTTGGGACTTGTTCCGCTATCCGGGTATTCGATCAGATTCCGACATTTTCACTTTTGGCTTCCCTTGGAGTCCTTGGACACACAAAGAAACTTTGGCTGCCGGTGATCGAATCAAGGACTATATCACAAAGTCAGCAGAGTCCGCCGGCATCGATCAACACATCTGTTATCAGCACGGTGTGGAGTCGGCCAATTGGAATTCAGCCAAGAAGAGTTGGGAGCTTCAAGTGCGCGTTCCTGGAGCAAAGGAGCCCGTCGCATTTCGCTCGCAATTCATTCTTCTTGGAACCGGCTACTACAACTATGAGACTCCGCTTCAGACCATCATCCCGGGCATTGAAAACTTCCAGGGCAAAATCATTCACCCTCAGTTCTGGCCTAAGGACTACGACTACACAAACCAAAACGTCGTCGTCGTTGGCAGTGGTGCCACCGCTGTCACTATTCTTCCTTCCATGGCCGACAAAGCCAAGCGAGTGACCATGCTCCAGCGAAGCCCAGGCTATGTCTTTTCCTTGCCTTCGAACAGTTACCTTACCACCCTCTTGTTTGCAGTTCTGCCTGCAAGTCTCGCTCATTTCATCAATCGACTCCTTTGGCTATTCAGGAGCTACCTCACGACACTTCTCTGCAAATCCTGCCCGGGAGTTGCGAAGATGATCATTAAGCGTGCGACCATTCAACAGCTACCTCCGGATATCAGCTGGGATCCTCACTTCAAGCCTCGCTACAACCCGTGGGAGCAACGCTTCTGTGCCTGCATGAACGGCGACTTTTTCGCTGCTCTTAGATCTGGCAAAGCAGATGTCGTAACGGACAAGATCAAAATGGTCACCGAGACAACCATTGAGTTGGAGTCGGGAGCCAAACTGAACCCGGATGTCATTATCACAGCAACTGGCCTGAAGCTCAGATTTGGTGGCGGAATCAAGTTCATGCTGGATGGGCAACTCTTCAACGTTGCAGACAAGTTTGCCTGGAGAGCCCTCATGCTCCAAGATGTGCCCAATCTGTTCTTCATGACTGGCTATGAGAATGCGTCATGGACCTTGGGCGCCGACGTAAGCGCACGTCTCTTTGTTCGAATACTCAACAAAATGCGAGAGAAGAAGGCTTCATCTGCTGTGCCACGACTTGCCCAGTCCAACATGCCGGAGAAGCCGATGATGACCTTGAATTCAACGTATCTCAAGAATGCGGGAGACGTCTTGCCAAAGGGAGGCACAGGGCAATGGAGCCCGAAGTCCAATTATTTTGTCGACATTGCTGGGGCTAGGTTTGGGGACATTTCGACGGATCTCGAGTTAGTGTGATAGAAAGCCAACGGAAATTGGATGTATTGTCAATTAGTCACATTTAGTTTAACCTTTGATCAATGTAAGAGTGGAATAATCCTTGATCTTGCATCCATACGTCTCGTTTTGACATTTTCTCATGTCTTGCAAATAAAGATGAATGGTGGCTTTACAAACACTATCTATCTTCAAGTGAGCAATCGATAATCGTCGCCAATTTCCATAGTCCTACATGTGGCATTGCTTTCATCGACTCCCGTGACACTTCGGCTACTCCCAGTCACCCAAACAAGTTCCTCTGTTTCTGCCAAGCAACTTCAAAGGTCAATACAGCATTACACCCCTGAAGTGTCGTAAGGTCCGTGCCATGGCCCAGATCCTCGCTCTTAGTAACCCTAACCCAAATATATTCCCGAGATGCGGGGTACAGCAGCGCAGATTGACAAACCTCGGCTTAAACGGGGGCTCGAGAAGCTGGTGATAGAGTGCTCTGTCTCAAGAGCGTTAAGTGTTCTGAGTAGTTGTTTAAAACACAACTAGATATGTCGTCATAATCTTTATTCGGTACCTCCTTGCGAGATGGTTGTGCCTCGCGCTCACTTGAATCCAGCTGGACCTCCCAATGCTCGGCATCTATGCTTCGTCGGTAAAGGTTGACGAAAGGATAGTGAAAAACTTAGGAGTAGATCGGGTCTGTGTATAGTGTCGCTATTCGTGATTGTTCTTTCCAGTGGGCGCTCCTATATCTGCGCATTTCCCTGGTTGTGGATGTAGGGTATGTTGAGAACCTAACAACGCGCACATTATCTGGCTCTTTGTATCAACCGCTTCCTGGACCAAATCAACTCATCTTATCGCAAAATCGCTTTCTTTTTCACAATGGCTCATCAGACTGAACCTGGCACACTGGGCAACCTGACGATTGAAGAGGAGCACAGGTTGCAAGAGGCCTGGGTTCATCTCCTTCGGCTCTGCGAGGTGGAGATTTTCCATCATGACACGCCCGATAAAACCAAAGAACTTCGCCAACACCTTAGCAACAAGTCGCCTGAGATTTTTAGACAACGACTGTGGAAATTTTTCACCGCTGACCATCCTGACACCATGGTACTTCGTTTTCTACGTGCCCGCAAATGGGACGTGGAAAAGGCCATGGCTATGTTGACATCTGCGATCGATTGGCGAGACGAACAAAGAATTGACGAAGACATTGTCAGAACGGGCGAGAGCATTGGCTTAAAGAAAACCCTTTCGGAAGACCAGAACGGCTTCATGATGCAGTACCGTTCCGGCAAGAGCTTTGTCCGGGGGACTGACAAAGAGAACCGGCCAATCTACATCATCAAGGTTCGGCTGCATGATCCCAACTTGCAGTCACCCCAGTCGATGGAAATGTTCGTCTTGCACAATATTGAGAGCCTCAGGGCGATGGCCAGGGCACCGAATGACAAAGTCTGTCTCATCTTCGACCTCAGCGGTTTTGGACTGAAAAACATGGACTTCCACGTGGTCAAGTTTCTTGTGCAAGTTTTCGAGGCCAAGTATCCCGAGACCTTGGGGGTCGTCCTGGTTCACAATGCACCTTTCATTTTCTGGGGTTAGTTCTATCCTTGCATGCCAATCACGACTGGTTCTTCCAAACATTCAACTAACCCTTGTTCATAGGAATATGGAGTGTGATCAAGCGTTGGCTAAACCCCGTCATTGCTTCCAAGATTCACTTCACAAATGGGACAAAGGAATTGAAACGCTTCATCAGCGCAGAGAATTTGCAGAAGTGTTACGGTGGCCAAGACAACTGGGAGTACAAGTACATTGGGCCTGAGCCAGGAGAAAACCAGCCACTGCTGTCAGAGGAGAAGGGAGCTAAGATTCAAAACGAAAGGAATGAGCTTGTGCAGCAGTTTGAGCAGATGACGATTGACTGGACGTGCGCGGACGAGGGGTCTGTTGAAGCAAAGGAAAAGGATAAGGAGCGGAGTGAGTTGGTAAATGAGCTGCGGGACAACTATTGGAAGCTAGATCCTTTCATCAGAGCAAAAACCTACTACCATCGAGTAGGCGTGATTGGTGCTACTGGCGAAGTAGACTTCAAGGCAGCAAGATAAGCAGATAATAGGAGTAGTTGGTTAGATGACACAATTGACGAGTTTTTGTCGGCATCAAGACATATCTGGGGCTGGTAACGGCAAGCTGCGCCCGTTGAATGCTATTCTCCGCTGCTCTCACGAAGTAATTGGAATCGAACGTGGCTTTCTTTGAGAAGTCACTGGGTGATCGCCAGAGTCGTGAGGACTTAGTTCTTGGTTGCAACATGAACAGCCTCGCTTGTGAATGGAGTTTCCGTAGGTTGCAAGGATGTGCTTGAGCTCCGCCGCAATTAACCAGATTGCCAGAGGTGAATTGATGCGCACGGCCATGGACGTGTGGCCTGATCTGGAGATGATCCATGGCCGTTTTCTGCTCTCAGGCCTCCCCTCAGGCTCGTGTCAATCAATAGCTCGACGCTAGCACTATCTCACAATCGCATTCAGAAGCTTGGACGGCCCTCGTGACTTAAGTTGAAGCTATGCCAAGAGGAACTGAAGCTTGCGAGGTGCGTGGGCTGCTCTTCCTGGCAAGGCAAGGATCAACGAACCGCGCAGTGGCGAGCGCCCAACCATGACAACGGCAGGTTCCCCAGCATCACGGCTCGGCCGCACGCAACACCCGGATGAACAGTGTGGGGTAGTGTATCGCGGGAACGCGCTCGCAATGCGGGGGATCTGGGGAGAGGCCGGGGGGCGATCATCAAGTCGCCGAGTCTGGACCAATGGGTGGCCAAACAAAGTACTAACATATGTTGAGCGTCCATATTCATATCTATATCAATCGAATAAAAACGGTTATCTCTAGTCTTGTTTGGATAGGGAAGTCTTGATAGCGACTCAAGTGAACCTGCATTGGCAGCCCCTTGAACGACTCGACCAGCACAATGCGCTTCTCCACGCTCTTCGTCATTTCTTTGGCTCCAGTCACCCTCGTGGCTCGAGGCTCACCCCAAACCGTCTCACCACCAGAGCTGCAGCTCGTGGAGCTGTTAGCAAAGCACGACCTTGCACTCGTTCCTCGATCGGAGCTGACAGACGCACTAACCGAGCTCAATGCCCTGCTGAAGAGCAACAAAGTCCAGCCGCAGCGGCCAAAGATCCTCAAGCGGGACAATTCCTCGACGTCATCAGACGATGACTCGTCAAGTAGCACGTTTGACCTCTCCGGCCTTGGTGACCTGACTGGTATTCTCGGCAAGATATTCGACTTGCTGGGTAACATTTCTGGTTATATGAAAGCACTTGAGGGGCTGCTCAGCGATGAGTTTCTGCAAGCTCTGCACGATGCCATGATATACTTGGCGGCGACTCTCAAGCCACCCGTTCCCAATGAGATTAGAGGTCTCTTGTCCAAAGCAGGACCCCTTGTGGATTTGTTGGGAGAGCTCGATCTCAAGAGTCTGGTGGATCAGATCAAGGATGTCGACATTGGCGCTCTCGCCGGCGGCGCGATCAAGCTACTTTCCGACAACAATTTGAAGAATATCGAAAACCTAATATCCAACGGCGCTGCTCTCCTCACCTCCTCGTTCGTGAACGACACACAATCCCTCATCACGGAAGTCTCGCCGGTTCTTCAAGATGTGTCACCGCTGCTTAAGAAGCTCACTGATCTTGACCTTGCTGGCATTATCGATGCATTGGACCCGCTGCTTACGAAAGACTCTATTGAGGGAATCGTGGCTTTGCTGAGCAGTGCAGAGTCCCTCCTTACGTCCAAGTTCGTCAAGGAGGTTCAGGCACTGGTTGGAGATGTTCCGCCGTTATTGAGCGACCTCTCCCCACTACTCAAAAAGCTGACCGATCTCGACCTTGCCGGCATTATCGATGCTCTGGATCCTCTGCTCACGAAAGACTCAATACAGGGCATTGTTGGCTTGCTGAAGAATGCCGAGGCATTGCTTACGACCAAATTTGTCAACGAGACGCAGTCATTGATCGGAGACGTGTCACCTTTGCTGGAAGAACTATCCCCTTTGCTCAAGAAACTATCTGATCTCGACCTTGCTGGAATCATCGACGCCTTGGATCCGCTTCTCACGAAAGACTCAATACAAGGTATCGTCACTTTGCTCAAGAACGCCGAAAGCCTTCTGTCCTCGAAATCCGTCGAGCAACTGAAGACGCTCATCAGCAGCGCCTCACCCTTGATTGACAAGTTGAACGACATTGATCTGAAGGGCGTGTTGGATGCGTTGTCGCCAATTTTGACCAAGGACTCCATCCAGGGTCTCGTTACGCTGTTGGGAAATGCCGAATCTCTACTCAGCAAGGACACTGTGAAGAGCCTCAAGACTCTAGTATCGAGCGCCAGTCCGCTTATTGACAAGTTGTCCGACATTGATATCAAGGGGATCCTGGATGCTCTATCGCCAATTCTTACAAAAGACTCCATTCAGGGTCTAGTCACACTATTGGGCAATGCGGAATCTCTATTGAGCAAAGACACTGTAAAGAGTCTCAAGACCTTGCTTTCAAGTGCCAGTCCTCTCATCAACAAGCTATCCGACATCGACATAAAAGGCCTACTGGATGCCTTGTCACCAATCCTTACCAAGGATTCGATTCAAGGCCTTGTTTCACTTCTGGGTAACGCCGAGACATTATTGAGCAAGGACACCGTGAAAAACCTCAAGACCTTACTTTCGAGTGCCAGCCCGCTTATCAACAAGCTGGCTGACATCGACATCAAAGGAGTCCTCGATGCATTGTCTCCTCTTCTCACTAAGAGCGAGATTCAAGGCCTTGTATCTTTACTGAGCAATGCAGAGTCTCTTTTGACAAAGGATACTGTGAAGAGTCTCAAAACTCTTCTCTCCAAAGCTGCTCCTCTCATTGACAGCCTGGGAGATATTGACCTGCAAGGAGTTCTTGACGCTCTGGCCCCTCTCCTGACCAAAGACTCGATCAAGGGCCTCGTCGGGCTCCTCGGAAATGCAGAGACTCTTCTCTCAAAGGACTTTGTCTCGGAGATCAAGTCACTCATCTCGAGTGCCAGTCCTCTAATCAAGGCTCTCGGCAAGATCGACCTTCAAGGTGTTCTTGATGCCTTGTCTCCTCTTCTTACCAAGGACGAAATCAAGGGCTTGGTGGGGCTGCTTGGGAACGCGAAGAACCTCCTTACAAAGGACTTTGTCTCTGACACGAAGACTCTCATATCAAACGCTAGTCCTCTGCTCAGCAGCCTTGGCAAGATTGATCTTAAGGGTGTCCTTGATGCCCTGTCCCCTCTGCTCACCAAGAGCAGCATCAATGGTTTAGTTGGCCTGCTCGGCAACGCTGAAAGCCTCTTGACGAAAGATTTCGTTACTCAGATCAAGACACTTGTTTCAAATGCCAGTCCACTTCTCAAGAGTCTAGGCAAGATTGATCTTCAAGGTGTCCTCGATGCATTGTCTCCTCTTCTGACCAAGGACAATATCAAAGGTCTAGTTGGGCTGCTTGGAAATGCCGAGAACCTGCTCACCAGGGACTTCGTATCTCAAACAAAGTCTCTCATTTCCAAGGCCAGTCCACTGCTTGACAGCTTGGATAAAATTGACCTACAGGGTCTCCTTGACCAGCTCAGCCCGCTCTTGAAGGAGATCAACAAACTCGACCTCCCAAGCATTTTGAACGCGCTCAGTCCTCTTCTTACATCGTCCTCCATCAACGGGATTGTCAAGTTGCTGGATAACGCGGAAGAGCTCCTGACCAGCAAGTTTGTCAACCAAACCCAGACGTTGATTGACGACGCTGTTCCGCTAGTGTCTGCTCTTAGCGAGATTGACCTTTCCGATTTGATCAGCCAACTGTCGCCCTTACTAAAAGAGCTTGGCAAGATTGACCTCGCGAAACTCGTCAAACAGATTTCCCCGGTCTTAGAGGTCATAAGCGAGCTGGATCTGAAAAGTCTGTTTGATGCGATCAGCCCTTTGCTCACGTCCAACAGTATCAAGGGCATCATCGGGCTGCTTGACAATGCCGAGGGCTTGCTCACCAAGAAGTTCGTCAACCAAACCCAATCATTGATAGATGAGGCATTGCCATTGGTCGAGGCACTGGGCACAATCGATCTCAAGAGCCTCATCAAACAGCTGGAACCCTTATTGGAGGCTTTGGGTGAAATTGACCTGAAGGATCTCATCACCAAGCTTAAGCCGCTACTGAGTGAGATCATGAAGATTGACCTGGTCAGCTTGGTCAAGAAGCTTATACCCATCCTCAACGCCCTGGGAGACATCGACGTCGAAGCACTCTTTGAAACGCTAAGGCCATATCTGACCCCCGCAACTCTCAGGGGCTTGTTTGGCCTGGTGGCCAATGCAGAACAGCTTCTCACGAGCAAATTTGTCAACCAAACCCAGACTTTGATAGGAGGCGCGATACCCCTGATTGCTGTTCTAGACAAGGTAGACCTGGCCGGCCTCTTCGAAATCATTGAACCGCTATTGAAGGAGTTGGATGGAATTGACCTAACTGGCCTGGTGGATGCCGTCAAGCCTATTCTTGCTGCCGTCAAGAAGGTTGACATCAAGGGCATTGTCGATCAGGTCTTGCCGCTGATTACGCCGTCCAACATCAAGGGCATCATCAGTCTTCTCGGGAACGCCGAATCTTTGCTGAGCACGAAATTCGTATCACAAACCAAGGAGTTGATTGGCGACGCCACACCGGTAAGTAATACCCTCTGCCACTTGAGCGACGGAACATGCATCTGACCAACTCACGCGCAGCTTATCGCCACGGTTGCTGATATCGTTCATGCGATCCTGAAGGAGCTGATGGGCAAATCATCTTAATCTTTTGTTTAGGGAGGTTAGAATGACGTCTGGCTTTGCAGTTTTGTTCGACCGTGATAACGAAGCATGGGGAGATTGGTCGGTTCTCAAGTCTCGGATTAGCGCTACGTCTGCGATTTTGTTGTTTTTGATGAGATACCAGAAACAAGTGTAACCATCTCTTTAATTATCGAGTTGATGATTTCCTTCAACTCAGATGCATCTGCCTTGAAACTTACATGACTAATTCCATCACATCATCATTTTCGCACTCATTCGTCAAAAGAGTACTTCGAAGAGTGCATAATGTTATAAAATAAATACTTGAGTGATTATTGGAACAGCGTAGCAATGTCTCTTCCCTCGGCTGTAGGCGTGGTCATACAAATTATTAGTCCTCAGGCTTGCTTGTCCGTCATATCTTCCTCCTCAGCCCCAATCTCAGCGCGCTCCACATCCAAGACCGTTTCTTGGACTTCGGCTTCACTGTGCGCGTGGTTAATTCGCTCTCGTCAGAGTTATCCGTGTCCCAGTGGTCAAGTAAATGCTCGATCAGGGTAGTGTTCCCAATAGCCTCTCCAAAAATATCGAAGAGCGAGTCTGAACCACCTCCCAGCATAGCGCTAACGACGTCGCTCAGTATGGAGATGACGGGAATGGTGAACCGGATGTGTTTTGTGTTGAGCACTCCCTCGATATACTTGACATGCTTCCCATCAACGACAGTCGCATTCCCTGTGGCATTAAACTCAATGTTTCCCTGAGCAAGGGCTGCCTTTTGACCATCCAGGATCTGTGCCAGATTTGGCACCAGCTCATCAAAGAAAAAGTTGCCGTCGAAAGGTGGCGTGTTGTTGCCGGGCCTAAGTTGAAGGTCGTAGATGTCGACAAGCCCGAGTCTCGTCTTTCCGGACATCAAATTAAAGGTCAAATTACCCAGCCCCAGCGTCAGTGCACCAGAGTTGGGGATGTTGAGGTGCCCCTTCATATTTTTGCCATTCCTTGGGGGGAAAACAAACTGCATATCGCTGACGCCAAAGCCATTCAAATAATTCAAGGACGGTATCTGAATGGTCTTGTCCAATTCTGGTGTGTACTTGAGCGCACCTAGATGGACGTTTGTATCAGCCTTGATTGAAAGCTGCACTCGCGGTAGGTCGAAGAATTGATTGAACCACAGGAGTAACTCCGTCTCGTTTGTGACCGTTACTGTCTGATTCGTGATCAGCACCTCGGTCTTGTGATGGACGTGTTGTTCTGGTAGGCGAAGCTTCAGAAAGGGCGAAAAGTCACTTGTGTTCTTGTTGTACAGGTTCAGATACGTGGGATCAATCTTCACTCCCAATGGTGTATCTAACGAAGTGTTGAGTGTCATGTTCAGTTTCGTGGGTGACAGAGCCTGGAGGGCGCCACTGTTGATGGGGACGCTTTGTCCAGTGACGATGTTCTGGACAATCTTTGGGATGATGATTTTGAAACTTGAATGGGATTAGAAATACATTATGCGTTGGCTGTACAGATTCGGACTTACAAGATGGGCAGTAATATGGCGAGTAATACAATGAGCGTGATTAGGTACCACCACCAGAACCGCTTCCAATGTCGCTTCAGTTTCTCTTTCTTGGTGACAACTGTGGTTGGCTTCTTGTCTGAGACGTGCTCATCCGTGGATACGCTGTCTCTTGGGGGGTTAACTCGATTGGAGTTGCTTCCATTATCCCCTCGAGCGCCGGCCATGGAGGCTTCACGTTGCCCCTCGCTTGCAGCGTCTGAAGCCATGATGAAATGCTTTGCGTCAGACGAGATGGCGAACACTCAATTGGCAGGCCGAGTTGAGATATGTGGCAGAGCCAATTCGAACAGAGCTCGCATATCATACAATGACTGACGAAGAGCGATTTCGAATTGGAAGAGGCTACATTAGCGGATAGGTGACGGACAGATAGAGGATTAAGCAACTGCTGGATAACAAGCAGACGCGCCTGAACTTTTGGTCCAGCGAGCAATCCGACAATACGGTGTTTTTCTGACAAGTAACTAATCACCTAACCACCGGCTTATTAAACTTGCGCTTGGAATCCAGGCTGGTTGGTCACCATTGAGCGCATCCTGGGGCGTATCAATAGATCCTGACGCGATGTAACACCAGGTCAAGTCCAAGCCAACGGTCTTGATCAGTGTGCCACACCATCCAAACACCGACCGAGGTTGCGAGGCCAGCCCCTTGAGTGCGGGGAACGTGGATTCATTGAGCGAAACCAGCTTAGCTTGCGAGCCTTTCGTTGTTAGTTAGTGATTTGTCTGCCAGGGTAGAGTACAGGCTTGGTGCCGCCATGGTGCCAAAGGATGCCGTCATAACAAAGATACTTCGCAGTGCGAAAAGGTACATGCGTCCCGCCCCCAGTTGCGTCGAGTCTCTGGATGAACCGAAGAAGTGGAGTCTCCAGCGGCGAATAGCCGGAATGGTGCAATGTCGACTCCGAGCGGCCTGTGGCGATGGGTTACGTCTAAGAGATGAACGACCTAGAGGCCTTAGATGGCCAGTGAGTGGACGACAATGAGATCGAAGAGTACCAATGCCAGAGCTCGGGAAGCCCCCAAGCATTAGAGAGAAGGGAATCTTGCGGCACGTTCCACCTTGACAGACCTGACGCAGTAGGCTATATAAACACGAACTGGGAGTCGTTTTGGCGTATAAGTCCTCTTCGTTCATGTATCTCGATTTGTGTCTCTGTGTTCAGCGCGAACGTGGCTAGTGAGAAAACGACTTACGTGAAGGAGGGCTACAAACGTCAACATAATGTCGGAGGACAGGGTCATAATTGGGTTGATGGACAGGGAAATAATAATGAAAGCCTCCTCCATGATACTAGAGTCATCCTTGTCCTTGCCAAAGTTCCTGAACCATTGGCAGCCAAGCTTTGTCAAAGCCCTATCAACATTGTTTACTGTCGCGTTGCAGAACACATAGATGCAGGCCGCTGACTCAAGGCCGTAGGTTGAGCTTTTCCAACGCCCCAGAGCTTCCCGTCCGGAGCGGAGGCAAACCGCCAAGAAAGACTGCACCGATGACAAGGGTTTCTTCCCAGCTACTGCCTTTAAGGGTGGCTATTGGGTAGCTAGTGGTCATGAATGCTGTAAATGAAAAGTTAGATGAAGATGCTAGTTTGAAAGACAAAGTTATTGCCTGAGCAACGAGAGACTCGTTGAGTCCCAGTTACCGCCTTAATGATAACTGACAACAGGACAAGGCAAAAGTACGGCCAAAATCCGGCAGAAGCATATTTCACACCCTGCTAGTAGACTGGGGCCAATAAAATAAACTACCAAGACCATCTGCGGTAGGATGCCGTGATATGCCTGAATAGTGAAACCATGGATCATGATGAATATCTGGAGCTTGACTCCACATCCAGCCTGTTCAGAAGTGGCGTTCACAACGAGCAAAGGGCCAAGTTCCAGTACATGCGAGAGAACTGTTCATCTCTGTTAACTTCGACTCGGTCTTGGGGCTCTTTTGAGCAGGTCACATACTAGAAAACACAGTTGCTGACCACTTGAGCAGCATTTTTGGCACCAGCGTTCGTGTCGATGGACTGGGGAGGCTTTTTAAGAACCATATCATCTCGCAACATGTTACTTAGTTTATCCTCAGCCGCAGTATAGAACGCTATCTCAAGCAAACCAAAGCAGTCACCGAGAGTGGGCAGAAATCGACCTTCACCATGTGCTATATGGCTTATGTTTGCACTGTATCATGCAAAAATATTGATGTCTGTCGAGTTGGAATGTGACATGCGTGAGGCGCATGGAACTCGCGAATGTCTTGTGTCAGGGCAAGTCCGATGGCGAGTGCGGCTGTCCCAGATCAGAGCGTCGACGGTGAATCTCTTACGTAGGAGGACCATTTACTCTACGACGCTAGTTCAACTCCCACGACTCCCCCCATGCCTGCTTCCGACACCTTTCATGGAGGATGGTTCGATCATCGCAGACTATACCCAGCCCGCCAGCATCTGGACGAAACCAATGACCTTCGCAGATTAGCCAAAGCTTGGATCGCAAGAAGGAGATGGCCCTCTAATGGAGATACCTGGCGACTGATATGGCGAGGGCGCTCTACCTCTATAATTATACCTGCACTTCGAAACGGCGCAAGGACACGTGGCTGTTGACTCGGTGGTTCGAATGGCTTTGGGATACCGAGAGCCTGCTGGGTGAAGGCCAGTTGGTATACTTTCACAATATCGGAGAGTCTGCAGTTCCCGGCAATGTGCAGCAGAGGGAGTTCTCCGTACTGTGCTGTCTACTTTGGAAGCCGCGTGCTAGTTGTACTGCTCTACATCCCTTGGGCTTTATCTCGGTCGATTCCGCAGCTGCTCTAGATAAGTCTCTTGCCAACTAGTTCCAGTAGTAAGGCGCATTCCAATAGGTGCATGGCAAGCTCAGTTGCCTTTTAGCTAGCTTTTTGGAGTTGCCTGTGTCTGGAGGGCAGGCCATATCAGACTCGCCAAGAGTGCAAGTTTTTACGCAACTTGACACCTTCGAGTAGGTCACCTCCATATTACAAGAGGTGGGATCTAAAATCAGCCATGTTATTGGTAATTATAATAGGAGGCTGAAATGGCGGCGTGGGTATTTTGAGGTGGACGGTTACAAGCACGAACGTTACTATTAGTTCTTATCCCCCTGTGACAATGCGATATTGAGTTGCTTGCGCTTTGCTCCGTTGATCTCCGTCCCTCTTGTTTCCGTGGCGAAAGACGCGATCTCAGTGAGGGCATGGAAGTCTTTTTCCAGCGCCTCTACGTCGACAGCTGAGACACTCATTGCCAGGCTGATGACCACTTTCAAGACGCGATATAGCAGAAGAGAGAAAGCCGTTCCAAAACGCACTTTGATGGCAGGCATTCCCACCATGATCTCCTGGACGGTTTTGGAATACATCTGCTCCCAGGACTGCAAGCAGTCGAGGATCTGGGCCCTCCTCATCTTCAACTCAGCGACTTGGCTGTGGCTCCGCAGGTCTGTCACCCGACTCAGAAATTGCAGTACATGTACGGAGAGCGCACACAGGTCGCTGCGCGCCTGGTCGCACAAAAGGGTGTTCGTGTTGACCGTCATGGGGCCGATCTGCGCTCTTTCGCAGGTAGACATGTGCGTAGGGCCGGGATAGCCCGACGCAAAGAGCTTGATGGCGAATGCGTCCAGATGAGGAAAATCGGGGTTGTGACTGGGAACAACGCGGCCGCTGTCGCTCACACCTGGGCGAGTCCGATATTGGTACATGATGCGCAGCCCTTGAAGGAGGTGCTGGAAAGCAGTGCTGTAGTCGCCGATCAGAACCTCTATGCTGATAAACATCTGGCAGCACACAAGCGCAGCCTGGGCAGAGGCTCGGCTTGGCTTCTCTCTCAGCCGCGACGCCAGGTTGGAGACTGCCGCATTGTACGCGTCCAAGCTACGTTCGATGTTGGCAGGTGCGCCGCGATCGCCAATAATAGCAGAGCTTCTTCTTTCCTCCAGACCATCATGGAGATGTCTCAGAGAACGGAGTGCGTGGCGGATGGCTGAATCTGAGAGATTTGCCAGCACCGCCCGGACCTCGTTCTGGTAGCACACGTTGACTTGGCGCTTGCGATGGAAGTAATGGGCCAGCTTGTTGACCTCATCGACCGTAACCATGGAAGACTGTGGCTGGTACAGAGAGAGGGATGACTCAGGATTGGCGGCAGGCAACGATGGCACACGGGTCGCCCTTCATCGCACTTGATTCTCCGGATCCTGGTTGGGAATGAAGCTGGTTAGTATCATGCCAGCAGCAAGTGGGCAGGGAGCGCCCTGGATCGAGTCTCGCCGTGACCTCACCTGCGGCGTTCTCGATGAGGGAAAACGGTCTATGGGGGGGTTAGGACGAATGACATGAGCAGCTGCTGACGGGACTAGTAGAAGGATTGGAGTATCCCGAATTTAGTTCCATTGACCCCGAGATGTAACCCTGAGCCGCAACTCCATGGGCGTAGCAACTAGACCAATATGGGGAATTTGAACGACGCGACCAATCACCTCGGCTTACACGGCCTCTGCCTTCGTCTCCAGTTCACCATGGCGTCTCTTGCAAGACCATTGCATCTCCGCCATGCCTGCCAGCCCTGTTGTTGCTGCACCTACGCGTCGTTCGTTCAATGCACGTAAACATCGTGTCGATAGCTATTTCAACAGAGCAGTCTCCGTCCAGCTCTCCGGAACTGCGACACCACCAAACCCGACGTGCTCCTGGTCTCTTTGCTTCCTGCTCCATCACCATGCACTTCGCGTTGAGCCCAACGGCTATGTTCACTTGGCTGCACTCACTAGCACATGTAGCCAGCGCTATATCACAACCGACGCTGCTCACTCAGTTCCCGCCTTCAGTCCGGATCGAAAATCTTACTATTCTTCCAAACGGCACCGTCGTCGTGTGCAACGCGTACACTGGAGATCTATACAGCATCAACCCTCGCAAGGCTCCATCAGGTGCTGTTCCTTACTTGTTCGCCTCGTTCGCGCCGTACTCCTCGGCCATCTTTGGGCTTGCCTCCCCGTCGCCAGACACGATCGTTGCTACTGCGAGTAACTTCTCGTGGAATGAGGGGCTGGTAGAGCTGGGTTCCAACGTTGTCCAGCACCTCACACTCACCAAGGCTGGGGTAAAGACAAAGGTGTTCCCCATACCGTCGGCGGCATGGCTGAACGGCCTGACACCTGTGCCTCACTCGCCGCACTATCTGCTGGTTGCGGATTGTGTTGCCGGCTCTCTACTACGGCTGGACACGCGTACAGGATCCGTTGAAACCGTCATCTCGGACCCTCTCTTCGCCCCTGTACCCGAGCCCGGGTCGAACCTACTTCTCGGCATCAACGGCGTTCATGCACTGGGCGGATGGCTGTACTTTACCAACACAAATCAGGGCTTGTACGGTCGCCTTGCCATTACGCATGAGGGCCTTGCTGTCGGGACCCCGGCAGAAGTGATCGCGCGGGGCCTCAACGGGTCGACATTTGATGACTTTGCCCTGAGGCGCGACGGTGTTGCATTCCTCGCCACCGGCTTGGGGGGCCTGAACGGCATTGAAGAGATCACAGCCGCAGGCGAGGGCCGCATGGTAGCTTCCTGGGAGTATGGCTCTCCAGCCATCAGCCAGCCGGTGTCGGCCGTATTCGGTCAAACGAAGAGAGATCGGGGCGTTCTGTACTTTGCAACCGCGGGGGCGTACCTGGGCCCCAACGCAACGTCTACCGGGGGCCAACTCTTTTCGCTCAATGTCAAGTGTTAGTGGATAAGAACTTGTCTACTTGGGAGCTCCTGTAACTGCCAAGATCCAACTGCATCAGTTCGGAATCTAAATAGTGGTCCTCTGATATATTATGTACATGACTCGGGATGAGCTGGCAGATGCAAATGCAGCAGGGATGATGCAGAATGTTTGCACACTCGTATAACTTAGAAAGTAATGGAGACTCTTGACCGCATTATTAAACCTAACAGGTCTAAAGTACAAACGCCGAAAGTCGTGCGTTGTGCCATTATATGGCGACAGATAGCAATTTAACTCTTTGTTTGCTTCATTGTATCCGGAAGATGCAGAATCATTGATGCAGCGCCCAATATGAGGCCTAGAGGAGCCCCTAGAGAGCCTCATAAATTTATTTCCTAGATTGAACTTGGCGTATCTATCATATAGCACACGGGCTAGGTTATATTTGCTTGTTTAGACTTGGTCAGCTTTGAGCTGCGCGCGGTGCCGCATCGTTCTAATGCCTGAACTAGGTTAGCCAACGTCGCATCATATTCCCCGGAGTTACTCAGCGATTGGCTCATATCCGTGGTTCTGATCAGCAGCATGGAGCGAGAGCGTCCACGCCCCAGCAGTTGGCCTTGTCAGCAGCTGTGGATGTATCAAGAGAAGCATAAATACCCAGCGAACTTCTCCAAGATACAAGAGCGCAAATTTCGCCTCCAGGCAGCCTTCAGCTCTTCCGTCACCATCAAAACGACAGCAAAATTGGCGGCGGAAAGATACTGTCAGCCCACTCCCTCACAGCACTTGTTAGGTCTGGATCAAGATGCATCTTCTCATACTTGGCGCCACTGGGAAGACGGGTAACTTTAGCTACAAGTACGCACTCGAACAAGGTATGTCCATCGGATTGCGTGACCTTCGCTGAGCAAGAGGGACTAGAATAGGAGGCGGCGGCTGTATGTAAGTGACGACGGTCACCTGAGCACTAACGAGCCCGCAGGTCACCATGTCACGATTCTGGCTCGAGCGACCTCCAGCATAAATCCACACGAGAGTCTCACCGTTGTTAAAGGCTCAGCATTGTCAGAAGAAGATATGCGCCGCGCTTTCAGCGCGTCTGGAATCCCGGTCGACTCTGTGCTCCAGTGGCTAAACCCGGCTCGGGACAATGACTGGAACCCATGGGCCAAGTTCCGCGGCCCAACCCGCCTGCTCGCCGACGCAACCGCCATCGCGGCGCGCGCGCTGCGTGAGCAACAGCCGCAGCCAACGGAGCACAAACCACGGCTCATCGCGATGAATGCGCTCGGTGCTGGCGAGAGCCGCAAGGTGTCCCCGCTCATCACCAAGTTCATCATTGACGATACCAACATCGGCAAAACTTACGAAGACCACAACGCAGTCGATGCTGAGATCGAAGGCAACTGTGGCGAGGACGTGCTTTGGACTGTCGCTCTGGCAGCCGCGCTTAGCCAAGAGGGCCGCAAGCCGGTGAGAACGTTTGCACCCACGCAAACCGGCGCCAGTTTTTCCATCACGCGCGAGAGCTGTGCAAGATGGATGGTGGACGTGGCTGGAGGAAAGATGGGAGACGAGTTTACTCATCCTCTCAAACTGAACCTCAAGGGTCGGCGCCCTTTTGGCGACACTGCAGCCAGTCCATTGTGGCACATTCCCTCCTTAGTTCGCTAGGCGTGCAATTCACGGGTCACCGGGGCCATGTTCAGGAACCCGACTGGTGGAAAGCTGGAAGGATTAGCTAGAAAATGCAATGCTGATCGATGGGAGATTGGAAGAAGGCGAAACACTCAGAATACACAATTAGCAGTCTAATAAGACAACAACCCAAGCCTTGTAAACCTCGAAGTTGGGCCGTCAAAATGATCTTGTGAAATCGTTCGTGGGCCTCCGTAGTGCCCAGTACAAGACCATGGGCGCGAAGCTGCTGCTGGAGCCGGAGGAGGCATTTGGCTCAATGCCCTCTGCAAGGGAGGAGAAACAGGGCAAACAGGAGATAAAGTCAGGTCACTCTTCTTCCAACGCTCAGCCACAGGCCAGAAGAGAAAATAGCCAACTACCGTTGTCTCTGTTGATGAAACAAGCCCAACGTCCGACGCCCAATCAGCTCACTGCGCGACGTTGCGTTGGCACGACTCCAGTATTGTGCAGGACGCAACCCAGGCCCTGAGTATGCTTGGCGTCAGGGGGTGGCACTGCCCCGGAAGAAGATCCGGAGGTTACCGTTGACCATCCGCTGTCAGAATGACCGCTCCAAGCTTTGTCTTACCACGGAATAGTGCTCCTGGTTATGATTTGCATGACGGACCCAAGGTATCATCGCAGAGTCTCTGTTCACTGTTCTCACTCACTTTCACCACCGGCTTTCTCTTAGCGAGCTGAAGCTCACTAATGCCAAGGTTGATGACCGCAAACTATGTTTCAAATAGGGTGCCAACTTTAGACGTTCGAATTGCGGCAAATATTGGATCTCGTGTTGCCAAGACTGGTTTGAATATGCCATCGTCTATGCTCTTCTAGAAGTATAGGTGGCCTTCCTCCTCCCTTCTCATTTGATCGGCGTCCCTAGGAATCCGCTCTTCCTTGCTCAACTGGTTCGTTTGGGACCACCATAAACAGCCAACAGGCTACTAATTGAAGAACACGTGGATCATCTTGGCAAACTTGCCGAATGGGGTTGAAAACCTATGGGCACCACTTGTAGCCGTTGAGGAGCTTGGAGTAGACTGGGTAGTACCGGAGACAATTGTCGAGGATGCGTCAGAGGACGTTGGAGTTGTTGTGCCTGAAGCAGTCGAAGTTGCCGCAGCCGAAGTGGTCGAAGCCTCTGTAGCTGAAGCCGAGGCCGAGGCGGAAGTAGAAGCGCTGGAGACAGGGCCATCATCATGTTCGACATTCACCTTCAAGCCCGTGTTGAAGACGCTGTATGCCTTGTCTCCTCCGCAGGCTTCTCTGGCATAGCCGGGGCATGAATAATCGCATTTGTCGTCATCAACTAACGAGCTCTCAGTTGGGTAAGTGTCGGCGCAGTAACACTTGTTCCGGTGCAAAATGGCGACAGCCTTCTTTTCCTTTATGCAGAGTTCGCCGCACGCTCCTGAAGCAGCAAAGGTCATTTCGTGACTGCTCGTACCATCTGGCAGCGAGTTGAAGCAGCCTTGTGAGGTGACTGCACCCAAAACGGCATCTGCTTTGGGTGCTTGGGTCGCGTCCTGGGCGGCTACCAGAGTGAGGCAGAGGAGAAAAGGAGTGTAGAGCATGGCGAGTATTGAGCTGAAGGGTTGATGATGAATAGGTAAAGAGGTCGAGAAGTCAAAAAGGAGCTTGACGTGAAGTAAGCCGAAGATATTTGTAGGATTTGCGTGTGGAGCAGCTACATAGGGTGTAATTTCGGCCGATGCTTCTTTGGTGTTAGCCCTTATGGTGCACGGTTTGTGATGACACTGGAAGGATTATAATGCTTGTTCATCAATGACGCTGGTAATGTTTTATCTTTAGCCCAAGGATTTGAGGCTATATTCTTGATGCTTCCTTTGAAACGAGGGATTCAACACACACCTAGGTATTCCCTCGAAACCTATCTACTCACTAAGAAATGATTGTATTTGTTTCAAAGCATCCCCGGAGATAATCCCAATTGGAGTGGGCCATAAGCACGCTGGGAGCAGGAGAGCGCTTTGTTATAAGCGTTGCTTAAAGGACGGATAGTTCCATCCTGAGTCTCCTGAGTTGACTTAAATAGTACTTTGCATCAGCAATCACGGGTTTTTGGCTCAATATTTTTCCATTATGCGTATAGCAATCGCGAAGACGGCACAGACACCCTTGGCAACGACCGAGGCTACTACTCCGACCAGACCGCCCGTCAGCAAAACTCCAGGGCTGGCCTAGGCATCGGCGAGCGGATCCAGTCCTTCGATGACATGTATGCCCCAGGCGATGCCCGTGTTGTGGCGCTAGTACGTGAACTGCATTCTGGGCTTCTTGGGGACGAGCTCTAGCCAGGCGTCGCTGAGGAACGCGTGACCCGGCTCGAGCCTGTCTGCGACGACGGCCTCGTCTATGTGGAAGTGGGTGACCAGCCGGTAGTGCCAGTTTCGTTTCTGGACTTCTTGTTCTGGAAGGAGGGAGGGTTCTATACCGAAGGGTCAGATGTCCTGGCGATCAGGCATGCAGGGGAGGTGAGCTTCGTGACTGTTGGGCAGGCATACTCGTGGCCATGCGTCCTCGAGCGAGAGTGTCAGACATCAAACACTTAAAGCTCAAGGCGGGCAAGTCATCGAGTGGAGTGATGAGGCTCGCGAGAAATCCTACCGATCCGGATCTATAGCAGCCGCGCACATCTGTAATCTTGGCCGCCGTCTTGGGCATGAACCTAGAACAAGAAGTCGGGAAGAGGAACTAAGGTGCCGGAATGAGACGTGGCAAGACGGAGCGATAAGGCAGTCAAGGCGTTTGCTTGTCTTACCATAATAGACTCGCCAATTACGACTGTCAGTGCGACACTGTCGCATGACAGATCGTCAGGAATGTAGCTGAGACATGGACGAGAGAATAAAGACGCGAACAATGAACTGGAAGTAATGGAGGAAGCCATCAGCCTGAGCTCTACGGGGAGACAACCTCAGTAGAGGCATCTTGTGCTGCCAATATTTCCTCATATCCTGCTCTGATAGGTGCTAGCGCGTGAGAAAGAATTGTTGCGGCTAGCCTCAGTTCTAAAGTGTAGGTAAGCCATCAGTTAGAGCTCTTGAAGGTAGCCATCTGGCTACAATATTGCGGGGCAATCCTCTTTGAGGCGAGGTGACAAAGGAGAAATCGAATGGAATCGAATATAGATGAGATTACGGATAACGCAACTTGAGACGAGGTTGAATGTGTGAATTAGAAACCAGGCAGAATCAGGCCATCCCTTTCTCGCTACAGGAGAAGCTGATTGATTCCTCCGCGACTCGGTATCTAACGTGCATAACTAGTGTGAGCAAGAAGATACTTTCTTCAGCTATAGCCTCGGAGGACTCATCATCAAGAAGGTTCGATCGCTTGTACCTCGATGACTTATCAACGGATCGCAAACTGACTTTCCTGCCTCTAGACCATCCTCCTTGTCGCAAGAGCTTTAGAACGAAACGAGCGACAAGCCTTTCATCAATACTTGGGCAACGACACTCCCCTTCTTTGGCACTCCGTATCTTGAAAGCAGCACCGTAAGACTTTTGAGTCCAACTCCTTTCAAGAATTATACGCGGAGCGTTGTTCACAGTGCCTCCTAAGCTAGAATCGGCGCTTTCGTTGCACTCTGGCAAGCTGGGGGGCCTGACGGACGATTTCTGGAAGACCCTTCCATGGCCTGAAGGAAGACTAGTGATCTCGATTTTCTTTAAAACCAAAAAGAACAAGATCATCCGGAAGCTTGTAGGGACCAACACCAAGAACCATCAATAGCATCATGAACAGACAATCAAGTGCGTAACCTTCAATGATGCTGCGCCCTGTAATAGGCAATAGCAATATAAAATTCAACTTTTTTTCATCTTCCTACCAAGATTCTAACAAGATTGAGTTAGATGTTCCGAAAGTAGCCACCGTCAACTTCCGGGCTCCCTCCTAGCTACCCTGCATACTTCCTCGACCTCGCGAAGACATTCATCCTGTGAGAAACGCTTCTTCGCCAGGTCCGAGAACAACTTCTTCACGAGGGCGATCATGGTAAATCTGGGCCATATCCATTGCCAGTTCGTACGTTTTGCGTATTCCGAGGCTTGCGGCAGACTTGTCAGTATCTCGCGGAGCATCGAAAGCGTCATGAATTGTTAAGCCAAGAGCCCCGAGCTTTGATCCACATGTACAACCAGCCAGGCTAATAGAAAAAAATACTTTTATAAGCGTTAGTAACATATTGGAGGCCCGGAATAAGGTTCCTTGAGTAAGGTTTACTCGGCAGGGACTTTCACCTTGAGACCAACTGTGAGCCCTATTGAGAAGCTTATTGTGATAGATACAAGGCTAGGGTTTGGCCTGTATCGACCTCTATTGTGTGCCTAGATTATCGGCTTTTTTAATAATAATAATAAGAGTTAGTAACATTTTAATAGGGTTCTTATTATTAGCAGCCTTATTTAATATTTTAAACCGTTTATTAGTAACCGTAATAGCCTTAGGCTCATCCAACGCATGAGTAAACTAGGAGAGAACAGGACCAAGTGCAGTGCAAAGTTAAAGAAGATCAAGCCTTGGGATATTAATAATGAGTAACCCCAAAGTTGTAGCGTTAATGAAGCATTCTGACGGCGTAAACTCGTGCGAAGAACCACCTGAGACTGATGGGGCGCTTTACTCCTCTTATCTCCTTCTGGGAAGCAATTAACTATGAAAGCCGAAGGCCTTAGACCAAATTCCATTCGTATAGTTACGTGCCAGACCAATGGGGAGTAATGGTAGACGTGGACCATACATACTGCTCTGCTGCCGTGAGAAGCATGACTTAAAACGTCGAATCTCTCTTCAAAGCCTCGGGCACGTTGCAACCATCAGCCGAATGGCTGAACGCCAGCAAGCTTATAAAGAATGTCAACAAAATCGGGATCTCAGCCACATGGCATTTCACGTCCATTGAAACATGCATGAGCGTGGGGCCAGTGGAAATCAAAGAAATGAGACAATACATGTGTTGCACGGCTCTGAGTTGACCGATTGTTTCTATAACCCGTCTCAAGTGTGGCCTTTTTGCAACTCTACATCCCCCTTACCCGGTCAGTATAATCAATACAGTCTGTCCATATCCAAGTCACAGTCTAGTGGACTAGTCTGCAGCGCGTTTGTACTAATGAAAGCCCGAGACTTGCCATTGCGCATGGCTGACCTGTCACTGGACTGGTGTATCACTTTCAAGAGTGTCTCAAGAGTCGACTTCCTTACCATTCTCTGGGCCGTACTTTGCATCCATTCTTTCATATCACAACACCCGCTGCGCTTCCAAGCATGATCAGTTAGCCTCAATCACACCTTGAGAAATTGCTTAGAGTAACTCCGTCGGCAGGGAAACACAGCGTCGGAACAGGTTACTCCAGTTGGCCAAAGAATGTTGCCAGCTTGAACTTGCTGAGCAGAGGAACCATGTATAGCGACGGAAGCCAACAGAGCGTGTAACAGTGGAAAGTTAAGCGATCAGCCCTGGCTGACCTGTAGCTCAAAGACTCTGAATGCCACGATGGTACCAATGAGGAGCGGCAGCATATGCCCAGCCGTCACCGTACTGTCTGCCCAGTACGTGGGACAGGCAACGGACCAAAACAAGATGAGCATGGACGTGACCCAACGTGTCGCTATGTCTCCCATAGCAATGGGCACCGTACGTCTTCCACGGGCCTTGTCGCCTTCCTGGTCTCTTAGATCCTGTATCTGCACAGTGGAGAAAGTGTTGAGGCCCAGCAAGCCGCACCAGATGTATCCTTCCTTTGTTATCGACGCCGAGCCCATGAACCTGGCTGCCACGCGCGTGCTACCCAGTTGGCCTGTCAAGTAGAATAGAGCGTTGATGAGGTTCTTTCCCCACCACGAGCTGGCCCCGCTGGCATAGTCGTAGATCCACGTTTCCAGCATGAAAGCGATGGCTTCGGGCAACCCCCCAAGTCATAGACTGGTTGCGAGGACTAAGAGACATGTGGCAACTACGTACCACCTCTCAGCTCCTTGAATTGTGAGTCTACCGGAAGGGATTGCTCGCCACGGCTTGTTCAACCTGTCTTCTTCGATGGACGCCGGGTCTTTTTGGTTGCTGCAGTCAAAATGCAACACGTACAGCCAGATGTAGAGTCCAGAATGGGGAAAGGCAACAGAAA
Organism: Thelonectria olida; assembly: GCA_020736575.1. Lineage (NCBI taxonomy): Eukaryota > Fungi > Ascomycota > Sordariomycetes > Hypocreales > Nectriaceae > Thelonectria > Thelonectria olida. The sequence goes on along the minus strand of JAGPYM010000029.1, from coordinate 308,470 downwards.
CCTGTTCCCACGTCGGATTCGCGTTGGTTGTGACACGGCCGGAAGCTACGCTCAGCATGGCAAAGATAACAACTGGCTGCACATCGGCTTTAATATTGCTCTCCGTGATGAGGTGGGCGAGAGAGAGGACATCCCAAGTCTGAGCCACGACGGAGCTAACCTAATCTTCTATTAGCATGAGTGTGAATACGGTGGTCCTAGAAGCTGTCGAACCGGCGGTGGACTGGGTTTCAATGTCGTATTGCCGAGCTTTGTAGTGTCCGAATGGGGGCCACGACGGGACGAAGAGTCAAGGTGAACCCGGCTTCTCATCTTTCTAAATCAGAGCAAAGATGTTTGCATAAGGATTGCTTTGCGAAGACTTCAGTGTAAGTCTGAAAGAGCAATTCTTGAATCTCTCATCGCGTCTCCGTGGACTCCAAGCTCTCTTTAAATAGCAGTAAAATATATGGATTAATTTGCGGTTCCGTACAGACCAGGTCTAAAATCCTACACAGTACTCATAACACCGAACTGGGACCCAAATCCATCAAATGACTAGAAGAAGGAATGAGCAGATGCCCTGAACCAGCATCGCATAACCGCGAAGGGGGCCTGTCAAGAAGACTCCTTGTCAAGCCCCCATGGTGTCCGAATGCAGTTCATCCTACCCTCCCGAGACTACCTGGTCCATGTCACGTCTCACTGCTGCATGAGCAGCCCGTAGGCACTTCACTTGAGGAGCAACTTCGGGCATGAAATAAGGCAACCACTCCCACGAGGGAACGACCTGCCTTTTCTCTGTGTGGAATAGGATTTAGTGCAACGGCACAGAAAATGCAGAGACAGCAGTCCGCCGACGGGGCTCAAGGCTCCCCTGTCGCGGGAGCTCGGGAGGCAGCGGAATGCTACGCTGGCAATTCGTTGCAGAAGCGAATGGATCACATACACAGCGAGATAGCTAACTTCGGCCAACCTAGATTCTCTCCATAGTTGTAAAAGTTCTCTGGCCTCATGCCAGGAAATGTTAGCGCCGCGGGATCGAGGTAGGAACCGTAGGATTATCGACAGAATTTGATGTCATTGCGAATGGTTCAGGGTGATGCCTCCCTCAATCTCTTCGCATGACGAAAGGGCGAGGGAGGTAAATGGAACATGTTTCCCTGGTGTTGTTTGTCCTAGGATGATTCTGCAGTGAAGAGGCATGGTAGAGTGTTTTCGAGCAATCTGGTACTCGACCATGGGACCAGGGTCGTAAGAAAAGGATCTCGCCGCCTCGCTTGAGGATTCTTGCTATGCTGTATCTATCATTTCATAGAGATGATCATGTAAACCACAGCATGTCCTATATGCATTCGGAGGTGCTCGGAAGATCCTTGCCCGAGTTGGTCCAAATCGCGGCGGGCTTATTGCCTTCTTCTGCAGGTCTCTGACACGGTTTAAACTCAAAGTCACATAATCACACCACAATGGTTTGTTGCTCGAGGATCAAAGCCAGAAAAGGCAAATGTAAACGCCAAAACGACATGTTCAAACGGAGGCCATCTTACATGCTGGAAGGACGGTTTCAGTGCCGATGGGTCTTCCTCACCGCAAGAATCCTAAGAATGAGGACAGATGCTACGTAGACGGAGATTAACTCAATTTTATGGGGAAAACCCCTTTCTGAGGGCGAATCTGGGAGCAGTTTCTCCCTCTTCACCGCTCACATCTCCTGCGTCAACGTCTCGCCGTCCCCTTGCCATCTCACTTCAGCTTCAACCCGTCGTATTTTCGAAGTCAAAGCCGCCCGTAATGTCGAATTGGGACGCACAGGGTAAGTGCGCCATTGTTACCGGTGCTAGCAATGGCTCGTTGGCAAAGTCTTCAAGCTCGCGGAACATCAGCTGAGTCCAGCGGCTGGAGGTACCAACCATGCATTCGCCAAACAGCTAACATTTCTCTGTGGCCTGGGGTCATGCTTCGCCTTGCCATAGAAACCGAGCTCGGCAAGGGTTGAAACCAGACAGTCCGGCGCAAAAGAACTGTCTAACATCAAGGTCTGCGTGTTGCCATATCCGAACTTACTACCGGCAATTGTTCAGTTGTGATTTTGTGCAGGGGAATCTCTTAACAGAGGAAGAGCAGCTATGGTAGCAGTTGAAGACAAAAGGGATGCGTCCTTGATGATTGCGAATTGTCTCCTGCAATGAGTTAGAATGAGGATGAAGCCTGTTTGCTGTAATGACACAGAAGTGGTCATCAACTTGCGCAGGTTATCAGTTTTACTTTTCTTATAAATGCCTTGTTCTTATCTACGACAAATAAACTATCCTATAACGTTTGTAACACCATTAAGACTCTGATCATCCAACACGCCAGTAGACCCACCAAGCGAGGAAGAAAAGCCAACGCACATGGGCCCATTCCCAACGAATCTAGCACTGCATCATGAGGGAGGTAACGCCCATTTTAAACTTCCCAGTCTTATGCATAGGTAATCTATAGCAAGCTTAAGAGTTTAAACCTATTACCCTAACCTTTCTACTAATATAAACATATAACCCTCTAGTCTTTATTCATTGGAGATCGACCCGACCGCTATAAAACGGTTCAAGGAGTCTTATCTTATACATTTTCAGTATGACCTAACGCCGAGGGAGCGTATCCGCGACACCGCCATCTCTGTCAGTAGCTTTGGGAGGAAGCGGGCTTAACCTAACGTATTACAATCTCATGGGCTAAAGAATACGCTCAGGGTACGTTATGCTTTATTTTCCGCGTTGAGCCTTACCTACATCAGCTTGCTCACCTGGCTCAAGTCGTTTCAAGGCCCCCAGCGCGCAGAGACGGCTACCTAATGAGCGAAACGAGTCTCACATGATATTTATTACTTATTTTTTACGCATCTAAATAAATCAGTTCGCAACTTTTTTAGCAATCACCCAGAGAAAGCTTTCTGTGGCGTCACCCTCAATAACTGCCTTTTCTACCTCGAGGCCAGCTGCCTTGATTGCCTCGACCGTTCTATCTTTACCCAAGCCGCTCCAGAACACCCAGGCATCTTCATGCAGCCACTGTTCGGCAACAATTCCCTCAGTTTCGTCCAAATTAAAATTGGCCACCAGCGTGCCTCCTGGTCGTAGCCAGTTGCCAATGTTTTGCAACATTTGGATCTGATCCTGCTGGGGCAAGTGAATGATGCTATACAGTCCAATGACGGCGGCGAGGGATCCTGGCGCAAACTCGAGCTTGGTCATGTCACCAGCGTGAAGATGGACACGATCCTCGTAGGCAACCAAATTGGCTCGGGCAAGCTCGATCTGCGCATCCGAGATGTCATTCGCATGCGCATAAACAGCCGGCGCACGTAGGAGCAGGTTCTCAAGGAATGGCTTTCCCGAACCGCAACCTAGTTCAAGGATGACGTTCTTGATGGCGGGAGACGCAAGCTCGGGCGCGAATTCGAAGAGCTTGTCAAGATAGGCTGAACGGAAAGAATCGTGACGCTTAGTCCAGGCGTTGTATTCGTTGGCCATAATGTTGTAGGAGGCGCGAATGCGTTCCTTCACGTCTGTAGGTGGCTCCATTATATGGCAATCTGTTTTCCACGGGTTGTTTGTCTCTTTGCTCTTGCTCTTCTTCGACGAAGGTGATGATGTGTAGAGGAATTGAGAAATGAACAAATGAGGGGAAGCTTCCGCAGCCCTTATTGCTTTAGCGAGATCCCCTGGCCGGTGAGTCAGACCGTGTGATTTTTGCTACGACGTCAGTAGGGTCACGACCAGGGCACTGGCTACACGTGACTGGCCAACAGAGTAGATGCGAGGATTGTGCGCGGTACCTGCGCTTCCTTTACTTTGGGGACTTTAGGGAACAAGAATCCTTTGCAAGCGACTGGATCCTTGCTAGCAGAGCTGAGTCATTCACCCTTATTGGGACTTTATTTGACTAAGTGGTGTTTGTGTGATGTGATGAAAAGTTCCGTGAAAGCTTGCTCATTGACAGTTCCCTTCTCAGTGTGACTCCGTGGTAGGGCCTAGCTGGATGGAACCAATCTCCCCAATGATAAGGAGTATTACGCGTGGGAAGGACGAGGGATATAGATAACAATAAGTGAGGAGGAGTACGCATGAAGTGTTATTCGGCAGCGTATTTTGGGACGCCAAAAGGATATAGTATTTCATGGCATCACACGTTTCACAATGACCCCAACAACATTTGAGCCACGAAACAATGCTCAGTCACATCACTGTCGGGGGACAGTCTATCGAGTGGCGTGGCTACTTGAGTTCACTGTCTTTGGGATTAGACTGGCCAAAGCCTTGTGTGTTTTGGTTGGTTTGGTTAGCTGCGGAGTTGATCAATCACTCTTCCACCCGAGTTCTTGGAACACACTGCCCTAATAGTGAAAAACAGTCGACACGCAATGAGATCTACTTTGAAGAAGTGGCGACTACACAAGCATCGGAGGACAGAGGACGAAGGAGCGGATTCATATCGGCATAATAGCAGGGCAACGGTAGCGAACGAATGTCGCCGTGATTGGGCACGATTCTCCCCGGAACCTGTACATTTTAAATGCATTGCAGAGTCTTCCAACTAGTAACTGGTTTGAGAATATAAGGGCGGGTCTCCCATTGCATGCCAGCATAGGCGTTACGCGGCCTGATGGAATGGTTCGTTCCTTGCATTTCATTTATGAAGTAGACCCGGGGGAGTCGGTTTCAGCATCCACCAAGGAACATGCAGCGATATCGCCTCGAGAACCGAACCGTTTTGTTAAGAGACATGGCAAATACACTGGGAAAATGTCCTGGCAGGCGTGGAAACGCCAGAGCTGGTGTGAGATGGAACGTGGACAGAGATATTGTGCTTGTTATTCAGCTCCGCTACATATCGCTCCCGGCTAACTGTCATTATTTGACAATCATCTCTAACCAAGTGCCGCCATAACAAACTTATTACCCCCATTGGCGCTAATAGCCGCGCCGTTCACCCAGCGAGCCTCCTCACTAGAGAGAAAGCCAACAACATAAGCAATGTCATCAGGGACTCCAATTCTCTCCGCAGCAGTCGTGTCCTTAATCTGTCCGTCAAGAAATCCTGGTGGCATCATGTGTTGACTGGCTTTGATCGAGTCGGTGGCTGTCAGGCCGACGACGACACTGTTGAACGTGGCCTGTGTCGTTTTTGCAAAGCTATCGGCAAACGAGCGTGTGTAGCTTTGAAGGGTGGTCTTGCTAGCTCCGTATGCGATAGTGGGATCATTGTTGGCCTGGTAGGCGAGGACACTTGAGATGTTGATCACACGGCCGCCGTATGCCGGCAGATGCGGCAGAAGGGCAGTAGTGAGCGAGACTGGGGCGTAAACATTCGCCTGCATGATTTCGATGAAGATGTTCAAGCCTGTGTTCTTGACTGGGAGCGCTTTGGAAGGGTCGGCCAAGACAGCGTTGTTGACGAGAATGTCGACGACTTTGGTGTCGAGCTGTTCAAGGACTTGCGAAATGAGCTTTGGGCCGAACTCGGGGTCAAGTGCATCTGCTTGAATTGCGACTGCTTCGTTCACCCCAAGGACCCGGCATTGCTCCAGGGTCTCCTCGGCCGCTTCACAGTTGCTGGCATACGTAATGGCCAGCTTGGTGAGGCCTTTGCGTGCCAAGTGAATAGCAATGGCCTGTCCGATGCCGCGAGAACCGCCAGTCACAATAGCTGTCTTGCCGGCGAGCGACCAAGGAGCGTCTGGCGAAGGAGGTGTAGGCATTGTGAGGTCAAATCGAGTTTGGTAAGTAGAATGAAAGGTTTGCAGGGTGGATGATTGACTAAACTTCACTTGAGGCATGCCACTGACAGCTATTTATACTAGGAGGCAGTGGCCAGATCTATGGTATCCCATCGCTTTCCAAATCTGAGGCTTCATGGGTCCAGAAGTCCGCTCCCGAAACCAGACCAGAAACTTCAAGCGGAGATGATAAAGTGGCGGAGAAGTGATCCAACGGCGGAGAAAGACGAGAGCGATACGAACAATTCGAGACGTGATTCGAGGCTGCTGATGATGCGCTTGACGAAGATTGCAGGGGGCGGGAACCTATAAAGCCCGAGCCAATCATCATGTCCGCTTTCCGAGCGGGCTAGTTAAATGCGACATCTCTTCATGGCCGAGAGCTCCAGCGTCGTCGTTCCTCTTCCCCCTCTTCACCACTTTGCATCATGCATGGACTCTCTATCGGACACTTCCTCTCTATCGGGCTCGAGAAGTGTCCGACGGCCCGCATGGGACATCGCGGAATCCAACGCGTCAAGACGGGATGCCGCACTTGCAAGTAAGTTGATGGGGGACACATCGCGACCCCTTCCCATGCCGGCATGCACTGACCCCGCTGGCAATAGGGCGCGTCGTGTCAAGTGTGACGAACAGTGGCCGTCTTGTCGGCGCTGCACCCTTGCAGGCCGTGAGTGCGTCGGGTACGGCGTCTGGGGGGGCGGCAGACATCCAGGCCGCCCCCCAGCTCAAGGCCTCGATCTACCAATACACCGGCCCAGCAATACGGGCCCTGTAGGCCGCCTCAGCGCAGAAGACGGTCGAGTCTTTGAGTGGTTCACGCTGGCTGGACTCCAAGGGGTATTTCCCTTTCCATTCTGGGAAAGTCTGCTCCCGCAGGCATGCTACAGTGAGCCAGCCATTCTCAGCTGTGTCTTGGCCTTGGGCTCTGTCCACAAAAGAGCATGTCTCGGCAACGGGACCCTAGGCTCTCAGAGCGAGGTCGAAAGCCTGGAGTCGGCTACCCTACGACATTACAACATGGCCATCAACTTGCTGAAGGAGTCCAAGTCGGATGGAAGCAGGGCATCGACCCGAGTGACCCTTGCCGCGTGCCTTGCGTTTGTGACTATCGAATACCTCCAAAAGCGCCCAGCGCAAGGCCTGTTGCATCTTCATCATGGATTGCAGATACTGAACAGTCATAGTATGCGGCAACCTTCATGCGACCCCGTGGACGATTGGCTCGCTGAAGCCTTCGATCGACTGGACGTCCAAGCCAAGCCATTAGTCCACATCAAGTCAGACGATCAGCCTTGCCTGAGTACTGAAGCCAGCGAGGGGCGGCTTTTTGCGCTGCGATCGTTACAAGAAGCGAGACAGCAACTAGATGTTCTCATATCAAAAGCATATCGACTGCAGCGCCAGGGTCGTATCGCCGAATCCTCCACCGACATCAGCCTATTGTTCCAAGCCATCTCTATCCAACAGCGGCTTCAAAGAGACCTCAGCTCCTGGCTACAAGCTTACCGAGCTTGGCGGACGCCGACGCCGTCGTCTTCACTCCAGCCGCCGCTGTCATTCCCGGAACAGGTTGCTCGACACCTGCTGTTGATCTACCACACCATGGCGAACATTATCACGGCTACGGCGTTATATTCGGGTAATGAATCAATCTTTGATCACCACATCCTACAATTTGCTTCCATCATCGCTTGGTCGAAAGACGCTCTCCAGGTATACAAACCTGTGCCATCGAGCACCCTGTCACCATGTGGCCGCTGTGCCCAACATTTCACCTTCACCAGCGACTTGGGTCTTGTTCGAGTTTTATACTACACAGCCCTGAAGTGCCGTGATCCGGGCATCAGGCGAGATGCCTTGTCGATGCTTACGACACAGATTCACCAAGAAGGCATCTGGGAGGGGCCAACAGCAGCCCTCATCGCCGCCGAAGTAATTCGGTTGGAGGAGAACCCTCATCTCGACCAAAGCGGAATCCACCACGAAGTGGCTATAGATAGAGGTTGCAATAGTACTCAGCCGGACTCGTCTTTTCCTCAGCTTTGGAGAATATCCCATGTCCAGGTTGATCTCCCTCATAGCCCGGAGACGGACCTAGTCCTTGTTTGTAGACGAAAGCTAGGAGATGGCACATGGGAAGTTGTGAAACGGAGACACAATGGGATGAATTGGTACTGATTTGAAATGACATGTTTTATAAAGGCAGTTGGATTCATGTAGAGACTGTCGCCCGATAATGGAGATGTAGAACAAGCAACTCTTTGTGTGGCCACAGAACGTCACAGGCAAGTACGAATGTAGTGAGTATTTTTAGTTTATTCAAGTCATTTTTCAGACCCCAGAGCCCCGCCATTGAGGCCTTCGCGTGAGGCCTGTACGATCTTATTGCCTAAACGGCCTAATCGTGTGCCGTGCACCGCCTTCACATGTGCGAGCTTTCAACGGGTTAACTCCATATCACAAGGTATAGATAGTCTATTGCAGGACTCGCAACATGTCGCCAAAGCTTCCAAGTTTGCTTTTCGAAGCCGTGGCAAGAGGGCTTACGACATCAGAATTAGGCTCTCTCGTGTTGCCAGCCATGGCACAGGAATACATCATACTTTGGTAACATGTGGCGCAATGATTCGCGTAGTGAAACTGGGGATCCATTCTAGGCATCATACGTAAACCGAGGTTAGGTTAAAGATTGCATGGACGGTGATGCCGTTCGATGTCTGAGCACACGAATCCTCGGAAGTTACGGTGTTTGAAGGTCCTACAGGAATTAGATTTCTGCGGCTTACGTTGTGAAGTCCGCTATCTCGCAAAGCTAGAAGCAGGGGTGTGTATGCGATGCTCCGTGGAATATTTAAAGAGCAAAGAATGTATCACCTGCCTATACCTCAACTCTTCATCTCTCATCTCTTCTCAGCTTACCAAGTTCTCTTTCTCTTTCTGGGCCCATGTAATGACGCTGCTTGAGCTCCTCCGGGCAGTGTGTCTTGTTCTCGTCCAAATTAAAGTGCCCCTCGTGCTCGAGAAATAGCTAATAACGTGAGAAGTTCAAGGCCCCTGTGGTATGTTGAGATATGAGATTGATGTAAAATAATGTGTTAATTGAAGGTTAAGTTGTCTGATAAGAGAGGAGGAAGGGTTATATCTATATATAGGGATTAAAAGGACTAGCTATTTTAGATTAGATATAGTAATTATTTAAGGTTACTTTTCTAATACTCCCACTTAAGTTAAGGTTACTACTATTATACTTTATAGATTATTTTTATTAGATCCTTTTAAATTTTTATATTTTATAATTTCTTATTAAATATAATAAAAGTAGTATATTATTTTAAAAGTTTATAAAATAGTAGTAAAATTAATAAGGTTTTTAAAATCTTATTTATTTTCTAATAGGTAGTATAATTATTAAAATATTAAAAAGTATTTATTTAGCTTATTATTAGAATAGTAGTTAGTTTCTAACTATTTATTTTTTAAATAATTAATTTATTTTTTAATTTTTTATAGTTTTTTTAATAAGTTTTAATACTTTTTTAAAAATAAAAAAGGCTTTTTTTAAAAGTATTTTTATTAGTTTATTAGTAATTTATTAATTTATTAGTATATATTTAATTTTAATTTTATTTAATATAATCTTTTTTTATATAAAATAGTATTAAATATTAATATATTTAATTTTAATATAAAATTATAAGTTTTTTATTATTATAATTATTTTTTAATTATTTTTATAAATAATTATAATTAATAGTTAATTTTTTATTTTAAATAGTTTTTTAAAAAGTAATTAAAATTAGATTATTTTTTTAATTATTTATATTTAGCTTATATATTCTATTTTATATAATAATAAAATAATTATAAGCTGCCTTTTTAAATTTTAATTAATTATTCTAATTGTAAAATTAAATATATATTTAGCTATTAATTATTTTATTTTTTAATTACCTATTTAATTAAAGTTTATATAGCCTATTAGAAAATATAAATTCTTATAATAATAAAATTTAAAATAAGATATTTTATATAAGTATTTTATAATTCTTTTAATTATAATTATATATTTATTTATTAGGTTTTTAAAATATTAATTATATAATAAAACTTTAAATATAATATTTAATTTTATTTTAAATATTATATATATAAGGGAGCTAATTATTTTTATATATTAGAGTTTTATTTTATTAGATACTATATATTTATTATTTTTTAAATTAAATCTACTTTTTATTATAAGGGTATAAATTAGTTTATTTGTATTTAATTTAAAATTGCTAAAAAAATTTTTAATATATTCTTTTTAAAATAAATAAATTACTTTATTTTATTTATTTTTTTATATAGCTATTTTTAAATAGTATTTATATAGTTTAAAATTGGTTATTTTAAATTAGTTAGTAAGGAGTTTTTTTAATTTTTTTCATTTTATTTTTATTAAGTCTAATAATTAAAAGATTATTTATATATATAATAATAAGTATTAATCTTTAAATAAAAATACTAATATTTATATATAGCAGTTTAAAGCTAAGGGTTTTTAGAAAGTTAAAAAGAGTTTTATATTAAATTTTTAATAATTATTTTAACTTATAAAATATTTTAAATAATTTATAGACTTTTTTTAATTTATTATTAAAACCTTCTAATTATATAATATAGATTTCTTTATTAATATTTTTATAAAAAAAAGCAGTTTTAATATCTATTTATTTAATATTTAAATTAAATATAATAGTAAGAGTAAAAATTACCTTATAGCTTATTAGTTTAATTATAAATATAAAGGTTTTATAATAGTTAATCCCTTTATACTTTTTAAAATTTTAAATTATAAATTAGAATTTATATTAAATAATTTTACCCTTATTTTTATATTTTAATTTAAATACCTACTTATTATATAATACTTTTATATTTTATAAGGGAAAATAAGGTATTATATTTTATTTTCTTTTAAAAATAATAGTTTATTTTTTATAGATTTCTCCTATTAAATCTATTTTAATAACTTTTAAGCTTTATAATATAATTATAATTTATATAGCTTAATATAGCTTATTATAAGTTTAATATATATTATTATAAATACTAATTATATAACTTATTTATTTTCTATTTTAATAGGTTTTAATATAAGAGTATAATATAAGTTTTTTTAAATTAATTAAATAGGAAATTATAATTTTAAATAAACTTAAAAAGCTTTAAATAGTATAATATATTTATTAATAATTATATTTTCTAATTGTAGGATGTAATTATCTATTTAAATAATAATTATACCTTTTTATAATTTTAATTCTATTAAGTTTTAAAAGTAAATTTCTTTTTTTATATAAGATAATATTAGGGTTATTATTAGTAAAATGTTAGTTATTTTTTATTTTTATTTTAGATTTTAATAGTATATTATATAGAATTAATTTTTAAGTTTTATTTTTAAATCTCTAATAGTTTATATATTAAAGCTAGGGAAAGGTTTAATTAAAACTAATTAAACTTAACTTATTTTATTTAATTAAAAGTTCCTTCTATTTTATATTTATAAATAGACTTTTTATTAAAAATAATATTATTTATAATAAATATTTAATTATTATCTTTTAAAAGAATATAATTTATATAGCTTTTAAATTTAAAAAGGTAGTATTTAACTATTTTTAGTCTTATTTTATATTTCTTATTACTTAAAATAAGTACATACCCTATACTTTTAAAAATTTAAAAATATTAAAGATCTAGTTTCTTTTTAAATTATACTTTATATAGTATTATTAAAAGGGTTTTATATAAACTAAGGTTTTAAATCTAAACGATTCCTTTAAGAATATATAGCTACTATTTTATTTTAAATCTAGTTTAAATAAGAGTTAGTATTAGTTTTTTAAGTAAGATTTAGTTTATTATTTTAACTATTCTATTTTATTTATATTAGTTAGTAGCTAAGTAATTTAATTTAATCCCTTAATTTTAATAGAAAAGGATTAGTATATTTAGAAAGTTTTCTCTAGTTTAGTTAAATTAAATAAAGTAGTATTATCTTATTAGTTATTTAAATTATTTTAATAGGCTTTTAAATATTCTTTTAAATTCTAATTATTTTTTAAAAGGAAATACCTATACTATTTAAATAAAATTATTAATAAATATAGCCTAATATTTTTATTTTTATTTCTAATATTTAAATATAAACTTATAATATTAATATAAAAGCTTTTAAAAGAATAAGTTCCTTTTCTAATAAATTAGGTATAGGAGTATTTTTTTAATTATTTTTAAGTATATAGTTTATAAAAGTGGCCAGTTTTAATTAGTTTAATTCTAATTAATATAATTATAAGTTTCTTAATATTCTATTTTTTAAAATATATAAATTTCTTATATTAAATTTTAAGGTTTTTATTAAAAATAGTAAATAATATAAAAGCTATATTAAATTACTTATTTTTTTATTAATTATATAAATATTAAAATATTAAGTAGTTATAAAAATAGTATTTCCTTTTATTATAATAATAGCCTATTTATATAGAAAAGTAATATCTATTCTATTTATTTTAAAAATGGAGACTAAAATAAAATTAAACTATTTATTAAAAATATAAAAAGTATTATTAAATAATATTATTTATTTCCCACTTGCTCCTTTTATTTATAATTAGTAGGTTTCTTATTCTCTTATATTTAAAATTATACTATTAAATTTATAATTATATTTTTATTAAAAGTATTTATTTTTAAGAAGCCTTTCTTATAATATATTATATAAATAAATATACTACTATTTAAAATATAAACTTATTTAAAAAAGGTAGTATATTATTTTTTAATAAAAGCTATTATAGCTATATTAAGCCAGGCTACTATTATAATATAATTATCTTTTTTTATAGTATTTTCAATTTATTTTTATTTTATATACTATTTTAAGTTTCTCTCCTTCTATTCTTTTTTCTTTTTAAAATAAAAGTTCTAATATTCTTTTATTTAATATTCTAATTTATTATAATAGTTATATATTAGTTTATTATTCCCTTAGGACTAGTATTTTATAATAAGTATAGTTTATATTATTTTTATTTCTTTTTACTATTAAATATTTTATTCTTTCTATTTAGCTAATAAAAGTACTATATTAAAATCTATAGTAGCTTTTTCAATTTAGCTATTTTTAAACTATTTTAAAAGAATATTATAATTTTAATAGAATAATATAAGAAATATTTTATATATTAGTTTAAGTTTAATAAGAAATTTATTAATAAATTAGGGTTTTTTAATTTTATATAACTTATTTAGTTTAACTAGTTTAGATTATACCTTTTAGAGTTTTTTAATAAAGTTTATAACTTTTATATATTTATTAAATATTAAATTATAATATTTATAATTAAATTTTTAGAAAATAGCACTCCTTTTAAATTTAAATTAGTTTATAAATATTTTAAAAATATTATTTATAATTATTTTATTTTTAATTATCTTTTATATATTATATTTAAGTCTATTTCTAATAGTAGTATAGGCCTATTTCTATTTAATTTTCTAGTTTTTAATATTTTTACTAGTAGTATTATTTTCTAGTTTTATCTTATTCTAATTTAAAAGGTCTTTATATCTATTTATTTTAAAATAGTCTTTTATTTTTTAATTTTAATAAATTTATTAAATTAAGGACTTAAGCTTAGGGATAGCTTTAAAACTGCTAAAAGAGAAAGAGAATTCTTTTATAATTAATATATTAAAAGATAAAAGTTTTAATTATAAGCTAAATAAATAATATAAATTAATTAGTTAGTCTATTATTATCTTTCTATTTTAAAAAGGAAATATTAAATATAAATTAGTTTAAAAAGTTTAAATTATATTTAAAATTATATTTTAATTATTTAAAAGATATTAAAATAACTTCTAATTTTTAAATATTAAAAGAAAAAGCTTTTAAAATAGTAAAAATATTATTTAATATATTAGTAAAAAAGATAATAAGGATAAAAAAAAAGGGAAATAAATATTAGGTTTTAAACTTTATAATTTAAAAAGTTAAAAAGGAATTAAAAGAAATAAGTATTAATAGTAGCTATAAGTTTTAAAAAGTATTTCTTATTAAAAAAGTAAAAAAGTATTAGCTTTTAAAATAGGCAAATTTAAAATTAGTACTTATAATTTATTATCTTATAAGTTATTATTATATTTATTTATTATTTTTTAAATTAATTATTTATTTTAAAATAGTTATATTTATTATCCTTATTAGAATATTAATATAAATAGTCTAAAGTGTAAGTTTAAAAGGTCTAAATAAATAGTTAATATATTATAAGAATCTTAAAAGTAAATAAAAAAGGGAAAAAGAAATAGTATATTTATTATAAGGGCTAGACTATTCTAATAAATACTATTTATAATTAGATAGCTACTATTTACAATTAGGTAACTGCTACTTATAATTAAATAGATACTACTTGCATTCTAGTTATAATTAGTTTAATAATAATAATAAGAATTTTCTAGTAATATATAATATACTTTTAAATTTATAAGTAAATAGGTAAATTATCCTTTTAATAGTAAAAGTAAGGAATTTTTAATCTTTATATAAGTTAGTATTAAATACTAGAGTTATATAATAGGGTAATTTAACTATTTTTAGATTTAGCTAGCCGGGCTAATAACCTATTAAGATATAATATTAATATAAAATAATATATTAATTGAAGATTAAGTTGTCTGATAAGAGAGGAGGAAGGGTTATGTCTATATATAGGGATTGAGAGGACTAGCTACCTTGGATCGGATATAGTGATCATCCGAGGTCACTCTTCCAACATGGTAGACAGCCTCGCCCGGGTCGTTCTATGCAACTTGCGCAGCGCTTCCGTGGATATCGTGCCATCGCAAGACTTCTCTAAGCTTGTGTAGAAAACCAGGCGTGTGAGATGATCATGAAGCATACTTTCAAGACGGTGCCGAACAATACACAACAGGCATGTCTATTTCATAGGCGTCGTCTATAATTTATATAACCTTGAACTAAAGGCCGAATGATCCAATGAAAGGATAAACAAACGAAATGGGCCCAGAAATCGCATTTGTAGGGAAGCCGCATATTAGGGGCACGAGTTCTTGTCCTTACGTTCCCCATCCTCCTCGATCGAGAATCTTATCGGAAAGATGTGATTGTTGAGTTGAAAGCTCTTCTTGTTTTGAAGGAATAAAGTGTGACGCAGTAGAGTAAGCTAGCTAGGTCTGACTCGTTGCTCATTACAGCAGCATGGAGTGCGGCTCAATCCCAGCCTCAACCTCGTTGCGGTGTCTCTGGCTGGTCTGTAAATGCTGGGCTGGGTTCCGAAACATTGCTCTCCCACGGCTAAGACAAGGTTGCATCTTCGACCGACAAAGAGGCTGGAGAATCAGCTTACGTATATGCATAATGCCAAAATAGCCACTCTATTGAATGAGCTTCGATGCTAACCTAAGATCCCCTTAAATTATAATAAGAGCGCATGCCCCAGTAGTACCGGCTGACAGGCCAGTTGAAAACACACCACATCAGTCTCAAGGCGGAGAAGTAGGACCGTTGGCCTATTTATCCGTAAGAAACCAAAGGACTGCATTACTTCGTGTGTAGGGTGTCAGTAGTTTGGAAACTGACAAGCATTAAAATTTACTCGTCTCGTCTCTGGATAATTTGCATGAGCTTCCTCGAACCGAGGAGCTCCTCCCCGAGCTCCTTCAAGGTCTTGGGCCTGTCGGAAGATTTGGCCGCGGTTCTACGTGCCTCAAGGTGGTCCAAGTGTACCCAGTAAGTGAAATTACGGAGCTTCCACCATGATAACAGAGAGGAGCTCCAGTATATGCTGGGTCTCGACAGATGATTGTGATAGATGGCTCTGGAATGATTGCCAATTCCAGAGCTCGTGAGTAGTCCTAGGGTATGAATGCTTGGGAGAGTTCCCTTCATTAATAGAATGATGAGTACGAAGAATCCCAGTGGTCTCTGGATTGCTGTTCTACGACGACTTTTCTCGACCTAAGCAAACAAACCCCATGTCTCAGAACTAGGCACTAAGCCATGCGTCTGGCCCACTGGGAGGAGCTCCCCCGTACGCCCAAATGTCGGCTGATACCCCAGGTTTCTCGGGCGGAAACCCCGCCATCCACCCCAGTCGGTGAGCTCATGAATTGGACCAATGAATTACCATGATTTCTAACGACTCATGACTATAAATCCATGGCATAAGTCGGCCAAGACTCCGATGGCACCAAGCAGATACTGCAACATCATTTACACCACACCGGTCATCCTTCTTTCCTCCTCTATATTATCGCTCACTACTGTATGGATTCCGCCATGCACCCTCAGAAGAAAGACGCTTTGTCACACATTGATGACAATGTGTCAACGGCAGAAGGACAAGTGGACGTCTCTACACGAAGACCAGCGTCACTTGAGGACGTCACAGAGGATGAGTTGAACGCCCTCAACACTGCATTGGTCCGCAAAATCGACCTCTTCATCTTGCCAACGATAGGAATCTTATACATATTGAACTACATCGACCGTCAAAATCTGGCCGCGGCCAAATTACAAGGCATTACCGAGGACCTGCATATGAACACGGAGCAATTTGCCACAGCAGTCTCAATTCTCTTTGTTGGCTACTTGCCTTTTCAGATACCGAGCAACCTCCTCATCACCAAATTCTCACGACCAGGCCGGTATATCTGCTGCGCTGTGACCATCTGGGGTGGCATCTCAGCCGCGACGGCAGCCGTCAAGACTTACGGGCAGCTGCTCGCCGTGCGCGCCATTCTGGGCGCGGTTGAGGCAGTTTTCTTCCCTGGTGCCATTTATTACCTCTCTGCATGGTACACCAAGAAGGAGCTGGGCAAACGCATTGCGAGTCTTTACATTGCGCAGCAAGTTGGCAACGCTTTCGGAGGACTCTTTGCTGCAGCAATCCTTCAGCTCGACGGGACGCACAATATTGCCGGTTGGCAGTGGCTCTTCATCATTGAAGGCAGCGCTACAGTGGGCATTGGCATAATCTGTGCTTGTATCATGCCCGAGTTCCCCTACAACAGTCGCATGCTGTCGCCGCTTCAACGCGACTTGGCCGTGTGGCGGATTGAATCCGAAGCCGGCGCAGCAGAGGGCTCGGAGAAGGAGAGCGTGATGCGAGGCTTCAAAGCAGCCTTGGTTGATCCCAAACTGATTCTTCTCATCTTTTGCAACCTGCTGTCGCAAGCACAAGGCTCCATTGCCAACTACTTTCCTACACTCATCGCAGCGCTCGGCTTTTCCCACACTATCAGCTTGCTCCTGACCGCGCCGCCCTATATCCTCGCCGGTGGAGTATACTACGGCATCATGTACTACTCTGACCGTAAGAACACGGTGTATCCCATCATTCTATTGTGCATTTGCATTGCCTGCGTTATGTACATTATTCCGATGGTGACGTTGAACGTCGGGGCGCGCTACTTCTCCATGATGATCTTGCCCTTCGCGTCTGTCGGTCCGCAACTTCTGCTCTACAAGACTATCAATTTGCATCTTGCGCGACCGGTATCGAAGCGCGCAGCAGCCTCGGCCCTCGTCAACGCGATTGGAGGCACATCGAACATTTGGGCGTCGTACTTGTACTACGCCTCTCCGCATTTCTTTGCTGCCTTTGGCACGTTGATGGGCTGCGCCGCGCTGTTCGCAGCCACAATCACTGCCTACCGTTGGCTCATTCTGCGAGAGAACAAACGATTGGACTCCGATGAGCCAGGAGAAATTGCCAAGGTTATCAAAGGTGGTGTCACGGAAGAAATGGTGCAATTAAATTGGCGTTATGAAATGTTCTAATTGTATTCTTGTATACTACTAAGGACAATATGCAGGTGCTAATACTGCAAGTCCGATTACACTATGCTCGTCCCACTTCAGATTGGAATACAAGTACTTGTACGAGTAAAACAAGTCACCTTCACCTTGCTGCCCGTTTGCCCGATTAGAACCGGGGACTTACATTGCGAAGCGAAAGTCGAGCCTATCAAGAGAATGAGTAAATGGGTCCCAGGTCGACGAAGGAGGAGACTCACCGCTTGTTACCCTCGTCAGTGGTAGTAGTCCTGTAGTGGTGCTGCTCGTCGGCAGTCATGGCGTTCCATTTCTTGGTCTTTGAATTATTTCTCCATCGGTAGTAAAAGTAGGTTCCAGGGTATTGGATGAGCTGAAAGGGGGGGCGTGAGATTTCTCATACAGTAGAGGACGTAACAACAGTTCAACTTACACACATCCAGACGCAAATGACCAATAGGCCCTTGTTGGCCTTGAAGTATCGCGGAGAGTCGTTAGGTTGATAGACTGCGAACTTAGCACTTGAGCCATAGAAGGCAAAGGAGGGACTCACTGTTTGCCCCGATCATTCCGCTGACTTGCACCCACATGTTGTACAGGCTATAGGTAGTTAGAAGGGATAACCACGAAGAGGAAGGGATTGGCTTACGAAGCGGAAACTGTTCTGTTCTGGACAGACCCAGCATTCCTACTCGTCCAGGCAACTTGTATCGGGTGTGTGCTGAGCCCAGTCAGCGGATACTCCATCTCAGTACGGATCAGTACTCACTATGGGAACGCTAATAAAACCGTTGCGATTGCAAAATACGCCCAGGGGTCGATCGGGTCTTTCAGAGCAATCAGAGCTGCAAAGCAAGGAAGCAACCAAGCATCCTCTGCCATAGCAACGAGACTCCTGTTATTCACCAGCTCGCTAACCGCAGTGATGACTAACATCATGATACAGGAACCAGCTATGTACGGAATGGAAAGCAGGTTGGTCTGGATAACGTTGAAACCAAGCTCTCGGAAGGAGATTGTCAAGTATTGGTTGACTGGATATTTTGGCAAGCCAAATAAGAGGCCCAGAGCGTACAATGGCCACATGTCGTAGTCTTTGGAGCATTCCCAGATCTGTTTGACGGAAAGACCTTGTCGGTTATACATACCTCCTTTCTGAGGGTCATCTCGGATAACTTTAGTAGAGTCAGGTTTAGTCATGTCCCTTGCATACCATGTGGCGACTTACCGGAATTGACAATGATCTTTTCTTCCTTTTGGGTAAAATACCCCTTGGGATTCCATCGGCTCTTCGTTCGGGCAGGGGACTGAGGCATCAGAAAGAAGGAGGCGATCCCAACCGTGACTATGGAAGAGTCAGCATCCCAGATCCGAATCGTAGAGGCTACTTACAAGTGAATGCGCCCTCGATCAAGAACAACCATCTCCAGCCAGCATAGCCTCGCATACCGCGCATGGACAATATACCCACGGCGGCAAAACCAACCCCGATGTCGACTAAGGGAGGAAATAAGCACATGGTCTCGACGCCAAGAAATAGGTGACTCACCTAATTGCGAAGACATCCAGAACCAAGCCAACCTGATCGGAAGCTGGGGCAGTCAGTAAGTTACGCTAAGGTACCAGCTGCTGCAAAGGCTTGCTCACCCTTGGGCCAGTGTACCAGTAACTGAGGTAAAGAATCGTGTCGCTGTCGCCCATCAGTAAAGCCTCGAGTGCCGGCGAGTCACGAGACTTACGGAATGAAACCTCCTTGGAAAGTTGCGCTGCTTAGTGAGCATAGGTTCACCCCAGTGGTGCTGATCATACTCACATCAGATACCTGGTAGCGAGGAAAGAAGCTCGGCCCTTGAGGAAGAACTGGAAGGCAGAAACGACACTAAACAGGCATATTTGAATCGGAATCCAGAGATCCGGACCAATACTGCAATAAATGTCAACGGAGCTCTTGAGATCTAGGCCAAGAAGTGGCTAACCGCTTAGATATCAGCTGAGATGGGAGTTCGGCAACGAGAAAGCCAACCCGAGAAATGGTTTGTCCAAGGTTCTATCACTCATCAATGCTGTGACTCCTAGCCGACGAAGAGATTGAGAAGTCAACTTACATAATCCGACTTCGTGAGACCCAGGTCGTCAAGCATGTTGTCCGAGACAGCGTTGGAAATGTTGTTTCGATCAATGTTCAGAGCGGCGAACATGATGCAGACCCATAACTAAAGAGTCAACCCGATTCATTCAGGGACTGTATCCAGTTCTTACCATAATCTTCCAATCGACCTTGCGTCGTACCGCCCTCTCTTCTCTCCATGTCCAGCGGAATTGGGGATCAAAAGCACTCCAGTTCTCCCACTGTGGGTGGATGTATAACTTCTTGTACTCTTCGAGGTTCTCGGAATCCCAAATGCTGGGCTGCGTGGCAATCTTGTTCGAGTTAGCCTCTGGCTGTATGTAGACGTCAGGTCCATGGTTTGTTCGTACCGCATCGAGATCGTACTCGTCACTCTTTTTGCCCTTTCGAATTCTCAAGAAACGTAAAACAGCGTCGCCCAATGTTCCCTCCATGTGCTGATACGATTGGGTAGCCAGACCGGGATTGGCAGGGGAACTCGAGTCACTAGAGTATGTCTCGTCGGTTTTTCCCTTGGGATCTAGACTGGCATGATCGGAAGGTACATCGGGCCCTCTCGGTGAGGGTGCAGTGGCGGGTTTCTGGGTAAACATCCCGTCTCTACTTCAGAAGATAGGATAGTTCGTATCAATATCGTTTGTCTTCTTTGAGGGTTCGGGTACTTTGAGGGTTCGGGTATTGAGGTTTGGGAGTCGCAAGCTCTCTTCAGGGTCATTGGATAGGATGTAGGTCTACTGAAGTATCTCAATTTATATCGGAATTGATAAATGATGAAAGCTTTGTCCAAGGGGTTGAGCAGGTGAGCTTTGGTCCGCTAACCGCCAAGTGGGAGGCACTATACTATGGGCCATGGCAATATCCCAACTTCCTAAGTAGGTAATTAATAGGCAATGCCCCGACTGAAAGGCTCATTGTTCCGAGGAGATCCATTTCTTATGTAGTGACATCGATGTATTTAGTGGAATGCTCCACTTTCGTTCCCACGCACGACACAGATTCGCAATGTTCGATGTCGATGTCGTGCTGTATATACGTAATTTTTCAACGCCGGAGACAAGGCCCCAGATATATTAAAAGTGGTGTTAAATCTGGATTGGTCACAGGAGACCAGTGTCATCCATTCTCTGTTTGAAAGTAGCACGAAAATTCTTCCGTTCTTCCACCGTCATTACTTGATCGTAAAATGTAAAACCTCATACCACTAGGCTTCTTTATCTCGGCGCCGCTGGCAAGGCTCTTAGAGGTCCACGGGTCGATTACACGTACTAGGCTTCGCTATATCGGTTGCGAGATTTAGTGAAATGGATCGACTATGCTGTGACATGCCACCGATCTGGTATGAAGGCATACATTCACCTTGAGGCAAGCCTCTTAAGTTGCTCGCACTTATTGCTTTGATTATTATTGGTAATAGTCAGCCCTTTCCTCCTCATCATTTCCTACCGCCTCCACGCCGGCTAGCTCGAGCTGGACTCAGGGGGCTGACGAACTGGCCCGCGCACGTATCTCATCATACCTGCCGACATTTCAATGGCTTTGACGTGACATGACAGAATTACCTCAGATGAAATTCTAGAGACCGAAATATAAGGCACCCAATACATTGGCGCATCATCGCATGCCCTAACAACCCTGACATGTCACCTTCACTTGGTTTGGGCGTGATTATTCCGTCGCCATTCAGTTGTCTTGACGAAGTTGTGTGTCGTCCCCGATTGTTCGTCATGTGGTATTCTCTACAGCCCATTGGTCCTGTAAACTGTTGCTTGTGCAACAAAGACTTTTCTAACAGATTCAGTGCTTATCTATTGACTCTTCATCCACCCACAAAATATCATTACTACACCTGGGCAAAGCCTGTTATTAACCTCCGGTAAAGCACTAATAATGTACCGAAATCCAAGAAGCTAATAGGCGGCAATCCAGTGAAACCCTCGTTACATAAGCTCGTCCCGCTTTATCTACCCTGCTCCGCAAGCTCAGTGGTAGGCAAGAAATAGTTTGCAAGTGCAAAGGCGCGTCTCCAACAAGCTTACATTTCTGTAGACGTGACATTTACTCAGCGCCCCCAACAGGTCTTGTGAATGGCCAACGATGGGAACTACACACAATGAAGCCAGCATCCGTTCCATCGCGTGCTCTCTGGCATCCTTGACCGAAGTTGACATATTTCCCGTGGGTCGAGTAGACGGTGCTTGGGCTGTTTGAGTTACGTTGAGTCGCTGTGTGCTTCTGTCAGACAGCGGCTCATGTTTCAGCTTTTCTGTAGTTCTTAGCTGGTGAGAGATCTGAGCCAAGCGGCTGTGTTAATATCCCGTAGCTGCGTTTCAGAAGCAACCCCGGAGACGGAGCCAAAATAGCCCACCGTTCTCCGGCCCTTGAGTGGAACTGTCGGTGCTACTCTAAATATTCGCGATAGCAGAAGACAAATCCGTAGACAGTGGCCACAACGGAACACGACAGGATACCTTGGAGCCTTGCCCGTTTTGACTTTGACGCCTATATATACCCATGTGGTCTTCAATCACAACATGAGGCCAGCAATGACGAGGATGGAGGTGCAGCGAACATCCTACCTGTGCTAAGCTGCCTACAGACCAGACCAGCTCAGGAAACCTGGGAAAGATAGCACTGCTAGGTGTGTAAGAAAAATAGGTCTGAACGATAACAGGCTGTGAGGTTAGTGCTGGAGGAAAACGATGATAAGCCTTCCACCCGGGACTTATGGTTCCTCTAAGAGCAACTCTAGCAGTCCCTTTCAACAGAGGCTGATGCAAATGTTACTAGAATGGGATATAGTTATAGAATTTGACCAAGAGATTACGTCGATCGACTTTGCGATCTTTCATAATATCGATAGGCCACTGTAGCATCTCCAAGGTGGTCTTTCCACTGTGGCTGATGAAGATAAGGTTGAAAAGAGCCATGCCCATTTTCACCTGCCCGTATAAGATTGTCCAGACTCGGGACATCGATTGCTATTGCAGACTTCAACCTTGATATAGATTAAGTCGTCTTGTGCGTCCGCGAGTGGGGGAAGGCAAATCAAGCGGAACTTATTTAGCGCCAGCGTCAACGTGTTACCTGTTGAGGTGGACTATTTTGAACTCTCGTTTAAATCCGTCCGAGGCGTCGACGGCGGCACTAGAATCTTTGAGATGGATGCTGTACGAATATATCGAACAGAGCCGGCAGTAGTGGATGATTTACCTTACGTGCTTATTAAAGACGGTAATAGAAAAGAGACGTTGGACTTTTGCTGGTGAATGAACTCTTCAATATCTAGCTTACGGTCGGTGAGAAGCCTTGTAGTGTGTCACACCTCTCTTAACAATGATATGTAGTGCATTGTGGGTTGCCTTGTGCCAAAGCGTCATGTCCGCAAACCAACTAACAACAAGACGAGTTTAAACACGAGGCTATGCAGGTTTGATGCTCGATCTGGGTGTCTATCGGTCGTCGAGTCGACAACTTGACGCCTAATACGAATTGATTCATCATGGTCAACGCCTAAACGTGTTTTCTCAAATAGTTAAAGGCGAGCACACCGAGGTTCTTCATACATGTCAATCAGTAGCGGTGGATCGGGTGACTCAAATGAAGGGCTTGTCACAGCATTCATATGCCTTCATGTTCATTGAGATCATCCAGTCTGCCTACCTTTACAGAACGATCTCTCAGTCCGATTGCCAGTTGCGCAACCCCACGGTCAGGTGTAAAGAGTGCCGAGGTGCCGAGCCAATGGCCTGTCTTTGGGACCAGACAACCTTTTTACATAGACGAGATATTTGGTAAGTATTTAAAAATTCTTTTCAACTTTTAACATTTAATTCATGTTCCCTATGGAAAATCTCTGCGATATATCCCTTAATACTATGGAACGGATGTTCAGTATTTATAGGATAACTTGGCAGGTCACATATATGACAGAGGATAACGCCTACTGGCATTGGGAATACCCTGAAGCATTTGTTAGCACGAATGTGCAAGAATACAGTAGACATTGACATTACTTACAGTCGTTCACCTTGACGCAGGCATATGAGCTTGCACACTATTAGACATGTCAGCATCGCTGTCATACCGCTGTCGAACTCCAGTCTCGCCTGCTGAAGATACCTTAGTTGGGCCCGTCCAGTTAATCCCGCCGCATTGGCCCCAGTGAGGCGCTGTTCCCGATCCCGCTGTGGTCGTTGATGCAGCCGCTGTAGTCGTGCTTGTCGCTGTCGGTGTCACCGAGGACTGCAGGTCGAGTCAGGTGTCTGGGCGCAAGAAACTGTGTCGTTTTTCATCATACCGTCAAACCGAACCACTTGAGGTCCTCTTCGGGAAACACGTCGATAGAATGGCTGATACCGCTACCCAAGAATGTCTGCACGCATCATTACTCGGTCCTTTTTAGCTTCAGACCTTGGCTAAGACTTACCTGTAGTTTATCCCCAAACACATACTTGGTGTATGGACTCCGTGGAAAGTTGACCTCATTGGAGATCGGGGTAGTCGAGTAACCCATGACACCCGTCCATTGCTTGATGGTCTCGTAGTAGTTCTGCACATTAAGGACCTGGTCGTCCGACCCATGGTAAATCTGCATCTTGGGCCTCGAACCCGTGTATCCCGGGTACATGTCGCTTACGACGTTGGCCCACTGCTGCTGTGTCCAGATAGACTGGCCTGTTGAGCACGTGGAATTCCAGAAGTCGGGCACGTCGTCGACGCTCATAAAACAACCAGCAGGGACCCCAGCGTAAACGATACCGGCGGCGAAGAGATTGGGATATGCTGCGGCCATGACGTTCTACATCAATATTAGCCCACTTGGCTGCTCTGAGGCTGAAAGAAGAATGCGTTAGGTGTGTCCCACGCACCGTCATCATGGCACCTGAGGAGGTGCCCGTCACATAGATTTTGCTGCTGTCGGCACCATACTCCTCAACGATGAACTCTACCATGTTTGCGATAGCGTTGCTCGCGCCACCACCTCCATGTGTGAGAGTCATCTTAGACGAGACATCCCAGCAGTTATCGCTAGTATACGGCGTCTGGGGGTAGATGACGATATTTCCGTACGTCTCAGCATTCTGCGCCCACTGCGTACCCTGATAATACGCCTGGGCGCTGCCACTACACCAATGGATTCCGACAACGATGGCGGGTTTGGCAGCCAAGTTCTGGGGCACGTAGAGGAACATGCGTGTGCCTGTTGGGTTGGAGCCGTATTCTGTCACCTCGGTAAAGGTGGCACGAGGCACCACCTCAGTGCTGAGGACAGCACTGAACAGGGTCGAGACCCAGACGCCGAGCAGAGCAAGCGCCTTCATTATTTGATGGCAAAGAGAGATCTGGCTGGATAAGGCGCGAATACATCGAGAGGAATGCAAAAGTTACGGACTAGCTGGTTTATTTTAAACTAGTTAGAACGACTGCATCCATATGAACTCTGAACCAAGTGCATAGGGGTTGATGGGCGCGGCGGATCAGAAGCCTCCGTTCCCAAGGGAGTCTACATTGGACACCGCTCCCGATCTCTCCACCGCAGGATGGGCCTCCGAAATACCAATTATGGTAATGAAGGTCGTGTCGGCTTGGGAAGCCGGCTTCCCGGCGACTACCCCACGCATACAGGACAGCAACATTGGTCCTCAGAGAGGTAGTCAGGCGATGCGGCTGGCGGGGACCGGCCCATCATGACATGCATTCCAGTGGAAATTTACTTGGCAAACGACAGATCACGGTAGTATTTAGAGAGATTCAGACTGCGAATGGTCGTGCAAATCGAGAACGCCGACGGGACGCAGAATCGACTTCCGCGAATAGACCGGAAGATGGAATTCCCAAATTGAGCTTATTCCGAAGTCCCTCGAATAATAATAATTTAATAATAATTTTATTATAAAATATTATAAAATATTCCATTACCACTTATGTCTTAAGCAAGGTATAATTTTTACGTCCTACTCTTTGAAAGTAAATAGTCAATACTTATGTTAGAGAAGTTCGCAAAAAATGACCTGGTCTTAAAAGTAGCTAACTGATCTTGCGCCCTTCGTGTAGAATAGAACCATTTTAAAGAACAAACTCCTGAAGTGAACCAGATGCCACCCCCTTGTACTGCTTCCGACCTAACAAACCACCTGAGACTTTGCCTGCGAACTGACCAACAGTTAAGCTCTCACTTGCAGGAAACCAGAACGTTGTCTGCGAAAAGTCAATTGTAAATCGCCAGTGTTGACTTGTCTTAGGAGACACCAATTCGATGAGATACCCAGTATGGCGTGACTCGGGCAATGGAGACTGGGTTCCAGCAGCGGAGGACAAATGCAGCGGGCCAGTATTGGACAGTTTTACTGTGCCCCAGTTCTCTGAGCCTGAGGCGTTTTGGTTTGCAGTGCGGAAAATGACTTTGTTGCCCTCTGTTATGGTCGCGCTGAAGTAGGACTGGCCGTCCACAGCCGATGTGTAGTTCCATAGCATTATGCCATACGGTCCGACAATGGCTCGCACCATGTCCCAGTTCCCGCTGATCACGGCCCAAGGCCGGGAGTTCCAATTCTTGTCCCGGCCTCCGACGCCATACAGGTCGAAAGGTGTGCCACGAATGTTCAGGTGCACCTCGGCGTCGGCGACTGGGAATTGCTCTTGCCAGTACATTTCCGGGGCAAAGAGCACACTGGCCCTAGGATCGGGGTACACCTGCCCTCCGGGATAGATTGGTGGTCCTCGTGATTTGAGCTTGAACGCGCCGTTGATAGTAGGTGACTTGATTGTAACGACGGATTGCATGAAGTCATTGGACGCCGTGAAGCCCCAGCGTATGTCCCCGGTTTTAGTCGTCCACAGCCCAGATGTAGTCTTTGGGCATGTCGTCAAGATTGAAATGTCGACGAAGGCGTTCTCCATGTACCGAGTTCCGTTGGCCCAAGAGATCGAAATGAGGCCACGTTGTGCACCGACGTGGGTGGCGACTGTGCCTCGGGTGAGATAGAGGACGATGCTGGCCTTGCCATCAAGGGAAGCAGCATCAAAAGACCAGTTCTCGCTCACGGTACTGTTAAAGACCGTAACCATGGGGGAGTCGAAATGAGTGAGAGGATCTGCGCCCATAGTGACCGGTCCATCGACAAATTCACCTGAGAGAGCCCGATGTTCATCACATGTGTGGCCTCCGAAGGTTGCTGAAACCGATCCTCCAGCCATGAATGCCAATGAGGTAATGATCTGTTGAAAATGCATGGTTCGAAGACTTGTGTTTTTGTTTTTGTTCTGAGTGTACAACTGTGCTTGAAGTATGGCTGATGGATAATCTGAGGGAGTATGCCATCACTTGGAGGCATTGTAGCCTTTTTATAGCTTAAGGGCTCTCTTTGTTGAGCGACTTGGGTTGAAGGTCGTCGAGCAATGAGACCACGTAGATCGAGCCGTTAGCTCGAGAATCTCGCAACTGACATATCGGTTGAACATTCTTACCCTCACCCTTGATGTTTCTGGAATTCGGACAAAAGACTTCCTGTCCGTGATCGCAAGTATCCTCTGAGAATGGTTTAGTCAATGCGCAGCAATCTGATTGCATGACGGAGAGGGTGGCTGAGCCTCTAAAGGATCCTTTCCCTGTATGCCAAATATTGTGCTAACCCCAGTCTGGGATGTCCTTGCGCAGCGTTGCATTCACCCACTTTCCAACAAAGCATCTGACTAATCTCGGAGAGAGAGCGTGCACCGGCTGGTGGTGTCGAGAGCTTCGGAGTTCGGGCCAAGACTTCCTGTTTGCCCGTTTGCAACAACCATTTCAACGGACCGATCTACAATTTATTGAAATGGCAAGCGAATCGTGCTACTTCTTTTTCAATTCATAATAAGAAACCAAAATGGTCTACAACGGCCCGAGCAAGGGATGCCGTAGGTGCCGGGACCGGAGAGTCAAGGTGAGTCGCAAGGTTGTCCCTGATTTGACCTACGTTGACCACCTCGCGGACAGTGTGACCAAAGACAACCGACGTGTCTGAACTGCTCTACTCGGGGAATCGCATGTCCAGGGTACAGGGACATTTTTGACAAGGCGCATAGAGACGAAACAGTCAAGATCTGGAAACGGTATTCCCGTCAAGGTCGCATGACGGCCACTTTGGGAGCGCCGCCAACACTCAACTCTGGCCCGATGCAAATATCTCCGCCGAGAAGCATTCTGCCGGACCCTGAGTCCGCCGCCTTGAGCTTTTTCTTCCTCCATTACAGTTTGTGTCAGAATGCCGAAGAAACATGCAGTTTCTTCAGCTTTCTCCCCGATATGTACGCGAAGTCAAATATATCTTCTCCCCTGAACAGAGCAACGGCGGCGCTTGCGCTTCAGGTCGCCCATCTACATTATTCGCATGGCGGCGGGAGCTGGATGGGATGCAGTGTCTATGCAAATGCAGTGATACAGACCAAACAAGCCCTCGCCGCACCGGCGCAGAGCAAATCGGACTCGCTCCTGATGACGACGCTCGTTCTCGAGGCGTACGAGAGCGCGAAAGGTGCGTTTGGAAGAGGAGAGAAATGCGCCTCGCAGTCACGCACGCATGTCCTTGGCTCCGTCGCCCTGCTGAAGCACCGAGGGTCCATAAACTTTAGAGACGAGTTATCGTGGCGCCTCGTCATTGCCACCAGGAATAGGCTACTTCACCACAACTGGCACAGCGTTGACGAGCTCGCCGCCATCGAAGCAGTTCTTGGTATTTGGGACCATGATAACGGGGATAGGCCGAAAGGGCCGGCAGTGGAAGCCGACACACTGGCATTCAGACTGTCACAGCTTCAGCTCCTGGCGACAATAAGGTCTAAAGTCCCAGCCTCGAAGAAGACCGACTTGATGGACAACGGCAACGACGGCGGCCAGAATTGGCAGGACATTGCAGCCCATGCTATTGATCTGGCAGGCCAATGCGCGCTCTGGCAGAACGCACTACCATCGACTTGGAGGCCGGTGTCTGTCCCAGCCCACACCCTCGCCACATCAATCCAGGCCGCTGGTGCGTACGAGCACGTGGCTCCGACAATTTATGCAAATATATCCGTAGCCAACTCTGTCAATCGTCACCGAACTACTGAGCTGGGATGCCTCTCATTTATCGGCTCTTGTCTTGTCGACATCCCACGCCAGGAAGGCGTACAACATAGACACCAGACAGGCTTGCCGTCTACACTCATGGCCAGAGCACAGATCCTTATTGACGAGATATGCGCCACTGTGCCGTTTCTCACCGGTGACGTGACAGCAGGTGAATTATGGTCTCGCACGGTGCTCGTGCCGTCCGTGGTTCAGCTATCTTCAAATGGGAGCGAGAGGAGTTGCTCGTTTCCTGAGAATGCGACCAAGCACGCGCAACAAGTGATAGCGTCTGGATTGTACATGATGTACGGTACATTAACCGCGGTATTGAGCATACTACAAAGCATGCAAACCGTACTTCGCGACGGGCAGGTCAGATGGATGATAGGCCAGGTCAAGAGGCTAAAACATATACTCCATATCGCGCAGGATATTTGAACAGTTCTGCTTTAAAGAAGTAGAGTAGAGGCCGTGATGATTTGATAACAGTATTAAACAACATTTGTACTTAAAGCCAGGAAGATTTCGTTCAAACATCAGTCCTAACTCTATTAACTCTTGCATTTCCCAAGAACGACAAATGGTTACCATTATTGGGCGATGTATTCCCAGCGGAGAGGCGTACATGATAATAATGATGAACAATTTTGCAAGTTTCCCAATTATGGTTTTTTTACTGGCTAGCAACACCAAGTCTTATTAGAAAAATGCCCCAGAAGCCATCCTCATTATCCAGATTCTACGAGTACTAGTAAAGGTGAGTCTCTCCGGGATTGGTCTGTTACAAGCCGCAGACACATGGATGAACTCTGAGATCCTCAAGGTGCGGTTTCCGGTGTCCTTTTCGCCTGGCTTGACACGCCTTGAATCCGGCACTGAAAACGCTTTCGTCCGAGTATGGAATATTGTTACGTCGCATCGAACTCCTTTGACAGCATCGCACAGCTATGGCCGGATGGCGAAGACTCCGTCGCATTGTCGGCATAGGTACACTCTCTGGCCCCATGCTCTAGAAGCACCTTGACTGAGCCCTCCAAATACAAGCATAGAGGAGTGCTGGCCTTCTAAATCAGTCTTAGTATTGACGTCTGCGATTCCTTTGAGAAAAGCTTCCAGTATCTTGGCTTGATCGTATGCAGCATAGATAGTCTCCAGCCACTCATATCCCCACGAGAATCTACTTCTGCCTTTGCCTAGAGCAAGAGGTGTACCATTTTGTCAAAACCCCGGTAGACTGCATGGTATAATCCGGGTTTCCTGCATGGTGTTTCAACATTCGCAGATGGCGCATTGTCGAGCAGGACGAGAGCTAGCTCGTGTTATTAGAGTACACTGTGCCGCTCAGAGCAGTACCCAAAGTCTGTGCTTAAGTTTCCTTGTCATATCCTCGCAAGCTTTCTTCAACCAAGATCTCCGGCTGACGAAGAAGATATCATTGCCATTATAAGGGCAGACTATTGTTACTACTTAACAAATCTTGACTTCCCTCTCTTCAGTTGACCCAAACCACAAGTGGCTTTGAAAAACGCCAATCCTAGAGAACAAGGCTGGATCTTGGTCATTAATTCTCAGTACCAAGCCTTGTATCACCTGAGGTTCACTTCCCAATTTCCCCTGAATCGGCAAGCAATAAACCAATTCGCCAGGGTTGACGGGTTTTAGTAAAGCGTCCAAGACGAAGTCTGGCCACATCTCAATGTACTCCTCATCCGCGACCAATTTGATATTCTGAGCCTTGAATCTGTCGGCATAGGTGCGGTCCTGTGCACCCTCCAAGTAGAGCGGATCGTGCTGGATTGTGGCTGTCGCAATGCATCCTTCAATCGTAACGACCCCTGTCTTCGCAGTGAAGGAGTTGTGGCTCTGTGTCACAGAATCTGGTTCATGGTGCTTGGCCACAGCATAAATGTCGTCAGAAAAAGGCATACGGCGATAGCACCAAGCGCCTCTGACGCTCGCCCACGACCAGGAAGGAGCCAGCGCCGGATCTGCTTCAGACGGCGGTTCGAGTTTCGGTGACTTTCTTGGCTCTATATACCACAGCATCAATGGAAGAAACAAGCCATCCCATAGCCCGCCAGCATACTTGCCGAACACTCCGCCATTTTCAAAGGCCTCGGCCATGCCTGCAAGTGCTGGGAGCCGATCACTGAGTTTCGTGATGTTCAGCTGGCAGTATTGCTCCAGCAGTTCATCCCAAAGAGTAGCCAGTGCAAAGAGCGCTTTGTCGGATGAGCAAGGTGCCAACTCCAGCGTTTCTTCCCCACAAGGTTGTGGATTTTCAGATGAATCATTCATGTGCTGCCTGGCTTGTGTGAACCGGTAAAGGATGCTATCCATATCGATACACTGCCTCGTGTCACCGAAAGTCAATGCATAGGTCTGGTAGCTCGTGTCCGAGAGAGATGAAGTTTTACCGCCGCATTGGCAGCGAAGAGTGCTTGGGCATTCCAAAAGCACCTCGTCTTCGTAGAAATAAAGAGTTCTCCTAGACAAGAGCCTTTCTTGCATGACCCAAGCGCGTGTAGAAAGAACACCTGTGGTCCACACAGTATATCGAGCACAGCGTCTCGAGTTTTCTGCCTTGCCAACAGAGACTACTTCTGGTTCCCTTGGAAATAGGTCATGGCGACTATCTTTTCCGGCTGCTGCGGCGAGGGTGACATAGCTCCGCGCGTAAATGTCCTTCATCCGTGCCGCCTCCTTTGCCCAGTCCGCTTCGTCGTCTTGGATGATACAAAGGGAGTCGATCCAGAGATAATCGATGCCAAGGCCGTGGGAGATTATCACAGCGTCCTGAAACGTCCGGGGCAAGGAAGACCACATTATTTCCTTGAGATGATGGTCCAGATTCTGTTTTGTTGTTCTGAGTGGCTGGTGTTCACCCCAGCAGTGGCTCAAAGTTGCATATCTGAGCGTGCCTCCGTATTCCTCTTTGAGGTTGACCTTGAACTCTGCTCGCTCTTGGACGATTTTCAGAAGCCTAGTTGGGAGTTGAAATTGACTTGCTTCGCCAGGCAGGCACATTATATGACTGTAAGCTGTACCAGCGTCACATTCTTTCAGCCATGCCTTAATTTTGTCAAAAAAAACTGGAGAGGGCGGTTGTGTAACAGGTCTCTCCTCCCACAGGGCGACGGGTATCGAGTCTTCCATTGGACAAGTTTGCTGGAATGTTCACAAAATGAGGGTATAGATCTTTCGAACCGACGTGATAAGGCGTGTTGAGAAAGCGTCGCCCGCTCTGTAAACCGTGCGGAAGTAGGCTGGGCGGATCATGGATGAGGAGTTGCTTTCAGCTGTGTGGCTATGCATTGCAAGCGAGCTAGCTGCCAGGGATTGTGGCGTTCAGCTGGTGGTGGCTATGCATTGCAAGCGAGCTGCCAGGAATCGTCGAGTTGAAACCGACGGTTTTTGGGCATCAAGTCCTTGCCCCAGATTCTGGTCAGTTGTACCATGAGATCTCGGGTCAGTCACCCATGCTCACCTTGAGCCACGAGAAGCCCAGGTATTCACATTTTGACTCCTGTTCACCAAATGACACGTTGCATTGATATAGAAGGGGCCAGGCCGAGATATGGAAGCGATAAGATTGATGAGCGAATGTGCGCAGCGTCGACAACCTACTTCCACAGTGTTGGCTGCATTGAAAGGCGCTGCTAGTTTAGTAATAGTTATATTAAAGAGCTTATAAGGTGTATTTTTTATAAATATAAAAAACTAATTGCTCTTTAAATTTATTTAAAATATATTAATATTTATAAAAAATAAAGAAAAATCATATTTAATATAATAATTAATATAATATAATTAACTTAATAATAAATTAATCTAGTGATATTAAAACGATTAACTAATTTACTTACTTAGTAAGGGAATTGTCTTATCTATTAGCTTATAAGGCAGCCTGAAGGCTCCCCGGCCCTTTCTCTCGTTGCATTTATCAGGCATTTGCACATGCCATTTCTATCAATTATCGACCCATCATGCAGCGAGAGGGAATCCGGTCATTAGTATTAATACAATCAACTTCTCAGCATTAAAGCAGTCGTTCTAAACCATTTGAAGATCCGCCCTCAGCGACTTTCACAGCATGGACACAACCAGCTCCTCCTCCAGCGCCCCGTCCTGGCAAATCGACATACCTAGCCTCACGGGTTTAATTACCCGAGCCGGTGCTCGGGGTCTGCAACAGCTTGCCCATGCTGGAGTCGATATGCACACGATTGGTTGTATAATGACGCTTGGCGAAATTACACCCGCTTGCGATAATTTTCGCAGAGCAATGCACCAGAAACGAGCCGGCCAGAGGCGTCATTCATGGTTCATTCATGATCTGGTTGAATTCGGTGCCGGAGTCAATTTTGTGGTAGACGAGTTCCTCAAGACTCGGGCAGGGGAGAATGTCCTGGCGATGCTCACTTCGATTTCTATCCTCCCGGAAACAGCGACTATCGAAATCCTAACGAAACTATTCGAAGAGGTCCACGCACCAGCACATGGCACGCCGAGTTACGGCCAACTTCAAGCAGTTCGTTCTGTCGCCCTGCCTCTTGCAAGGGCACTCGACTTCAAGGACCAGGTGGTGATATTCCATGTCTGGTTATGCAACCAATTCGCCAATCGCACTGGCAGAACGGAAGCATCAGGGACCCATCCTTTCTTCAATATGCATGGATCCACCGGCCCAATTCCCGACAATTCTACAATTTTAGCCATTCTCACGAGTCTCAAATCGATCCTCATCCAACCCGCGCCACCGAATCGAAGGCTTATCTTCTATGGGCTTTCAGGGGCGGCCTGGTTGTCAGTTTATGCAAGCAAAGTTCTTGGAGTCTCTGTATGTATAAGAGCTCCGAACTGGGAGATCATACCAATTAGCGGCTCCTACGCATCAGCAAAGGTACTCATCATTCCGGGGGACACAACCACCATCGAGGTGGAACAGGAAACAGATCCTTCAGTGGTAATAGTCCGAGGACCCAGGGGCTCGGGTGCACAATATGAGTGGCTTATAGACTGCGGTGATCCGAGAGTGGATATCGTGGCTCTCATATGTGGATGGCCTGTGGTGGATAGAGCTGAAATGGGGAGTCTGATTTTCTCGATGGCACTGGACTATGTGGCGCTTCTGGACGCTGGTCACGTAGACTACGATCTCACCGCTCTCCACTCAAACGGATTCCGGAAGTACCATTCAGGACACAAACATCTCATGGACAGTCGGCTACGCGACATCCTCCGTCTGATGGGCTTACCCTCACATCTATTCGAAGTTGTCGACTGGAGCCACTACTTCACGGTTCTTACGAACTCTATTCCATGGAACTGCCTCCAGCTTAATGACGTCCTGTTTCATCGAATGGGAAAAATGGAAGGGACCTACGACAGTTGTGGCCATGCAGTCTTAACGCCACCAGAGCTGAACGTCGCGCCAAACTTTTGCCCGCGGTGCGGAATCGAATGGTGTGTCAGGCGCTTGTCTTTCGCTGCAGCAGTTCTATCATTTACGGATTGGGCTACCCAGTTCCGGAAACTTTCGATGGACGCTTTGCTGGCGAACACTGCTATGGATTTCGAGGGTAACCTGGTCCATCGGCGAAGATCTTTTATTCTGGACTTTTATGGGGGTTATTACGGAGTCTCAGCAAAGGATTTTGGCAAGCAATTGACCTTTGCGGTGTCCCTACTCTGCTGTCCGAATCAGTCCCAGGAGTTTCTTACGGGACAGCTAAACAGAATCATTGGCATAAACCTGGATGGAGTGCTTCTCGTCGAAAACGCTGGAGTCATTGCTAGTCTTCAGCCTGGGTCACCTCGCTTTCGACTGTGCGAAGGTGAATTTGTGCTTAACGGAGACAAACGACGCTTACTGGTCTCCAGCGCCAGTGGTGGACATGTTAGCAGGGATATTGGCAAGCCTGGACTTGCCATCGATCCGTGGAAAGAGGACTATCAATACTCCGCTACTCTTTCTGTTAACGCCAAACTATCCGCAGAAGAGATCGATCTTCGGTATGAATATGTGACTTCCCCAACGTCACATTCAAACTCCATGAATATCATCTTCGATGTCGACATCCATGAACTCATTCAAAATCTTCATTGCATGTTTACTACTGCCAAATGCCATCATAACCCCAGAACTCCGCGGCCGATGGTGGAGTCACTGTTCTTGCTCTGCGATCATGAAACTGGGGACGTGAAGGCCTGCAAATCAGGTAGTGTTATTAGCGGTGAAGACGACAATTATGATATAGATATGTGCTTCTGGAGGGACAATCGTGGAGATACTTGGACTGTCGTGGATCCTGTGTTCAGTCAACATTTAGACGACATAATTGGGGACGATGACAGGAGTTTCTACGTTTTCCCGGTAGCTGGAAATCCAGTCTCTCAGTGGGCGGCAGCTTGCTTCTCAGGGAAGTCGACGGATAATGTTTTGATCTTACAAGATATGATGTGCTTAGACTGTATGGCTGAAGCTCTTAGCGACGGATCGCGAACGAACATTGAAGTTATTACCCAGGTTTAGACTAAGTATGTAGAGTTAATGTTCAGAATCGAACAGGCTACCATAAGGCGGAGAAGAATTGGATATCCTTACATCTGCATATGAGATGTTTGGGTGAATGACAAATACTGTCACGGCCATGCGTGTGACGAGGCGGTTCCTACCTGTATAGCCCGGATAACCCTGCGCACTTGGGGTGTGATTTTAATTTGGCGAAGGAGACGAGGGAACGAAGACGTTATAGTCATTAGCTGCTGCCAAAGTTGCAGGCGTTTGCGATTTACCAGGCCAAGTGAAGTGCCTGTACATCCACGCGCCCAGGGGCATGAGCTCATGCTAGTTGCCATTTCAAAACAAGTAACAAAACTTTCCCAAATGGTTAGATATCTCAGTCCGGCGTGATCTGCTCTTCGGTCAGCCGGGTAGACGATGTTGTCCCCTTTTCTACAACATGATTAACGTACCTAGGTCAACGTTCGGGAGGCCTCGTTTGGTACTGTCGATCCGTTCAGCTTGGAAGGTGTCCAAGAGTATGAGAAAGAGTACAAGCAAGCAAAAGAGTTCAAAAACATCAAAGTCATACTTTTATCCTCCACACAACCCGCTAGGTCGCTAGAGCAAAGGTATTACGGGCGTACCAAAGCTAACAGTGTATCAAGGTCGCTGCTATTCCGAAGAAACCCTCAAAGCCCACATGTGTCTGTGGAAAGTTGGGATTGCATCTCATCAGTGATGAGATTTACGGACTACCTGTATTCAGTAACCCTGAAATATCGAATCCTGCGCTATTCACTTCGATACTTTCAATAAACGCCGAAGGACTCATAGACCCGAGAAAGGTTCATGTGCAATAGGGAATCAGCAAGGTACGAGGTTTCAGTCACCCTAGATCGCCAACTAATCTTAGGGTAGGACTTTGCTGCCACTGGCTTGCGGATTGGCTGTATCATAAGTCAATTTAAGGGCTCATTCCTAAAGTCTCTTGAGAGCTTTTCGTGAGCACGATAGCTTTATTGCCTTGGATTTAACGTTGACGAATTCATAGGCTCTTCAACTTCCCCCAAAGCCTTGCCGATGGCGTGGTCGCGTCCCTTTTGATGGACCAAGAGTTCACTGAAAAAATACATTTCATCCTACCAGTCGCGTTTGGCGGAGAGTTATACTCACATAACGAAAATCTTCCGAGACCATGGAATTCCCTATCAGAAATCACACTACACTATTCTTGATGGTGAACCTAGCAGCGGTAATTCAGGACAAATCAGTAACTGACCACGAGATTATAATGCTATTGCGAAAGGAGAAAGTATATCTTACGTCAGGAACTGGTTACAAAAGCGAGGAGTCTGGGTGGTTTCGAGTAGTTATTGCGCATCCTAAACATGTGCTAGATGAAGGCTTGAAGAGAATAATTCAAGCCTTACTATAGTTTTAAAAAGAGTACATGCTTTTTAATCTCGCCTCCCGTCTGCGTCCGAAGACTTCGGCAACTGTTTCCTGGCTGGAAAGGACGAATGTGCATTCCGGTCAACCCAAAGATGGGAGATGTGTGCCATTGCAGATATCTTGTATTGCGAACTCAGATTACATCATTATATGGCTCTATACCAGCTTGATATGGGGGCGCCGATATGACAGCCATTGGTTAGAATTTTGATACTTCTGTGAGAAGGCCCAGCTTCAGAAGGAGTCTATGGAGGCAGTCTGTGAATTGGCGCGCATTTATGACCTTGAAGTACCTAGACAAACGGAGTATCCAACTTCTTATTTGATTCCGTGTTTATCTATTCGATCCTTACTCTGATCCTGGCTCAAACCATCGAAAATGACTGCAAATGAACTGTCCCTTGCGCCCAAAAGTTTGCTGCGATTCCTTTCCCTACCCTTTCAAACTCCATATGCCGCCTATTCTTGGCAGTACAAAGCAGCAAACAATCACTCACTGCCCATCCAGCTGTCACCTTCTGCCGTTGCATAACAGGACAAATCCAGAGCTGTAAACTCACGGGCGGCTCATCATCAACGTCCCATCGAACTGAGCCAACAACATCACCACCCTCGAGCACCAGCTCATACTCTCTCCGTCTGGTCTGTCTTCCTAGCAGAACTGGATGAAGAATGCCTTTGGCCCTTAGTGAAGCCGACCGCACAGGCCCAAAGCCAGACGGGCCCTCCGTTTCAACCGTAACCGCTTCCACAGCGAGAATGCTATGACTCAATAAGCCATCTTTCCCAAGCTGATCCGTCATTTCGATCCCCGCAGACGAGTGGTCAAAGTAGATCTGAATGGCAGGATTCTCCACTGGTCCATGGATCGAAGCCCATGACCACGTTGGCGCACGGTATTTCTCAGGTCGCCGATGCGGAATCCCCTGACTGCCGTCGTCAGGACGGCTACAAAACCAAAGCAAATGCCGCAGAAAGTTGTCCTCCCAGAGCCCGCAGCAGTACTTGCCGAACATGTCTTTCTCTGCGAAGACGACAGCTATTCCTTCCAGCGCCGCGAACAGATCGTCCGCATTCGTCAGTTGGCGATGGCTGTATTTCTCCACGACCCAAGCCCACTTGTCGTGCATTTTGGCTTTTGTGAGTACTCGTTGTCCGTCAGGAGGAAGCAGCAGGTCCTTGAGATGAAAGAAACCATCCTGTACACTGTACTTCCCAATCTCGTCGTCCTCGCCAATGCAGGCGTCCTTGCACTCCCAGTAGCACATCTCGGGCGTGAAATGAACGATTCTGGCGCTCAACGCACGCTCCTGAAATGTCCAGCCTCTTTTTGACAATGGCGCACTCTCAATCTGGTCCTTGAAGCTCCGGAAGTGCGGAGTAATGTGTAATCTTAAGGGACCAGCCCCGTCATCTGGCTCATCTAGTG
Source organism: Thelonectria olida (assembly GCA_020736575.1). Classification (NCBI taxonomy): domain Eukaryota; kingdom Fungi; phylum Ascomycota; class Sordariomycetes; order Hypocreales; family Nectriaceae; genus Thelonectria; species Thelonectria olida. The sequence goes on along the minus strand of JAGPYM010000029.1, from coordinate 270,262 downwards.
GCCATGGTAGCTCGACCGAGGTCCCATGACGTGCCGACCTCTCTCGAAATAGTCCCGCGTAGGTGTCCGGCGCTCCATCAGCGGCAATTGTGAGGAGAGCCTGCGAGTAAACAGAACTCATCTGTGCAGCCTCACGGATCCAGTCATCACGGTCACCTTGGACAATGCACAAGGCGTCGATCCACAAGTACTTGACATTGAGCAGCTGAGTCAAGCGCACAGTATCTCTCAGAGTTTCGGGAAGATCGGAGACTTGGATGCCTGTGTTCATATGGCGAGACAGACTCTCTCGCGTAGTCACGATTGGATTTTTCCGGGGACCCCAGCAGTAGCTGAGTGTGATATAGTCCGAGGTGTCACTCTCCTCAGACAGGTGAAGCCGAATGGAATCGTCTCCCACTTTTCCGACATCAAGGACCCGAGTAGGGAGATGACGCTGTCCGATCTGTCGGGACGATGCCCATTTTGGACAGTTGGCATGAGATGAAGTGCATACCGATAGCCAATGTCTGATGGTTGCGATATTTCGGCTATCGCCCGCATACCGACTAACGATGCGTGAGTCGAAGAGATCTTTTGCGTGCGCTGGAATCCGATGGATGTCGGCTAGGAGGCAGTTTCAGCTTTCAGCCATGTTCTCTGATATATCAAGCGCGCCAGGTCTTCTGCTCCCTCAAAACGTGGCACATACCTCCATCAAGAGCAACTTTCAGCTGCGCACATTTCCTAGCCTCAACGCACCAAACCTCTAGGCGGGAGCCCCCGAAGGCCTGGAAGAGAACACCATGCTGGTTTGTCTGCGGATACGGTCTTCTAAGAGTACTGTGCGCCTCGCGAACAATGAGGGCACATAAAGCACAGGTAGAAGCAGCCGCCTTCAATTCAGTCCAAGTAGAATACGTCCGGTAATGATAAGGCTCCTTATGCTCTGGGTACTTACTGTCGCGTAGGTCGTAAAATCGGGGAACGAGCCAAGCCGCTGGAAGCTGTTCGCATTGGATGCAGAGGGTTTGAGCCGAGAGAGCGGCCTGGAATGGCGTAGATTGACTCATGGGAGGCACACGTGAAGTATCTCAACTGAGGTGGAGAGGGGTTGAGACAGCTCATATTGGTTTAGCCTCGGCCCAGGCTACAAGGAGCGTCTTCCATCAGAGCCCGGAACCTGGCAGGGATACTTCGTAGGATACCGGAGGCACATGAACTTGCTCTGCTGCTGTCTGTCACGTTGGTCATAAATTGTTTAAAGACTGTCTCTGCCACCTTTGCCAAAACTTAACATTACTGCAATAATGAAACTTCCACTATAAAAATGAGCGCCGGCAAGATCTTTGGCCGATTCTTTCCCGTTACTCGATTCATCGGGGCCATATTCTGGTCAAGGTCTACTCTCCATGGTCTTTTCTTTTTAAACCGCACAATTACGGGGGACAAAATAATACGTCTTGGTCTGTTGTTGACCAGCCGCCTGAATGTTGACGTGAAGCACTCAGTCACGGTCGTGGCCTTTATGCGGGCCTCACTTAATCCATCCTCGCTATTTGTATAATAGTAACAGTAATTGCGGTAGTATAATAAAAGGACAAGATGTTGAGGTCTGCCAAGCCTTCAGACAGGCGTCATCTCGTGGGGTGACCGGGGAGGCTACTGCACAGCCTCGATCAATAACCAGCACTTTTACGTGGATGCCTTCGATGTTATCATTCCACTGTCTCTAACATCCCCGCACGAGTCAGTCCGCCATCGCTCCCGCGACGCAGCCATGAGTCTGTTGTACGATGATATCGAGTCGGACGGCGATGAGTTTGAAGGCGTTGGCTTCAACAGTGAAGAGTCTGGTGATGACACCGTTTTCATAAGGCGCAGAGATGTCCGCGACTTCAACCCCGGCAACATTCTACCAGAGCCAGCAGCCGTAGTAGGCGACATCACGAACTAGCTCAAGAAATGCATCAGAGACGACCATAGCCAACAAGTCGGCATTGACGAGCTACCACTTGAGGATATTCCGCCTCCTCCGTACGGCATTGTCGCATTTGCCCAAAGCCTACATCCTCGTCGATGCTCTCGGTGAGATGGACCAGGAGAGCCTAGAGTCTCTTCTACAGCATTTTTACGAACTGAGTCAGTGGCACCCCCTCGAAGTGAAGCTTGTCATGACCAGCCGTCCGGTGGCAGTCGTCGAGAAGATTGCGAGGGCCGTCAAGGTACTCGATATCCGGCTGGACAAGCAGCGTGTTGAGTCCGACATTGCCGCCTATATCCAGCACCGACTTTCTAGCTCGTCAATCCCACCTGGAAGCCGCTCTCACGTTGCAAAGACCATAATGGGCCGATGCGATGCCTATTTCTATATGCGAGGCTGGCGATGGACCATGTCTTGGGGCGGCCCCTCCAGGACCTTCTCACAGTGATTATGTAGAATATCAAGTGCACAAGAGGGAAACAAGAGATCACTTGTATCTTCGGCTTGCTCCTTGGAGCTTGTCCAGCTAATGCTATGAAAACGCTCTCTTATATCTTATCGCGCTTCCTATATGGGCGGGCTATTCGCCTCGGAACGCATCATTTTCTTCAATTACCAAGCTACAAGTGTAATCTTGAGAGTTGACAACTCCCCAACTCCACAACGGATCCTACTATTCTTTTGTCCAGAAGTTCTGACATGAGAGAGACCCAACGAGGGCCAACACGCCGATAGCAGAGGAGACGGGTGCAGCCTACATGCTCACAGTCGTACATATTTCGCTTGACCCAGGTAAAGTAACGTCTTGACCTACACGCTCAGCCACGGCGTGAGAGACTCGAACCCAGTCTCCATGCCTGTCGGCCAGGAGGAGACTGGCGTCGGGGTTTGGATGAAGCGTGGAGAGCAGCTCGAAACGATAAAGGTGATGGCTTGTGACATGACACACAACAAGTTCACTTGGATCTCCCAAGGGGAAGAGCCGCACGTGTCTGATGCCGGCCATCGATGCCGGTTCGAACAACATGTCCGCTTCGCCAGTCGTATGGATTCATGATGACTCAGGTGGGCGAGGCTTCTCTCGTCCGCCATGGAGACCAGTTCGAAATGCTTCTCGCCTTCGTCAATCTTCTCGTTGGTAAACCACCTCGAAGGAAAGTAGTCTTTAGCGTAGACTAGGCCTCGCATAGCATAGTCCTCCGGTAGTGGTCGCGGGGCTTCCTCGTGCTCGAGAAGAGGGAATTCGCCGCCTATCCTCGGTTCGCATGATAACGATTCAAACAGGTAATTCAGCATAGTTGAAGTAACCCTCCAAGAATACTGTTGTTCGAGGTTGGCCGTGGCATCTGGATGATGGCCCATCAAATTATTGAAGACCAATGCCGTGTGAACGAAAGGGAGAGTATCCATGTGTCCCCAGCGGTGAATTACAATCCTGTAGGTTCGGAGCGCAAAGGACCATGCATTGTCAAAGGTGTCATCATGACTTGTTTCCGGCGTTGCCCCATCCATGGGAACATCTGCATCGTCTGGGTTTTGGCGAGTAGCCAAGGTTTTGAACAGCGAGTTGGATTCAGACCCATACCCAAGCAAAGTACAGGCTAGTGAGATACCGATGTAGTACCTGTCCAAATTAGTAATATGTCATAGTGGCTGATTGCTTAATCGACTTACCCTGATTCGAGCCATCGCTTCGTCGTGCGGGTAATGCTACTGTCGAGTAGGCCCAAAAATTCCTCCATCCCCTCCTGCGAGTGGCGCTTCGACTTTCCTGAAAAAAGGATGCCGTGCACTCGAACAAACGCGAAATCGATCGGGGACAGACATGATGGGTTCGAGGCCAGGACAGGGTCAAAGAGTGTCATAATGCTTTCTCTCGCGCTGAGAAATGGCAGCGGTACACACAGTGACTTGGTGTAGTAATACAGCTGCTGTAAAGCATTGGGCCGGGCAAGAATGGCCAGATGGTGATATAGGCGGCCGGTGGATGGGCTCTTGTCTGATGCTTTGCTGTACCAATGCCGACTGACGCCTGTCCAGACTTCTCGATCCCTAATATCGTCATCTTCAATTGCCATTCTGTAACGGCCGAGATCGCCTAGACATTCAATCCAAGTATCTTCAAAGGCTGGAACTGTCTCATATAGTAGCGCCATCATACTGTATGCAAGATATAGGAAGCTGAGCATGTGTTCAAGGGATTCTGGCAATCGATGGCGAAGGAGTTCGAGGAAAGAGTGTATTCCATGTCTCCACATCCGAGCGGGCATAGCATATTTGGAGGCAAGACGACGAAGCGGTGGACTTGCTGAAGGGTGCTGAGAGGCCAAGAAGAAGTCGTGGTGCTCCTCCGAGCCGATCCTTGGCAGTACCCATCGGTCGATAGATAGCAACCGTTGATTCTTCTCGGCGTAATCATGTCAACCGTACTTTATTTGCTTCCCAAGCCTCAAACGAATAACTTCGCATTTTATCGACAACTTCGATGGAAATGAACCTTCAATTCCAAGAGTTTGTACCTCATATCTTATTGCAATGAGTCCGACGCCAACTCGCAGGTTGTTGACTGTGGCAGCGGCCCAGCTAGGACCAGTGCCGAGTCTCGATACACCACGTCCGGAGACTCTGGCTCGAATGGCCAAACTGCTCGAAGAGGCCGCAGAAAAGAAAGTCAGATTAGTGGTGTATCCAGAACTCGCATTCACGACCTTCTTTCCATCCTACATCATCGAGGACCCGGAAAAGATTGCAGCATTCTTTGAGCCTGCATCTCCTTCCAATCCTTATGCAATCGTCCAATCGCCCAACGTTAAACCTCTCATCGACAAAGCTAACGAACTTGGAATTGATATCTCTTTCGGTTACGCAGAGCGCTGGCAGGATGAGAGCGGCAAAACTACCGACTACAACACTGCTGTGTATTACTCAAGCACTCAGCGGCGTTGTGTCGCCAAGTACAGAAAAGTCCATCTGCCCGGTCGCTACGAGCCAGACACACGTCCTGGTGTGAGCCAACAACTGGAGAAAAGATACTTTACTCCCGGGGATCTTGGCTTCCAGGCGTTCCGAGTGGAAGGGTTAATAGAAGGGACTCTAAAAGCCGAGAATGCTGAAAGCACTCACGGCCCGATAAAGGAAACTGAGGGCTTGGGGGACCCAATTTTGGGTATGCTGATCTGCAACGATCGTCGATGGGCTGAAGGGTGGAGATGCTATGGATTACAAGGCATAGAACTGCTCGTGGTAAGTTGCATTCGTCGTTCCAGAATCCAGCATCATTCACTCGGCAACATGGCCTTACAACGGAATCTAGGAGGGTTATAACACCACTGCCTCTGCCCCGCAATACGAAGGAACAAACACTGAGCAAGAAGAAGAAGCTCTCTTCCACCACCGCCTGTCGTGCCAAGCAGGAAGCTACCAGAACGCGTGTTACAGCATTCATGCAGCTAAAGCCGGCAAGGAAGATCACGGATCGCTGATTGCAGGCTCCAGCATTATCGATCCTTACGGGCATATTGTCGCCGAGGCCAAGACCAAGGGTGATGAACTCGTATGTGCCACCATTGACTTGGCAAAGTGTAGAAAAGGAAAAGAAAGAGTGTTTGCTTTTGACAAACATAGAAGAGTTGAACATTATTCTCGCCTAGTTACCCAAGTTGGCGTACAAGAACTGCCTCTATTACATAGGAAGTCATGAATTCAAGGCCTTTCAAGACCCTTCCAGCAGGCAGTTTCCTCTCTGACAGCCGACGCCACTATCAAAGCTGTCACGCTCCAATGGGAATGGAAAGGCTATGCTGCATGCCTAGGTGCCGAGAATAGCTCCGCTAAGAGTTGCGTTAGTCAAACGTTCCGTTAGTCCAGCGTTCCGTGGGTTTGTTCGTCTGGTTTTTTTTTCAAGTGACCTTTATTTGATTTTCACTCCTGGGTAGGGTGAGAAGTCGTTCGAGGCAGACCAAGCGGCGGTGCTGGAACCCCAATAAGCAGCTGTCTCCCCGAATTCGTCAAGAGTGTTGGCACGCAGTCCTTTCGAGACTAGTAGCCGGATAACATGACACACGCCTCCTCTGGCGACACAATAAAGAAGTGGTTAATGTCAACTCCACCCTTGAGAAGACGACGGAGAGGGAAGAAAACGCCCGAAGCTCGCTAGCTTGAAGGTTAGCCTTCAGGGGCTGGTCACGAGCTATTCACACGCTGCGTTGTGGCTTGAGTACTAACTAGCCTGGGGAAAATGCCTTGTCTTACTCTCAAGCCGGTGAGTGTCTCCCGAATGCTTGTGAGGGACTTGGGATTGCATCCAGTTCACCAGCGTTCTTAGCATTATGCCACCGTGAGCTCGGAGCTTGTCAGCGTCGAATTCTGTGGTTCAAAATAAGAAACTCCTATTCAAGTTTATCTAGATCCAAGAGGTTCTAATTAGGGATGGTTCAAGACGTTTCGCAGCAGTCCATTTGCATTAAACGGTCATAGTAGCCCTGCGGCTGGACCTTGGCAAACTAGCCAATGCCAGCCGTCAAGCCCCAATCTTAGTCTCGAGCGCTCACTGAATGCCTACAAGGAGAGACACTGCCCACTTCCGTCGCATCTTCGAGGTCCATCGTACCCCTTGCTTAAGATTCCACAGTCATCATGCCGTCGCAGTATTTCAGTGGATGGCGATCCGGTCTTGCTCGCTGTACCGCAGTAGCAGCCGCAGTCACTGCCGTCAACGTCGTCTTCCTCGTTGTCGCCATCCCTCGCCTGGACACGTCCGGCTACAGTGGCATGGAAGGGGCCATGTTCAGCGGCGGCTGCAACGAAGCCAAACAAATCAGCATATGGCTGCATCTTGCCATCAATATTTTGGCAACGGCCCTTCTGGGCGCTGGCAACTACATGCAGCAAGTGTTGACAGCGCCTACGAGACATGAGATTGATTTGGCACACGGAAAACGAGAGTACCTAGATATTGGCGTCTCGTCGTTTCACAACCTGAGCCGAATATCTCGGAAAAGAGTGGTAGCCTGGGTCGTCTTGGCGTTCAGCTCGCTCCCCATTCATTTGCTGTAGAGTAATTCTGGACACTGCAAGAAAACTATTCGCTAATTGTTCAATAGCTACAACTCGGTTGTGTCTTTCGAGACGGGCGTCAGCCGTTATACGGTCTATGCCGCCAGGTGGAAGGATCTCAACGATCCAGATTTTGAATTCGAGACTGAACTGTACCAGGCCCTCAAAACATCGCTAAATGAGTATGAAAGGCTTGAAAATGAGGAATGCATCACAAATTATGCACGGAAACTCATGTCTGACCGTGGGGAGGTCATTTTGATTCTCGATCCCTCGATACCAGATAATAAAACCGGCGATATTCATATCTGGGGCGGAGATCCGCTATCCTCCTCAGGAACCGCTTATGACTGGATCTGCGACGGATCAACGCAAGAGGTGACGACATGTGATGTGTCGTCGGTCGATCCGGAGAATTGGAAAGTTAATGCCGGCGCAGTTCATGTTGAGGGCGAGGAAAGATATATGCGAGTGGATTATTGCCTTAGCAAACCGGTGTCCGAGCACTGCAGGCTGATCCTGAGTATCCCTCTCCTTGCTATTGTCGTAGGGTGCAACGTGCTCAAGCTCGTGGGACTGGCTTTAACGTGGCTATCCCTGGACAAGAAGCCTCTCTTGATCCTCGGAGGTTGGTTCAAGTTATCTGGCGGCTAACCCTTGCTTACCATTCGATAGATGCCCTGGCCTCATTTCTCGAGGATCCAGATCCAGCTACCGAGGGCCAATGTCTCCTCTCAAAGCCTTCTCGTCAACCGGTATCTTGGGAAGCTGGACCTCGAGTGTGGCTTCCGAAGAAGCATCGTTGGGCCACGTCTGTTTCACCACGGAGATATGGAGTCACTGTTTTCTTGTAAGGCACTGACTACTACTAGCCGAGTTGCCTTTGTTTTGGTTAACAGGATGATAGTTGCATCTCCAAAGTCATTGCTGCTTCTGTCTTGTTGCAGATGGGCATCAGCCATATACTGGCTGAAACTGAAGTGACTCCAAGTCTTGCTGACCTTTGGAACAGAGGCTTTGGGGAAGTGAGAGTCGACTCCCTCATCTTCTTTGGCGCATTTGATGGGCCCATCAGGATGGTGCTCATGTCCAACTTGCCGCAGTTGATCCTGTCTCTCCTCTACGCGGCTATCAATGGGATGTGGACGGCCATGCTTGTTGGGGTTGAGTGGAACAGCTATGGGATGAAGCGCAAGGGCCTTCGCACCACATACCCAGTTGGGCTCCAGCGAAAGACCTACTGGCTATCGCTTCCTCTTGTGAGTGCCTGAATAGGAAGGCTATACGCTGCTACACATTAACCGATCAATGACACGCTGACTACTTGCCCCCGTTCTGGCTACAGAGATATGGAGTGCCCCTGATAGCTGGGTCCGCAACACTCCACTGGTTGATCTCGCAGTCGATTTTCTTTGTGAGGCTTGTTGCCCACGAGGATACACTTTGGACATCATTACCCGAAACTTCGGCGCCAAAGGTAATAACGACATGTGGCTACTCGCCCATAGCTATCATCTTCTCCATTGTCCTAGGATCATTGATACTGTTGATTACCATTGGAGCAAGTTTGAGGATGATGAAGCCTGCCGTCCCTACGGGAGGTACTTGTTCTGCCGTGCTGAGCGCTGCTTGCCATCAACCAGAGAGTGACGAGAATGCAGCCTCGGAATTAGTAAAGTGGGGAGTTATAGCTGGAAGAGATGGAGAGAGTCTGGATCATGCTTGCTTGACAAGCTGGTCAGTAGAAGTGCCGAAAGCGGGGAGATGGTATCAATGAAAGTGATGTTGGAAGTCAGTGTCAATGCTTCGTGATTACTAAAGTAATAATAAACCTCTACAATAGGCATGTAGTCTATACGGGCAACGGGGGGCGTGAAGACATGCAAAGAGCAGCTGCCAGTTGGCAAAGGGAAACAACTAAGAACTGGCATAACGGAACCGGGCCATAGTCGGGCCTGTAGTAGCTACGAATTTCAGGTTAACTGGGCAGTCTGATTGCCATTTGTCCTCAAGACGGAGAAATCACACGACATCATGGTCGAGCACGAAGTAGAGTAGTCTATTCGCTTACAAGATGTTCCAAGACCGCCAAGGACCCATGTTCCTGGAGTGTTGTGGCATCGGATAAGCAAAGGATACACGAGACATTCTTAAGGTGTCGACGGTGTGGCAGGTCACCGGCTTCCTTCTCCTAGTGGATATATGAGAGATGACTTGTCCTCTATCACGGATAGACGTAATATTTGTTGGTTTGCTTCCGAGGTACGGGGTTGTCGCTGCGTTTTACCGCCTGGGGAGCGTATTCCGTGTGTTGCGAACCCAGAACACGCAGGTACTCCACTCCTGTGAATGTTATGCGGTAAGACGTGGCAGGCCTAGAATATCCTCTTGTGCTTCGTGAATGCATTTATGCCCTCCGTCTTAGTAAGGGGGTTGCATAAGCTTACCCTGCCCATGGTCATTGTCCAATCAAATGAACAGGAAATATGGAGTGATTTATATTAAAAGGCGGGCGTCAGCTCGGCACAGGCATGTCCTGTCTGGTTGGTGGCTTCGTAACCTTCCAAGCACCTCTTCCTTTTCTCAACCATCACACCATATCGGGAGCTGATGTTCCGAGGAGTTTCATTGATGCTCAAGGTTACCACTCGCCCCCAATGGATCCGATAAGTGCCATAGGCCTCGTGGCAAGCATTGTAGGCATCGTCGATCTGGGCGAAAAGGTAGCCCTCAGGGCGCAGAAGGTGTATCATGCGATCCGAGATGCGCCTGCAGAACTTCAGAAAATCAACGCCGACATTTACGTTCTCTGTGGTATCTTGTACGCATCTCTACATCTTCAGTCGGCCGCACTAACATGAAACATCCAGCGAGCAGATGAAACACCTCTCAGAAGAGTCACAGACCATTCCCGGGGAAAGAAGTTCGGCCTCAAGAGCCTTCACTTGGCTGCGGCAATAAAAAACTGCGACGCAATCTTCGCTGAGATTGGTACAAATCTCGATACCATCAACCAAGACATAATCGTTACCAGCAGGATCAAGATTTCGAGACAGTTTCTCCCACGCTCAAAATGGCCATTCAAAAAGGAACAACTGCAAGCAATGAGGCAGGACTTGGAAAAGGCCAAAATGACGTTGATTGTAGGTCTCCAGCTTGCCCACACATACAAGTTGAACACTCTCCTACAGTAACATGCCTATTGATATTTGCTTTTCCCATTCGCTAATACGCTCTGCAGGTCGAGTACAGGTGCTTCCGAGTCTAGGGACGAGCTGGTATGTGAGATGGCAGCCAGTAAGGCGGCAGTTGCTTCATTGTACTTGAAACAAGAGAAATCAGACCGCCCAACAATCAAGGGGAGCACAAAAGAAGAGCAGAAGACGAGTGGAAAGACGATTAGGCCGACCAGGATCAAATTCTCTACCCGAAAGGTCTCGAACGACGCCCATTTGCGCGCGCCCCAAGGCTCGGAAAAGATCGGGGCAGAGCTGCTCTCAGTCGACGTGTGGGAGCAAAGGTGGCATTCGACCGTTTTCGGAGACTTGCATCTCACGATTCTTCTCTGGGTAACGCGATCGGTTGGCGAGAATAATAAGACCCGTCCGGAACTGCCGCCTGTGAGCTATCCTGGGGTATATCCAGGGGGCTACACGCAGGCGTCTAACTATTCACAACCGCCAACTATGCAGCAATATCAGGTCGCCCCCCCCCACGACCCGGATCCAGGAGCGGCCTCATGAGACAAGCTTCAGGATATCTACCCTTGCGGCCTCCCAGCTCAAATTCGTCTGATGATACTGCATCTGAGCTTCAGATTGATGGGGATAATGATGACGAGGAGCGTCAGGTTTCGGAGGCGGAACAGGATGTATTGGTGCAGAAGCTCTTTGCCGAGTGGATAGAGGTTTATGACGAGCAGGATGATGAAACTTCTTTGAAGGAATAGGCGAGTCTGATATAGAAAGAGTCACGGCAATTTGGGTATAAAGAGAGAGAAGAAGTATACAACATGTGTCACGGTAGCGTTCACAGGATGCGTTGCGGAACGAGGTGGACGGAAAGCATCAGAGACCGTTCTCGGCCATGCTTTGTGTGCCTCGTGTATGCTCGGGTTGCAGCCATGCCCGTTACGGGTTACTATCGATATCCTCAGCTATGTTGGTTTCCAATATTGCAAAGCAGAATAGGTTTCCGTCTCCAAATCTGGAAAAAAAACCCACCCAATAACTCGGAGACTGAGAAACGGCGCTTCTCCGCCGTCACCCCGCATCTTCATGGCATTCTGTCACGCCGGCCGGGACGGCCTTTGACTTGTTCACCCTCTAGTCTCGGCCTTTCGCCTACATATAGGCCTGACCTGCCCTGCTGCGAACCTTCATCAGCATTAACCGAACCGAATAAAAACTTCTATTCCCGTCCTGTTCTTTTCCAACATCACGGTCGACGTCAAGAGGCCAGACGAACTGTCATCCACACGGGACATCTTGGAGCGTATGACTCTGGCTGCTCAAGGCATTATTAAGCCACATTTCGTAAAACTGTCTCTAGCAGAGCTGGAAGATATTTCTTCGGGTATTTCAAATTGGAAGCTGCTGGAGGAGTCTGCCGTTGATATACCCTGAAGACATATTGCCGTAATTTCAGCATTCACATCAGGTAGGTAATCAAATTAAGAACGCGAAATGCTGCGAAACAAAGCCGACTCCCGTAAACGGTAAGCCACTTCAACTTTCTCTCCATGTTATCCCTTATGGTCATTTAGTGCCGTACCTTTGGTGTATAATCGCGAGCTTTGTGGCCATAACTATATCACGATTTGGATAGAAAGTGGAATTCCGACCTCAAAGCTAGGCATTCTTCGAGCCCCAACATGGACTCCAAGGCGACCCCAGAGGGCGCAGATCGGCCCAGGGTCTGTTAATAATACAACTGGAGCATTTTTCACATTTTTCGATTCCTCGCTCTCACCGCTTTTTGCCAATTCACGCCTCATCTTCTTGCTCCTTTGCAATTCAGCCTCATACGACATCTCATCATGGCATTCGCCTCAATCACCATCATCGTTGCTCCCTACCACGTAGGTATCTACGATCACCGGGCCGGCGGCGGGCCTCTCCGCATCCTATCTCACGGCATCGACAAAGAGCTCGACAAACCAGCCCCTGTGTCCTTCATCAACATTGGACCAGTAGATAAGTTCGAGGGCGAGATCGGCAGGACTTTTGAGGTTCTGCGCCGCATCTCAAAGGCTGTGTCCACTGCTGCCACACGCAACTCCTCCCCTTGATCCTTTCCGGCAATTGTTATGCCAGTGCAGCGACCATGGCCGGCCTCAATCACGCAAGGGCAAACGAATCAAGCTCCAATGTTGGAGTCTTGTGGCTCGACGCCCACGGCGACCTCGATACGCCTTCGACTCACGAGAACGGATACCTCGACGCCATGGCTGCCTCTATGATGACTGGCACGAGCTGGCACACTCTAATGAAGACCGTTCCCACCCACCGGCCTGTGGATGTCAAACGCGTCATATACTGCGGGCTCAGAGATGTCTCCGAAATCCAACTAAAAACCGTCCAAGAGGCTCGAGTCGATGTTATCTGGGGCGATGCCACCAAGCGGGTGGATTTCACTTCTGACCTGGCTGCGGCGTTGGATCGACGGGATGATATCCAACACGCCCACGTTCATCTCGATTTGGACGTCCTTGATGAGTCTCTGGGTCGTGTCAATGAGTTCCCATCACCCGGCGGCTTTCTCCCTGAGGATTTAATGGGATTGATGAGCATGATACCAACCAAGGTTAGTCCGACATCACTTGTTGTCTGCTCGTTCAACCCACGCTTGGAGGGCGGTGACACTGTAGTAAGGCTTGCCTGTCAAGCTATTCATAAGCTGGTTAGTCGGTTGAAAGAAAGGGGCGTGCTAGACTCAGTTCTGGTATCCTAGTGCATATGCAACAGAGACTTTTGACTCACTGCATCTTTTGCACTCATCTGTCCTTGTCGGAACCCAGGTTGGAGAGCCCGGGTAGGTGCTGCTTGTACCATGGCCACAAAATGTCTAGTGACCATCTACATAGCCGCCGTATGCCAGCGAGAACTTGAAATACAACGACAACAGTGCTTGTATTGCCGAACTCGATACGTACGGTCTACGCACATCGGTTGGTACCACACTCATGAAACCAGGTTGGGTAGTGTATTGACCTATCGTCATGGCCAGTCGCCTCGTAGTGATGACAAGTGACCAGGTGTGACCCTGGACTACGACACCGGGTAGGAAGTCGAGTTCCTCGACGGCTCAGCGCCAGCCCGCGATGCGAGAAACTCCCAGTGCGCCTCGTGCCAGAGGCCCAGTTGCTGCTCCCCCTTGGCCGTATTGCCACCGTGACGCTTAGTGTCGATGCTGACGGCAAGCGAGTACTGCTGCAGTAGCCGGTCTGCCGTCCAGCTGAAGCAAGGCGATGCGTCTGAGGGGAGGGCGTCGCGCCATCTGTCGGCTGCTGGGTCGCGCTCGGGGAGCAGCTGGAGGACGTAGTCAACACGGCTGGCAGCGCCGGGGAAGCAGTGATACGTCAACTCAATATTGGTCTTTGTGGTAGAATCTATCAATGAGCTGCTATGAAACAAGAGACACAGCTGTGACCTACCAAGATAGAAAGTCGAGGATATCCTTGCCAGGGCCATCTCGCATATCACAAACAAGCATGTCAAGTAGCGGGGAGTGAACAAGATTGTTCCAAGCCGATTCGTCACTGAGCATGCGGGAGCAGTCACTAGACCGGGTAGCGAGGTGCGAAGCACGGCGGACAAGCTCGTCACCGTTGGCGCCGCCTCCGGTGCTTATTGTTGGGTCGTCAAAGAACATGTATTCGTGTAGCATGTCGAGCTGGCCCGTGGCCTCGAGGTGCTCCTCTAGGGTCGCCTTGACCCTTCGAGGCATGATGGAATATCTGCCCGCCACGTCGTGTATGTCTCCTAGAAAACTTGGGAGAGCTGGAGACGGAGGATGAGCGGGTGCGGCTGTGCTGAGGGAATCTCGGACGAGCCGGTGGCCCACAGGTCCGTACAGAGGGAACAGCTTGGACGATGATCGCGACCGCCTCGACCGCTTGCTATCGCGCGAGTAGGTGGCGTCACTCTCGGTGGAGGGCAGGCTGGGGCGACCTGTTCGGTGTTGAGGGAGCCATCGGGAGGGCCGCATCGGGCGGTGCGGTCGGTATGGAGATGGATATCGTAGTCAATGAGGAAGATTTGTGTGCGGCTTGCGAGGCAAGGCATGGATATCAATTAGCTCTCCACGGCTCGAGCCCGACTGCCCAGCCTAAACGGCCCGTTCAAGATTGTTGAACATTGACTTAAAGTCTGCATATTGGAACGCCTCATTGACTCAATAATGTTTCTAGTGCTTGCAAAATACAAAAAGAAAACAACTCGCACCTTTTCACTCATGTCACGTCTTAAATCACGAATTCAATAATGAAGACCCTAAAATGGATAGATGGAAGGCTTGCTACCCTGCAGATAGCAGCTAGAAACAATGGCATGACTTCACCCTCCTACTCATCCGGCTTAAAAGTCTGATGCGTTCAAGCGGAAGTGTAGCATGTGGCAATTTTGACTTTGGATATTTACAACCCGCTAGTTTCCCTAATCCCAATGATTCGAGCTGCAGTCTTCTATGCAGAGATCTTTCTCGAGCACGTCGACCCACCTTGACCCTATCCCGCAAGCGTACCTTAAGCACTGAAGCCACCTTGCGGCTCGAAGCTCTCTAACGAGATACTATAAAATCTTAGCAAACTTAAAAGTTGCGTAAGAATATAAGCAGTGTGTGGGTACTCGGCTAGTCTTTACGCCATTTTCGAGGGTTGATACAGTAGCTTACATTCAGGTAACATATCCTTGGCGTCAACTTTTCTACGGGCTAACTGAAGATTCGTCCAGCGTTGAGGGTAATCAGAGGGTTTCGGGACCCGAGAGGGTATGTAATCGGAAGTTTCGGACCTCGGGAGGTTGGTGTATCACCGAAAGGTTGAGTGTAGTAACTGTTCTCTAAAGAATGCCAAAAGACTAAGTCCCGGGACGGCCACGAAAGATTATCAGACTTGGCAAGAGTACCAAGTGATGGGTCTACGCAGCACTTGAGGGGCTTGATAGACGGAAGAATAAGAAGTTACAAGATACTGCAAACAGCGTCACTTAGTAGCTGAACTCTTCAGCCTGACACTACGAAAGTCAGAGCATCTCGGCATCATTGCGGGTCACTTGCATCTTCTCCAAGTATCTATCGGAACTTGACATGCATGTCTCAGGTGACGCAAACATTGTCATATTAACCTCGAATGGCTTGAGATGATGTGGAAATTTTGTAATGTCCACCGGCCCAGTCATACAAAAAGATGGCGGAAGTATCCTCGGTTGTCACCACAATCTCGTGACACATTCGCGAACTTCGAAACCACCAACACACGAGGCGTCATTCACCAGAAAGTGTTTGGTACAGTATTTCCGTCACCTCTTCAGATTAACTAACAATCCCTTCCTTTTTCAATGGCTCAAACTATAATCTTTCCAGTGGCAGTTCTTATCACTGCTCTTACCCACCTCCTTCTTCGTCATCTAGATTATCAGCATTTTGTCGCACTATCGGCATCCCTGGCTACCGTTTCTTTCTTCTATTTTGTTGTCTGGCGCAGTTGGATATATTCTTATTACATCTCCAAACTTCGTCATGTCCCTACCGTGAAGGGCTTCCCGCGTTGGGGCCAGATCCTCGACTTTATAACCCAAGAATGCGGAGTTCCACAGCGTCGTTGGTGTCAGAACCATGGCCCCGTAATACGATATTTCTTTCCTTTGGGAGCGGAAAGACTGTCCATCGCAGACGACGACGCTCTGAAGCACATAACAGTCAAAAAACCCGTACAGCTATCCCAAGCCTCTGCGAGCCAAGTTGTGGATGATGCGTATTCTTGGGGAAGGCGTTTTGCTTGCAGAGGGTGAGGAGCACATGCACCAGAGAAAGACATTGGCTCCGGGCTTCTCAACCCAATCAATCAAGGCATTGGAATCCGTCTTTTGGGGAAAGTCTTTGCTCCTAGCAAACAGCTGGCTTGAGATGATGCGAGCTGACAATGTCAAGACCAAGCCATTCGAGGTACTCGAGTGGCTGAACCGAACTACCTTGGATATTATTGGAAAAGCCGGATTTGGCGATGAGATCAACTCACTCGAGCAACCTGATGTCCCTATTCGTGAGGCCTACCACCTTGTTTTTGCATTCGACCTCTGGTCTAATGTGCTTCGCGGATTACACTCTTTCATCCCTATATCCAAGTACATCCCTGCTAAAATGAACCGGGACCTCGACACGCCCCGTCGCATAATCATCAGCAAGGCAAACAAAATCATTCGGAAGGGGCAACAGGGGGCGGAGCAAAACACCAGCGGAAGAGATATTATTGCGCTTATAGCTAAAACGAACAAACGGCTTCTGGACGAGGGAGAGAAGGGGTTGACTTTTGAGGCCATGAGAGATCAAATCATGACGTTCCTAGGTGCAGGCCATGATACGACTGCAACTGGTGTAGCCTGGACGCTTCATCTGCTGTCTGCTCACCCGGACATTCAGTCTCGGCTCCGGGAGGAGATTCGGGAGTACCTACCGTTCTTGTCCGGCTCAACAGCCCGACCTGACATAGTCGAGCTGGCTACTGCGAGTGCCGATCAACTGCCGTACCTGAACAACGTTTGTCGCGAGTCTTTGCGATACATCCCACCCATTCCCATGACAGTGCGGGAGTCAATAGCAGACGATACACTAGCCGGCTACAAGGTCCCGACAGGAACCATCGTATACATACTCTCTAATGCCATCAATCGACTACCCATGTATTGAGGCGCAACAGCCGACAGATTTGACCCCGACAGGTGGAATCATCTCCCAC
This sequence comes from Thelonectria olida, assembly GCA_020736575.1. Classification (NCBI taxonomy): domain Eukaryota; kingdom Fungi; phylum Ascomycota; class Sordariomycetes; order Hypocreales; family Nectriaceae; genus Thelonectria; species Thelonectria olida. The sequence continues at coordinate 253,289 of JAGPYM010000029.1, read as the reverse complement.
AGACATGGACCCAGAACGGCTCCACGACGTTTCTGCAAGGCCCGAGAGGCTGCATCGGGCGCAAGTTTGCCGAGACGGAAATGAAGATTTTGCTCTGCAGCCTTCTCAGCATTTTCGATTTCTAACCAGACTACACAACGGCGCATCCAGAAGAATGGAAGATGTGGAGGCTCGTATTGCGGCCAAAGTATGGGGTTATGCTCTCGGTAACGGCAATATGATGGCGAGAGAAGAATCGGATACCTGTCATAATAGATTTAGTCAAATCTGACTGTGCATGCAGCATTGTCGAGTCATTGAGATATGAAGATGACTTCTTTAATGCCGTGTGAAAAGAACGAAGCTGGCATGGAAGTTTAAAACACGGCTAATATCTAATAAACTAGGCGTAGAAAAGCAAAAAGCTCAGGATGGCCTGGATAACCGCCCTCTCCCTTTACTCCTGGGCTGATATTGGCACTCTGTTGCTGCCCATCATGAAGTGGTCCCCTTCCGCACCATTGAGGCCCACCCCGACACTTCTCTGGGCCGTTGGATGGGTCGACAGCTTGAAGTGTTTAACAAGCTCATGACCACTCTCGGCCTATCCTTCGCTCGTGGCCAGGATTGGTCTATTATGGCAGTAAGCCACCAAGCCATAGTTGGGGAATGCTGAAGCACGTTGGCAGCGTTCCGATACGCAACGATACGCAACGATGGGGTCAAAGGTGACATCGCTTCGTCCCGTGAGGCGTGAGAGAAGCAGGGCCCAGGCGGTGTCAGAATATCTGTGCGCTTGGAGTCTGCTGGCGAAAGACAGATTTGTAGTTTGATATAGGTGAGGCAGAAGTCCTGAAAGGCTGAGTCGAAGTGTTTCTCAATGTTGAAGACTTGAAGCTGATCGTCGTGGTGTCTGACTTGAAGTGAATTGTCGTGCGAACGGAGCATAACCCGTCCGGACAATCTGAGGAAATAGAACCACAGGATTCGACCCGTTTCGGGAGTCGCGTACCACCCTTTTTAAAATGGAAAGGATTGACTGCTGCCGAGACAAAGGCCGGAGACGAACGAAATCGTGGTTCTTCACATTGCGACCAGTCGCTTTGTCACCATTGGCGGGGAGGACCTCCCAGCGGATGCTGGTATCGTTGGAAGGACGTGGCGGAGCCTGCTGGAACTGGCTGAAGACACAGCCATCATCGTATCGGAGAGGTGGAAGGGCTTTAAATTTTCATCCTCAAGCTAGGAGTGGTGTCGTGCATGCTCGTAACCGCTAGAGGGCCTTGCATGTCGGTCGACGTCAAGCCTACGTTCAATGCCTGAATATCATAGATCAAAACCGTCTTCTTATCCTCACCAACTAGAATAACCGCATGGCCGCGCTCTTCCCATTGTTCAGGCTCATTCTGTTTGCTCTGAGATGTTAACTCGGCTTCGAAGCTTATACCCGACTTCAGGAGAGGCATCGCCAGTGGCTTGCAGACGGCTCGTATACGCCGTTCAGCGCCATCCTCCAGTGGATGACGCCCGGCAGACAACTTCCTCGATTAGCATAATGTGTCCTACTGCATCGCTCTGTCTAGTAAACGAGGTCATGCCTCTCTCGTCCATCCGACGAAGGCGAACCTCGGTACGAAACTTGCGTTTATATTTTTAGCCTTGTCGGTTCCGCTGTGTGTCTACATATACTGCTGCTACTCAGAGACGAAGCACCGCAGCTACCTCGAGTTGGAAGAGATGTTTTAGAGGAAAGTTTCTGACCGTCAATTTAAGAACTCAGAGTGCGATATCACAACTGCTAAACCTGAACGAGGCGAGAAGGCTGTACGTGTTGTACATGACAAAGGGTCTATATAGAGGGGGCACTGCTTCAAACAAGGATGCAGCCCGATCTGGCTCGTGGTGCAGTTAAAGAACTGCACCGGTTCACTAACCAGGGCCTCGTTCCCACCAGTTGTTTGATCGCTCCGCTTCTGACGTCTGGTTTTGAGGCTGATTGTCTGCCATCATCTTGATGGTCGGAAGAACCTCCCGCTCCAAAGCATACCAATACTCTGAGTGTGGAGTGCAGTCGACCACTACATCCTGAAAATCTGGCTGGTGGATTTGATCACTCAATCGACGATATAGAGCAGTCCCTGTCCCTTTCAATTCGCCCACAACAGACTTATCTCTAGGAGCTCTGTGCTTCTTTTCTCCGAGATTCTTCAGCAGCTTCCAAACTGGACCCTGTTGGGCCTTGATCGCCTCGTCAACCTTTGCCTCCCAGTACATCTTCCAGTTTTCACCAAGTTTCTCCTCAGACGACTTGCTGAGCTTTTCCATACAGCCTCGATAGATCAAACACTGGCAAGGGAGCTCGACTTTTTGCCATCTCTTTTCCAAGGCGGTAAGAGCTTCGCTTGTGTTCAGGTACTGTCTCTCAACGTTTTCCAGTGCTTGACTTTTGCTGGTAAGCTCCTTCATAGCGGTGTTGTTCTCAGTGCTGAGTCTTTGCATGTCGCGGGTAAGGGTGGCAATTTGATTTGCCGCCTCTGAATTTGTATAGTCGAGCTCCAGAGCCTTGGTTGAAAGCTCGTTGAACTGTCGTTGGAGTGCATTGTAATGTTCGACGACCTCGGTGTTGTGTTCGTGGAGACCGACGCTGTATGTTCTGAGTCTAGCGGCGACATCTCGAAGATAATATGCTCTATGGTCAAGTAACATATTTCTGCCCAAGACCGCGAAACGCAACGTCTTGGTTTGGCGCTCCGCAAAGGCAGTCAAGTGCTTGGGAAGTTTTCCCACGTAGAAAGCTTCTGAGACGTCCTCGTGCCAGGCAGTTGAGAAGAGGGCGACTGTCGCAAGCTGATGATGTTGAATGTAGCTGACATAGTCATCATCTTTGATAGGAGGCAAGCTCCGGCCCAGCTCAACCCCAATTAGTTCGCGCGTTCTTACTACCAGGTAGCCCCCGAGCACGATCACCGACATATCCAACAGTGCATCCAGGTCGTCGTTGGTGCCACTCCACGCCACGTCGTAGTTGCCGGTGCCCATTTCCAGCAGCCAGTCATCACGATGGTTCAGCATCTGCTCGAAAGCATCAAATACATTCCCCTGAACGAGGCGTATGAGACCTCTGCGACTCGTCCAGTAGTGCAATTTGTTATAGCCACCGATGTTAGAGGCCTTGAGCTATATAGCTAGTAGAACTTGGAACTGCTGAAATGTGAACAAGAACTCCAATGACATATACGGCATCATTGTCACGGAGTCTGAATCTTCTTTCCAGGCACGAAGTAGGGCTCATCCTTTGTTCTCTCCCGTTTGTTCGCTGTACCTTTTATTTTCTTCGCCTTTTATCCGCTCTGCAGTTTGTTTGTTCTCTCTTGTATTTATCCTCTCTTTTATTGGTTTCTTCTCGCATTCGTTCTCTTTGCCGTTTATTCGCCCTGTCCCTTGTTCTATCTGCCATTGACTAGAGGGAGAGAGGTGTCGGCGAGAAACCCAACGAATTCAACTTTTTTCCTCATTTTATAGTTTTCACTCTGTCTTAATACTACCACTTTTTTGCCCCAACCTTTCATCACATCTTTTTGCTACACGACCCACTCCGACTTTGCACCACTAGAAGCCTCGAATTCATTTACACACGACTAGAGTGGAGTGAAGTAGCCTTGCCTTGGTCTTGCAGAGTTCTGGAGGCGAAGTACGTTGCCTGTTAGTGAAATCGGTGAGGCCTCGAGTCTCTATTCTTTTTCGTGTTTTAGTGAGTTGGTCCTGGTAGGTACGTCCGCCTGTGTGTTTCCCCTGTTGCTGAGCGAATCTCTTCTCTTACAAGGTCTCTTTTCTCGCAGACATGTCCTCATCGTCACACTTGGATGAGGTCGACCAGGCAATTCCCGATGTGATGCCGTAAGAGGCGGCAACACCAGACCCGCTCGTTGGATATGAACAGTGTATACCCTACAACAAGAGCCAACGTGATTAATCTACCAAACACAGACGCGCTGTCACCGACGTCATATTCTGAAGCCGAGCCTGTCCTGCTGATGCACCCGATTATAGGAAAAAGCGACAGCGGGTAGGACGTCAGGATCAGCCGACAAGTTGAATGGGCATGATCTTAGCTACATTCAAAGCGATGCAAAGAGGAATTCGCCAGCTACAGCAGTGAGTCCGCGTCGTTGAAGAAGAAAACGGCGTCGTTGAAGAGGAGAAGGAGAAACTGCTAAGCTTTGAATGCGGCTGCTTAAGTTACAGGAAGCCCATAACGAGTGGGCAGGCAAGGTGAACTTCTTTAATGGGTATGTAGGAGTCAGTGAGCGGATAGATCTCTTAGAACACCAGGCCCTGAGGCATACTGCTCAAGCAATCATGGGAGTATTGAGTGTTTCATATCAGAAGAAACCTGGTGCAGAAGTGAGCGGATGCGCAGCCACTTGACCGAGGTGCGGTTTTCATTCGTCTTAACTGAATTCTCTGTTCACGTAGTTAATATACACAGAGCGCTCGCCATGATGGTATATGATGGTACATGTATCCCATAACTTGCGAGCGTCTGCATCCAAACTGGGGCTGACTCGACATTTGTAAATGCTTGGGAGAATGAGTCGACGCAAGAGTCATCCTTTAATACTGATATCCAAACAAACTCTTTAATGCAGACTGGCTCTCCCCTCCCAAAAGACTTTTGAGAATTGCATCAACTCACGCAGTTCAGAGTCATTGAAGACAGCGATGCAGACGTCGTAGGGCATAATCTTAGTGCGGTGACTGTCTCGCGAACAGCTGTTTGCAAGCTCCAAGGTTTCGGTAAGCATGAACGCCACCGCCCGACAGATGCCTGCAATACAGTCGCTGCTAACCTCGAGGGAGTTGTCCTTAGATCGAGAAGTCAGGAAGTTTCGAATCTGGCCGCCAACGTATGTGGCATCGAAGTTGGCTATCGGGTCTGCGTGCGGTTGGGTGAAAAAGCGATAACAAAAGACGTCCAGGTGCTTCGGCCGGCCAGTATGCGTGTAATGCGGGAAGAGCTTCTCAGCGACAACCGAGACTATCTGGCTGTCCAGGCAAGGGAGGACGGCGTGTTCCAGGAAGCTCATGACCATTTCGTTGACGAGGTCGAACAAAGGCTCTCTCCAGGGTTCGATGAACTCCCCGATCGGCTGGGCATGGTGCGAGATCAGGCCGGCGGCAGTCGCGCTCTGGATTTGTTGCTGTGGGCGAGGCCGATATACACGGAGAGCATCAATGTCCTGCGGTCTGAGAAGGTGCTGGCTCTGAAGGTACGGTCCGAGGAGTTCGGCAGGTGGCGAGGGCAGCGGCGCCAGCATGGGGATGGGGGGCTCATCTTGTCGTCGGCACATGGAATGGATCGTCTGGAGCCCTGAGAAATCAAAGCCTTCGCGTAACCTGCGCTCGAACCTCTCTTCTGGCGTCTCTTCTTTCCGCAGGGTGTGCGAGAGGCCGGCCAGCGAGGTGCGCGTGAAGTCGGTCGATGCCGAGAAGAAGAGGAACGAGCGGGCGGCGGTTCGCTCGGCATCGAACCCGAAGCGACCAAACATGTACTCGCCGTGAGGAATGTGCAGCCACACGCCATGATCTGACCATTCTCGCTGGCTTGGACGCTGAGTTTGCCACTGGAGCACTTTTTCCTTTGCCTCAGCCAAGTCGACGACTCCCAGCGAGTTGGAGTTTGCCAGGAAATCGCTCTCACCCTCTTCGACGCCCTCGCCAATCTCGTCCCACGACCGCTTATCGTAATATGTCCAATCGTAGCGATTAATAACGAAGACGCCGTTCGCGGCCGTCTCGTCGTTGTTCATCGTACTCCCGCTGTCGTACTCATATGGCGAGCCGGACACGGTGAGGATCTTGTCGAGTTCCTTCTCCGGATCGACGCTGGCGAGAGCCAGGAACCATGCCGTCACCTCCTTGGTTTGGATATCAACGAGGTGGAAGGCGTTCCACGTCCCATTCTGCGCAGAGATGTTGTATTCAATGTGATGGACATTGACAGTGCCGCTCCTCTGGGGTCGAACAGAGGGGAATCCCTGCACCGGCATGGACGAGCCATGCCAGATATTATGCAGCGACCCGAAGCAAAGGCACCCGGAGGATATAGAGAATGTTGCGTGGACTTTGGGAGAGAATGCCATTGCGAAAGTGATGGAGGACAGTGTCATTTCGCAACGTGTGAATGCAGGTATTTATCCATTGGCGAGTTTTGGGCCGTCTTCTCTCCGCGATGGAAAATGCGAATGGGCGTAAGACGGGCGAACATTGCTAGCTCTAGTCCGGAAGGCAAGGCAGCAGTGCCATCGCCTCGGCCGTCACGCAGCAGGCAGCAAAGATGTCCGTGTTCACGGTGCTCACCTTCTTGCTTCACGCGTAGGCGCGGTAGACGGGACAGATGACGATGCCAAAAATGGAATCGGGAGCAGGGGCGCACCGACATCGTCTTGGTGTCTCGCGTGCTTTTCCCACTGATGCTCCTGAGAGTCACAATGCGCGGCATCACACGCCCAACTGCGGCGATGGGACGGCCGCTGAGGGGCACATACTTGGTACGGTTGGCTGCTGCCCCAGGCCGTTGGCGCTTGGCTATTAACTACAACGACCGAATTGATCTCGACGGATGATACAGTCCATCGAGACAAGGCCCGTTTTCGCTCGACAGCCACGAACAATTGCGGGGGGTTGTTTGAGAATTGTGCTACAGAAAGACATCGAGTATTGATCGAATTTCTTAACCACTGGGATTCCTCCAGACTAATCTAACACAACAACCATCTTGCCCTTTGTTTCGCCGTTCTCCATTGCTCTATGAGCCTCGTGTATCTGCTCGAACTTGAACGTCATCCATGGCTTTGCGTCAAACTTCCCTTCCGCCAGTTTCCGCATGATACTCTTCAGGGGCACGTCAGACACGGGAAACTCTTCAGTGCCAAAGACAAAGCTTCCAAAGAAGCTGAAGTGTACTCCGCTCGCCATCTGCAAAAGAGGATTGAACCCCTTCGACTCGCCTTCTCCCGCCGGCCCCTTGATCGGATCGAGCCCCCCGAGCCAGCCGGCCAGGCACAGGCGCCCGTCACGACGAATAAGTCGTAAGGACTCTACCACTGTACTGTTTCCGACCAACTCCAGAACGCAATCGAATTTGTCCATGTTGCCATTTTCACTGAGCCTCTGGTCTAGACTGGGTCCTTCGCGAACAACGTGGGACACCCCAATCGCCTCCAGGCCGGCAAACTTGGCCTCGCTTCGAGTCGTTGCTGTAACACTTGCGCCAGCCTCAACCGCAAGTGTAACAGCCGCTCTACCAAGGGACGACGTAGCGCCCCTAATGAGAATTCTCTGTCCACTTTTGAGGTTCAGGTTTCGGAAGAGACAAGTCCAAGCCGTCGCGTAGCTTTCAGGCAAAGCGGCCGCATACGCCCACGACACAGGCAACTCTTCTCCGGGCTCTCCCAGCGCCACAACGTTGCTGACGCTTGCAACCGTGTACTGAGCGTAGCTGCCGGGAATGGTTCGGCCAAGTCCACCCATGAGCGCGGCCACGGGCGTGCCTAACGCGAGTTCGTTGCCGGGACACTCTTCAATGATGCCAACGCATTCGATTCCACTGATTGGCACAGACTCGGCCCATTCCCCGCGGCGCATGTGCATCTCGGCATGGTTGATGCCGAACGCCTTGATCTGGATCAGGGCTGTGCCTGGAGTTGTTGCAGAGGGCTTGGCTACCTCCTTGATGACAAGATTCTCGACGGGGCCAGGCTCTGAGATAACGATTGCTTTCATAGTAGAACGCATCCTTTCAACTTAGTCGCTGGAGGCTATCGTTTGTGTGCGCCCGATGATAGCTTTGATAGTCGATTGCTGGAGTGGGACAACGGTTGCAGAGCTATGATATCTACTTGACCACAAGCGCAGAGACATCTTTATACCATTGGGGCAAGAACTATTACCTCGATTACTACGTTGTACCATTGTGCTGTTCACTTGAAATCATTATGACAAATCAATGCAGCATTCGCATTGTTGAAGTTGAGTCACAGCACGCCTTTGCCGTCTCATCTGGCCAGTCTGCTCCGTTTGATGACATTGACAGAATCATCGGCTTGTCTGACGGGGCCAGTCAAACACAAAATAATGTCAACATGAGGGCGCGCCCTTGGTTGTCGCCACGTCTGACCACCCCGATTATCAATGTCGTTGGGAATTCTAAGCTATTGTCTAGCAGCTTACGTAGCTCCCCCGTCATATTGCGTCACAGGGAAACCGGACATGCCTAAAAAGTAAACATGTTCAGTCCGTTTTGGTTCGGCCTAATCCTGCGGTTGGCATTCTAATTGTTTAATATTTGCTATGAGTAAACTGGTCTGTAGGTCGGTAGGTCCGTAGATTGAAAGTCGGGACTTATAATCGCTTCAACTTCCAGTACTGCCTTTTTCAAACAGCAACATGTCCTACCTAGGTTAGGTGGACGGCTCAAAGGACTCTATTACGGCCAGAGAATATACACATCGAGGCACAGTATGGTTAGATTAGCGTGTACAACCCCATCTCCTTTCAGGCATCTCTCTCAGGACACGGCTATTTGTCCGTCATTTCATCGACATACTCTAAATCAAGGCGTTTTGATAAGGACATGACCGCGAGCGCGCTCTTGACTGAGACATGCATTGGAGAGACTGCCCATCTCTGGAATTGTTGAGCTAGTTCGTGTACTCTTTAATCTGCCCGCTATAACCCACACCAATCCCAAGCCCTCGTTTATAAGAAGAGTGTTGATGTCAATATGGCAGCTTACATGTCCAAGCTAGCCTTTCTCCCCAATCCCGTCACCTTACCACGTCCAGTCTGCAGAGATGCACAACCAGCCAATCATCTCGTTGGCTTTGATTTCTGCCCAGTACACAAGACGCTGCTCACTAGTATGTTATTTGTGAAGCCCCTAGATTTACATGTGCTACATTGTAAGTTTCTTGAAAGCCTGCGCAGCGAGATTCTGGTCATCACACGCACTGTGCTCATAGATTTTCCCGCACATAATTAAGATGATATATACCAAGACATTGAGAAAAGGATCACCAACTCATAGAATGCTTCCACATCTTTTGATCTCGAAAAACGTAGCCACCAACTAGCAGAATCAATACTGCCAGCCCTTGTATCGCCCGCGGAAAAACATGGCTTTCCATTGGCGGCCGATAGGATAGTCCAGTTCAAGCAAAGAGTTGAGGAGACGTGTAAAGTGAGCTTTGTTCGTCTACGAACCGAATTTTTCGACAAGCTCAGCACCGACAAGTACTTGGGCAATGGATTGTGACAGCTCGACTTTTTTGTACGCGAGTAGCTTGGCGTGCCTCTCTATTAAGGACTTGTTGAGCATCCTGGGAGAAACCATGGCGAGACGATCGATGTGCGGGCAAGAAGGACAATTGGTTCATAGATTTCCACCGTTTATGCTGCCGTACGGGATGGAAGGGCGCAACAGGTCATGGCTGGAGAAGGTCGCTTTGCTTGTTGTATTAAAACTACAAAGTTCCTATCTGCCCACCCTGCGTGCATTCTGCCACTGTCCCTCCCTGGTTCAAAATGCTCTGCTCATTAGGAGGGATAAACTGCACGCACCGCCCAAATTGATCGCATTCGCCGTCCTCTCTACCCACAGAGCAGGGCGTTCCTGCGTTCCCAAAAAGGGCACTTCCTCTACCACTGGCAAAGTCGCCGAACCCGCTATCCTGACGGGGGATTGAGGCTGTTGATACTGTAAGCGATGATGCATTAGAGCTAGTAAACGCGAGATGTCTTACCTGCAGTAGCCTGGCTGATGGCCAAGACGGCGAGAGTGAGGAGAACGGTGGGAGAGTGCATTGTGAGGAATTAATCGAGCAAGAGTGTGTAAACGAGAATTGCGCCAGGCAAGTCAATGATGAAGGGGTTGGGTGCTTGTACTGATTGATATGATGGTTTGGATGAGACTCACAGAGACGGAGCTGCCAATATACTTTATATATTCGTCGCAACATATGAGTTGTTTTAGAACCACCTTACTTGGCTCTCTTCTTCGAACTTCAGGTCTGTGTCAGCCTGTCGCCATGCTTGAGACAGGGGTAGTGGAAGGTAAAACTGACGTCGTATTAAAAGGCTCCGACATGCTACACAGCTTAGTTCGCATTAAGACAATCCCGACTCGACAGTTGTCATCTGATACACTTACATATGCTCGATCGAGTGTAGCTTGCCAATTTGTGAGCATATACAACGGGGCCTTGCAACTAATGTCCCAGCGCCCAGGTTTGGGGTTGAGACAACAGTAAAACGTGGCTCGGTCGAGCGAAATTTTCAAACAGTGCCAAGAACTTCATTATTATTAAGCCTGACACGTTCTCAGACATGCACGAGACCTCGCGTCAAATGCCAGCCACGACAGGGCCGAAAAGTCCCTCGCTCGTTTCACTTATCTCCCAAAGACATATGTCGATGTTGATGAGATAAAAGAATGAATGAAGAAGTCCTCAATTAGCGGCTCTTCTTGCACGGGAAGCTTCCAGGATTGCAATGCCGACTTCGGGTCTGAAGCGTCCCTTACTTGACATCAACTCTCAATGACCAGCACTCCCAGCCATAGGAAAGTTCAACGCAAACTACAGAGAGCGCTGACATTCATATCGGCTGGATTACCAATCTGGTCGTTATATACGTATGTGTTGCTTCCCCGGCATGAAGAACACCAGAGTGTATCATATCTGAGCTCCCTGCTTGCTTGACAGTCCTTCAATGTGGCCGGTGTCCATTTTACAAGAAGTTAATAGACCTCGCCTCGCTTTCAAAGACCGCCATAAGTCAGGATAACATGTAGTCTGTACTCGTAATAAGTAAGCCGGCTCATTGACACCGACTCAACTTCGTTTATTGAGAGGAGGAAATGAGACCATGCAAGGCAGTAAAGATTGCTGTGCGTTTTCACAGTAATATTTCCATGAGCCTACTCATCTGGTGTATGCTCTTTACTCTGCTTCCCACGCCATGGACGAAAATTCCTCCTTCAAAGTAGCGAAAGTTGGTAACATAAACGAGATTATTTATTCGTGTCTCGCTGGACTTCCCACGACTCTCGATTGTAAGTCTGGGTCACATCATACCCAGTCTGATTACTTGACTGGATTCAGCTCAAAATGACATTCTGAGGGGGTATTCGAGGAACGAAGCTGTGCGCCTCCTCAAGAGAAGCAAGAGACATATAAGCGACTCCGCCGACTCTTTCGTACGTCCTTTCGTCTTCTTGCAATTCTTGCCCTGCTTTGTGTTTCCGAACGATCAAGCCAGCCTGCCACTTCGCAGACGTTACGATTTCCATGTAGTAGAATATTCCCTCACAAGCATGACCCTGTTGACCAGCACCGCTAGTCCAGTCTTCGTCTGAAAGCTGAATGTCTGGGTAGAACGGCAAAGTGTGCCCGTTTAGCCCTTCGACGTTCCACTCTGTTCGAAAGGGTGATGCCTCATCATCCAAAGTAGCCTCCTTGTTAATCTTAACTGTCACAATCCGCGCTGCCAGGTATATTCGACCGCTGCTTATTGGACGATACTGCCGGCTTGGCTGGATTGCATCATCGACATAGGCACACTCGACGCCCTCGAGGCCGCTCTCGAAATATGTTTCGGCGGAGATGGGCAATATTTCCGGATCCTTCGCAACGGGCCAGTTTATGCCACAGTCAACCGACACCCACGACCACGAAGGCCCCCTGCTTTTCTCCTTTGCAAGAGTGGTTGATTGGTCGCATCGCCAGAGAAGGTCGTATGGTAAAGCGTCCTTCCATAGTCCGGATGCGTACGCATTCTCGCCACATTGGTCGGACGCGCTCGGGAGATGAGTGGTCAACACAAGACCAAAACGCGGCGTTCATGCTATTAATCTTGCCGCCACGAACGCTGAAGCTTGCTATCTCTCCACACTGGCACCAAGTCTTTCCCTTGCATTCCCAGACGAGCTCAGCGGGAGTGAAGTGGACGATGCGACGGGCCAGCAGACGTTCTTGAAAGCCCCATCCGCGACATAACAGCGGCAGGTCCTTCTGGATGAATTCCTCCCATTGCTTACGGGGCATTGTTCTGCAGGCCCGCATCACAGAGTGGAATATGTCATCAGCCAGGGAGATGTCGCTTGTCCTGGAATAAAGGCCCTCTTCGGTGCCTCTGGACGCCAGAGCAGCGATGACAAGAGTGGCATTGGCGTAAACAGCGCCCATCTTCCTAGCTTCTCGTTGCCAGTCGGCCTCGTCATCTTGGACAATGCACAGGGCATCAACCCACAGATATCGGAACTCAAGAGCTTTGGCGACCTCAAAGGCTTGTTTCACCGTGAGCGGCAGCGCGTCCCAGGGGATACACTTCTGCATCTGGGACATCGTTGCCTTTAATGTTTTGAGGTTTCCAGTCAAACCCCAGCAGTAGCTGAGGGCTACAAACTCTGGAACTTGATCAAGCGATTGCACATTGACGAGGCGGGCTCCTCCAGTTTCGGCATTGATCTCAATGAGGCGTCCAGGGAATGTGTTCCAACGATGTGTGTTGCATCCTGACGTGCCATGTTGAGAAATGCACGTGGCCATCCAAGACTTGATTGTTTTAATTTCGACTCTTCTATTTGCGACATATGTCTCCGGAGCCATGGGGTCGGCTATGTCTGATTGGAGACGCTTCTGCATTGAACCGTTGCTAATGGGCATCAAAGAATTGGTAATTGGGCTGGGTGCGCGATGAACCTAAGTTGAGTGATGGATAAAAGAGCGCACACTGAACGCCGCGCTGCGAGTGGTGAAGCAGCCATTTTGTGGCCTGCGGAGTTGAGCTCAAGAAGCAGGGGAAGCGATAAGCGCGGCTGCCTCCCCAAGGCAGAAAGCAAGGCAGAATCACAGGTCGATCAGTCGGCACATACTGAAGCTGAGCGATGGAGGGCATCGGCAGCATGTGCCTACATTTACCTGCTCAAGCTGAAATTATTTTCAAGCCGCAAATAAATACCTCCCGGCCAAACTTCGTACACCACGAGAGCGTACCTTTCTTCGTGGGCTCCCATTTAATATTTGTGATGCTAGGAGTTCTGGGCTGCCATGCTTTATCCTATTCCCAAGCACCGATCCTTAGTACGTGCCGCAGAATTCGACAATGAGAGACGCACCAATAGAGGATGACGCCGGATGTGATGTACAGAGACCCAAGGCAGTTCGAAACACTCGATAGCATACCTATATCACCTTCAAGTGGACTGCTCTCGGCGCGTGATGCGCATATGTAGTCCTGATTGAAGACACACGCCATAATAAGCATTCTGAATCGGCTTCTCCACGTTGACAATTGAAAACTCAAAGCGGCGTAGTAACTGCGAACGTTAGAGAATGTCAGCCGTCCTGTGCATTGTAGCTTAGATATCTCACCTCAACGATCACCTTGTTCAGCTCAATCAACGCAATTGGTCGTCCCAAACAGACCCAACGACCCTGACCGAAGCATAGATCGATTGTGTTCTGCATGGCCGTTAGTTGCTGCGCGTCAGCCAACAACCAGCGATCAGGTCGGAAGACGTCGTAATCTGCACCAAACACTCCCTCGGTTCTCATGACCGCCTTCGGACTCCAGGCCACATGCGTTCCGGCAGGGATGTGAACTCCACAGAGACTGTCATCACAATCAGAAACTCGAGGAATACTACCCGTGATTGGTGGCCACATGCGCATCCCTTCGTTCAGACAAGCCTGCAGATATGGGAGTGCTTTGCCCTCAGCATCAGTAACCGGTGACGAGGCGCGCCCGTCTGCAACAGCCGTGTCAATCTCTTCCTGCAGGCGACTGTATACTTGATGGTTGGTGACAACATGAGCCAGAGTCGATCGATCAGCCGTGGATGTTGTGTCCGAGCCGGCAATACTAAAGCGACTCAGCAGATGGCTTCTTAGCCTACGAGGCGACTCACATCTGCACGAGAGACTCGGATTCAGCTTCCCTTTGACTAAGTCCATGCCTGACGAATGAACCGAGCATGTCGTTCTTCTCAACTGCCTTGGGCCCGTACCGCTCTCCAACGGCGCGCTTAACCGCAGCCATGATTGGGCCGAACCCAACGGTGTCTCGCTCAGACGGCCTGAAAGCCCTGAACAGTGGAGACTGCATCAACTGGACAAGCCATGGAATCAAACCAAACATTTGCAGCATGGGGAAGGAAGCCTCTGTAGATTTGACGTAGTCATACAAATCTTCGTCACAATCCATGAAGCCAAAGGCCTCGCCATAGGCAATATCGGAGATGATGTCGAGCATCATATACTGGATCTTGCGGGCGAAATCGACGGGCCGATAATCAGTGTCAGTAGAGATATACTTCTCTTCGATGAGTTGGATCAGGCGAGCGATGCCGGCATCAATAGACTCGTGCAGGCCGTCGACGTCCTTGCCACTGTATCCGGGAAACAGCCTCGAACGTAGAATAATATGAGCCGAGCTGCCGCGCATCAACAGGGAAGAGTCATGGGGGGGATCGAATCGTATGCCTTTGTACCAAGGAGCCCGCTCGAACTGTGATCGTACACCCCAAATACGGCGAATCTCTTCAGGGTCGCCACAGACAACCCAACCAGGAGCAATGCGGGCGATAGGACCCAAGTAAGGCGTACGTAGTCCCATTCATCAGCACACAGTTTTTCTACAAGGCTTGGAAGCAAAATGTTACCATATCTCTTGCAAACGTCACCAAATTCGTGAAAGGTCCTGCCCTGCCATGTTTTGATCATGAGCCATGAGTTCGTCCAGGCAGCGATGCGAGGGCCCGGAATATGTCTCAATCGGTTCCATCTCAGGACTCGAGGGACGATGATCGAGATTGCGAGTATCCAAGGAATAAATGCTGGCAATAAGGGTCGGGGTGTGGTCTCAGGGATCGATGTGATGGTAGACAGGTTCATGGCGCCAGAATTTACTCTCAAAGCAGCGGATGAGCAGTTGAAACAGGAAGACCAAGAATGCCACATCATCATGTGGCGGAAACAGGACTCTTATATGCACACGAGCACACTAAGGGAATCAAATTGCCTTGTGTAACATGAGTAGTACATAACGGTCTTTGATGACCACGGTGCCGTTGATACATATGGATGCTGACGGATAAGGAGAACTGAGCACTGTGAGACGTTGAGAAAATAGTTCTCCCCCGCTTCCCTGCCTACCTAGACTAGTAAGTTTCTGGATATGGCTGAGCCTTGGAGATGCACATTATGCACGTTACGTCTTCGGCGTATCAAAGTACCTACCAAGGAATATCACGGGTGTGGATCAAGCTTGGGTAAACGAGATTCTATAAGCAATCAGGCCCAACATTTCTTGGGAGAGTTCAGACCGTTAGTTTAGTCGAAATCAAGAACCCTTACCAAGTTCTTCGGCTGAGTGTGCTTGGAAGTCTGGATCTTCTTCAGAGTTCACTTCTAGATTAGGTGCTCAGCATAGCAGAACTTGACATATTAGATACCTGGGCTAATATTCGTATGCCAACTCGAATCCCATGCCAGTGGTCACTATTGACGTCCACATTCAGGCTCACACATTTTCCGAACGCCGCAGTACTTATTGATCTGTCAATAGCTGGACTGGCAGACGAGGAGTCAAAGCTGAGGAAGCCCGAGAGATTATTAGACCATATATCTCAACACAGAAGTAATTACCCACCCTGATTGGAGAGGGAAGACAACAGCGGGCGAATGCAGTGACGTGCTCTTTGAGAGTAAGAATAAAACGTGCTGAGACGGATAACATTGTCCTCACAATACTCGCAAGCTCCAGATGCGTCTGCATCATGAACGCCGTGAAAACGCTGTACTGACCATCCCCTCTGCCACGGATGAACCAGAAGAGGTCTTAGACCTATGAGCTTTTTGCCATGATGATCTTCCCACTTGGAGTCACTTCTGCAGCTCGTAGGACGCCGTCAGTAGCCAGAACGTACGTATCGGATAGCGATCTACGTCTACTGCACTGGATGAATCTTCCGAGCTTGACAGTCTCGTCAACACCACTAACGGCAACTATGCCATGTTAAGGAGTAAAATGAAGCGCCTTCTCTAAACGTTACTGCTGGCTGCAATGAGAACCTCAGGTAACGCGATGTATGGTTACGTTGATTGGTGCGTTTCGCACACGGATGACTTTGTGGGTGCAACGAGATGGGCTTTCAGCGAGAATTACGAAGAGTATACGCTGGTAATACAGCGGCCGCCAGACGAGGCAACCAGCTTAGATCTTGAGTCTTTGTGTTTCTCATCCACTATCCTGAGCCGGGCATCTATGAGTTATCGGTGCAGGAAGCAAGTTGAGGAACCCCGCCTGCTACGAGGCGTCAGCACGACTCTGCGCTCCGACGGCCGTGTCCAGTCTAGTCAGAGAGAAAGGACGAAGTTCCTGGGTCCACCTAAATATAAGGGAAATGGTCGTTTTGACGCAGACGCAGACGAAGCCAAAAAAAATGCCTGATTGGTGAGAAGTAGGCTATCGTCACACCGCGTGCATCAGCAAAGTGAGATTGGCCTCTTGTAGTAAGCACTGCATTTCCTATGATCAATCGTGGATGATAATAATTGCATCATGCGATGCGCTTGTTACCTTTCTTGTCAACCCTGGGCCGTCGTGGCTTCATATCATACAAGTAAGTGAAGACATAAACTCTTCAATGGAATGGGACCACCACTCCAACAAGTGCAAGACAAATGTCACTGCGTAAGTAGAGCGAACGTGGGAAAGCGGCCGTAGCCAGATGCAAGCCATAATAACACGATTGGCTTGCGCAATAACCTTGCGTATATCCACCAGCCAAATCACTACACCACTGTTACTGTGTTGATAGCCACTGCACCTTGCCATCGCACTTACTGGACATGGTGTTGTAAGGCTCTCACTCGGGTTTCGTGGCGTAAACTGACCAACTGAGAAATGATTAGCTCATCCCCAACCTAGAGATGGTACCTATTCGAAGAGAGACTTACATTGGCCAGTACGAGTGAATCTTGGGATTCTTGAGATCCTTCCGGACGCCAGCAAGGAACACCTCCAATTCATCATTCCCCCAGCCGAGGCCACCTTGGCCCACGGGACGCGTAAACACAGCCAGGCTCAACGCCGCCAAGGCGTCGAGGGTATTCGCGTAAGCCCATGCTCCTGGATATAAGGGTGCTCGTGAGCATAAGTGCTCGCCTCGGGTGGTTTTGTTAGGCGCCGGATTGGCTTAAAGAAGACTTACCGATTTGCTTGTGTTTCTGATCCTTGGGCCACTGGTTCAGCGGCCACTTCCGCTTCACTATGTTAATGTTGACAAAGCCAGCCTCTTCAAGCTGATCTTTGTATTTCAACGCACTGTCAAGTGGGGATCCGTTCGCTGTAAAGGCACTCAGCAACAACGTTGACCACTTGCATAGAGGTGAGTCCTCGGAGAGCGTGTCGTCATCAGATTTAAGTGGATAGACAATGTCGATCAGTTCGATCGTGCCGCCCGGGTTGAGAAACCTATCAATTAGAGTCAGTGATATTCATGCAGATAGAAGAGTCAGACATAGGTGATGGCATACTCAAAACTTTGCCTGAAGAACTTGGGCCAGTCACGAATCGATCCGGTCAAGAAGCGGGCGAAGATGAAATCAAACTTGGTTGAGAAGTCCCAGGATTCCTCTAGGTCGTCTACGTAAAAGGCAACGTTTGGGGGACACTTAGTGAGGGAAGGGAAGGTCAGCGTAGTTTGACTGGGCGTGTGTTTGGGCGACGTACGCGCTTGGTTGAATAGGGCTCAAATCGACACCAGTAACCTAGAGAATTTTCTTTTGGATTAGTTGGCACTCAGTTGACACCCACTTGGTAACCCACTTCGCATTCGGGATGCTGGTCGGCTGGAAACTCGTCAGAAGATTGATCCCTTTTGTGATTGATAGCAGACTCTACCAAACTCAATGGCCCAGATGCCTGTGCCACATCCGGCGTCAAAGGCGCGGCGGAGCGGCTTGGTCAAGGGGGCAACGTGCAGTTTCTCGTCAAAGGTGAGAAGGAATAAGTGATGTTGAAGGTCTACGTCAAGTCAGATGAGTTTGCAAAACCGTTCGCAGGGTATGGCCTGCCTAGTCGCTCGTTCTCTACCTGTCCCGTGAGCATGCCGTGAAGTCAGCAGGTGGAACTGGGGAACGGATTGCCGGGCAAAAGACCTCGTCATTTGGCAGGACATATGCTGCGTCAATCAGTCATTCTGGCATGGTGTAGCTCAATTGCTTGGGCATGCTCACTGCCATCCTTGTACGCATGGTATGTCCTACCGTTTTCCTCACGATACTTTAGGATGCTCGATCTTATAGACGTAGAGTCGCTGGCGGCACCCTTTGTGATGCGAGTCGTCAGCAGCGGTGCCGTCTGGCAATAGGCTACACTTACCAGTTCGAGGGCCGAGTCGCCATCATCAAATGTTTCGTCGACGACCTGCAACGTTAGCATGTGTAGGATGCCCAAGGCTGCGGCGGCTCCTCACAGTATCGTCGGCAACGAGCGGGGCCGCCTCAGGACTCTGCTGCGCTTCGGCCATTATCGTGTCAAGCGTCGGGTTGCTGTCTATCGGCCGAGTACTCCGGACGGACGACCAAGTCGTTGGCACTAATTTAGTTCATGGCGGGGATGGCGCGCATTATATATGAATCTGTGGAGATCACGTGAGTCCCTCGCAGGCCCGAGGAATGCCGCCGCTGCCGCGAGTGTCTTCTCAAGCATCCAACCCGTCCCGCTACCGCTGTTAGACCATGGATGTAGACATTTCGCTGGGAGCTGACTTGAGTGCTGTGCCACGGCGCAATCATGAGGTTGGATTTACCGAAATTCTTAACCAGCCACGTTTCCATCCACTGGTCTAGGTGCCCAAGACCGCCGAGGCACTCCAAGACCTAACATTACATTAGACTGTTCAACCACTAAAATAACCCCTCAACGCAGGCGCTTTACAAATCAACTTTCATCTTATCATGCCTTCCTCGCCACTACCACAACAAAGTTCGGATCTTTGAGATAATCGTCCCAGAACCCCAAGTCACGCTTGACGAGATCCGTCTCCTCCGGCTGAATAACCTGAAAGTCGACCAGGCCAAGTTCGTAAGCAATGTCGTCAGACAGCGCATACGTCGACTCCATGGACGTGGCTTCAAATGAGAACGGCGGTTCCGTCACGCACCCAACCTTATACTTCAGTCCGTGAGGAATCTCCTCAACTTCTGTGAACGTGACGCCGTACTTGCCATAAGTCATGTACTCGGCACGCACACTCTTCGCCCTCACTCCGATAAACCTCCCTCCAGGCTTCAGGCCTGCAATAACATTTTCCCACATGCTCCTCAGCTCCGATATGGACGTGGCATGGTCAAACACCCAGTTTGCCATGACAATGTCGTATCCCCCGAGTTTCAACACTCCGTCCTCGACTTGTTCAGCCAGCGGCCGCGTCACGTCGGCCTCGAACCAGCGGATGCGGTCTTGCCGGCCCAGTTGCGCCTCGATTTCCTGCCCGGCACGCATCATCTCAGCCGAGATGTCGACGACGTCGACGACGGCGCCACCAGCATCGACGGCGCGTCGCGCATGAAGACCGCTGCCACCGCCGAGGTCAAGGACTGTGAGGTCAGTGCAGTTTCCTAGGGCATTGTGGACAAGCTGAGCCTCAAGCTTGGAGCAGGGGAGCTCCTCGACGGAAGCATATTTCGGGGCGAAGGCGTCGTACTGTGTTTTCTCGGCAGTCGTCATTGTGGGAGGATGTGGAGGTAACTTGTCAAGCAACGATTTGAGCTGGCATCACGACCCGTCCACACGATTTTACTGTGGGAAGCCCCGCTCCAACGTGGACGTCTGTTATTTGCTGATGAGGTTTCGGCCATTGGACCAGGTCGCACTGCTGAACCGCCTAGGCTTGATCGGGTAACCCTACAACTCGGGGAAATGTCTCGTCCCAATAATCGCCTACCGTTGGCTACAATCATGAACTGAGACTCTTTGCAGTCTGTCTATTAGATCTGCCCCAGTGACATTTACTCTTGGCCTTCTCACTGAAAGTCTTCTCCGGCCGCAATGATAGGCTGCTGGTGTTTTAGTTCCCGCCTTCCAGATACGTGCTGTGGAGGGAGTTCTGGCTGTGCAACGCGGTGCGGATTCGAATATAGGAATCTAGAATTGTCACCTGTAATTTGTTGACTCTATTGTCCATGAGGATGTTTGGTCATGTCAAACCAGCATCGATGTATTGGGCCTGCTCGCTCCGAATTTGCTCCTCTCTACATAACGGTGAGGCCCAAAACTTGGCTTCAGCAAGCCCCGAGGACCCTTTCGCCCGATTCGCCTCGGGGATTCTTCTATAGATCGAGTCATTCCTTGTATCCAACGTTCCTCGCCAGGTTGTCAGGCTCCACGTTGACGGGGTCCAAGAGGGAGGTAATGAACCGAAGCTATGGCCCGGTACAAGGATAGAGACGCTCAGCGCGAGCCGATTGACCAGTCTTTGCGACGGAGGTTGTAGTACGAGCGCCAGTCGCAGGCGAAAAGCGTCATCTCAGGGGGACGATGACATACTAATGATGATTGGTATGAAGGGCACATTGAAGAGGTGGCTGAGCGGGGGCGAAACGATATCGGCTCGATGAGAACAACGACCAGAATGATCATGTTACCACGGATGTGGTTCGCGAGATTGGCCATCGCCAGTCAACTCCTCTTCTGAGACGTAGGCGTAAAGACAAGATAGTAACAAATGACCCAAACCGAAGATAGCTAGTATGTCTTGAGAGCTTCATGACCAGCACGCATCTCCCGAGCCATAAATCGAAACCACCTTGATATAATTCTGGTGTCCCAAGTGCACACAGAAATGTTACGAGTGGCGTATAGCTGACAGGGTCGATGGATTTTCTAGTGAAGGGGTTCATGAGAAGAATTTGTTCAGAATAGGAAAGGGATTGAGACTGATGGTTACATAAACTGGCAATAATCACTCTTCTGGGTTTCCCCTCTCCAGTGACTCAATAACAAGTAGCCGGCAACTCCTCAGACATCTCGCCGAACTAGCTCAGAGCCTCTGGTCCAGATATCGGGCTTCACACATGCTCCTTGTGCGCAGACTCTAGAATCGCCTTCGATGTTTCCCGCCCCGTAACGGCAGCTTGGTCCTTGTCGAAAATGACAGCCATCTCTTCCAACGAATGCCCCTTTGTCTCGGGATAGTAAAAGTAAATCGTCACAGTCACAATGACCAGGATCACTGCAAAAACGATGTAGTACTTCCAACCAATCGCTTCAAGAGCGATAGGGTTGACAAAGGTGTTGAAGAAGATGGCAGCATAGGTTGATAGCTGAGTGAGGGCGATGCCTCGGGCACGAAGCTGATAGGGCCAGATCTCGGCGGGGTAAGAAACAACCAGTGGCGTGCTAACGACGTGGTTAGCTATCATTCATACGCATTCTTGGATTCCATTCAAAGGGCACTCACAAGGCGATATCGTAAAAGCCGTAGTAGATGTACAAGAAGGGAACGACAGCGAGGCCGATCGATCCCGTTCCTGTAGTCGCGAAACCACCTGAAAGGCCGGATATCAAGGTATAGCTAATCAACATGCCGATAGAACTGATCAAGAAGAGAGGCCGACGGCCCAGCCGGTCAACCATGGTGGCGGCAAGGACAGCCAGAATGAGGTTCCAGATCTGTAAGCAGCCGCTGATGAGGGTTTGATCAGTGACCGAAGTGATTCCAACAGTGTTAAGAACCATGGCGAGGTAATAAGATCTGTAGTGCGTTAGTGACGAACCATGGTCAACGAGGTAGCAGGAACACTGACACCACACCCACTCCATTCCACTGCGCAAATATTCCTAGCGTGACGGAGATGAAGGTACGGTGACGATTTCCCGGGGTAGAGATCAGATCCATCCAGGAACTCGAGCTATTTGCCGCTTTCTCCGCCTCAATGGCTCGCTCGATCTCGGTGACTTCGAAGTCGACCAAGAGGGATTGCTCATCACCTCCAGCGTGGTACTTGGTAAACATGGCGCGGGCATCGGACAATTTGCCTCTGGAAATCAGGTAACGCGGCGACTCGGGGATGAGGAGAGCGGCGGGAAGAACGAAAATGGGGACGCCAATCTGGAGTAGAGACGGGATTCGCCAAGCCCAGCTGGTCTCATAGTTGCGTGTGCCATAGGTTACCCAGGCTGCCAGTGCCGAACCAACATACCAGCCGCTGTTATAGAGAGCCGTCAGAAAGCTTCGGTGGGTAGGGTATGCGAGCTCGGTGATGAGAAGGGGAGCAAGGCCTCCCCACCAAGCGCTGGGCTGGCCAAGGAAGAATCGACTGATGATGAAGCCGGCCTGGTTGGGCGTAAAGGTTTGTAGAAAAGCACCTAGAAACAGAAAGAAGTATCCCACGAAAAGACCTTTCTTTCGGCCCCAGCGATTGGCAAAGTAGGCAACGACCGGGTAGGCGAGCGTCGACGAGAGGGATTGGATGGCGTTGATGAAGCCGAGCCAGGCTCCGCTTGGTTGATCCATAAAGTTAAACCATTGAGGCAACGCCATCAAGGAATTCATGAGCGAGCCGTCGTATCCGTTTGCAGCAGCTAGGAGACCCATGCTGATGGCATAGTAGTTGAGCCATACGAGGTTCTTCTTCTTGTACCAGGGGGTGCCGTCGTCGGGGAGGACGCGAGCAAGATCCTCACCAACAGCAGCACGGCTGGCAGAGCCGCTCTTGGACTTTCCAAGCATGATAATTGGGCTTGTGGAAGGAAAATCGGAAGGAAACCAAAACGTAGGATGGTTGAGTTGATATTACGCAGTGATGCTGGGTGTTGACCAAGATGGGAGGGATGAGGCGTTGAGGCGAAGATATATAGATATTTTTTGACTATATAGACCGAGTACACCGAGCTATGAAACACACTGTTACATAGTACCATGCTGATCCTTGGTTGAGTCTGGGGTCACTTTGCGGGGGAACTCCAGATTTGACACCTCCAGTCCGGGGTTGACGGGGTCGCCGGGTGACGTTTCTAACTGGGTTAGTAACCCTCGCGGAGTCTCGGACCTAGAGAACCTTAGGCCACTATGGCAGCATTGGTCTTGGCTATGCTGTGGATAAGCGAGCAGAAAACAGGCTGAGCTGAACGATGATGCGGCGCGGTTGGACGGGAGCGGCTGTTCTCAATAATTTAGAAGCCGTTGCATAAACATCTGAACAGGGGGCGATATTCCTTGTCGGACGCTCAGTCGTGTTAGCCGCGGAGATAGTTTCCGTCCCTCACTGGTTTGCGGAGTTGGGAATACTCTGACGGAGACTCGTGCGAGATTCCGCGGCGCGTGCCCAGACCAGATCGAATCGCGTGCGGAGAAATAGGGCCGATATCAAGATTCTCACCTTTACACTTGGTGGAGAGGCCATGATTCCCATTGTCAGGGACTTGCGAACAACAAGAGGCAAGAGGCCGCTGCTTCGGCGATTCTCATACGCCATGAACTTGCGAAGAACAACAGTCGAGAGACTACAGATTCAGGATATGCCACGGGAACCCTGCCATTCTCTAGCCCTAGTTACTTGATACATTATGCTTTCATTTTCGTACTTCAAGTCATTTGAATTTCCTCTCTATCCTGAATAGACCATGGCATTGCCCTGCGTAGCTAAGTATGACCATATCCATGTCGCATAGCCATGGCAAAGAGCTCCAGATCATGCAAAGCATCTTCTACAGTCGTTTTTGGAGGTTTTCCTTGCACAACCATGTCCCACAGAGTCTTCATCTCCAACGTGTAGGGATCTTCGTAAGACTTCCGAATCGTCGACTCTTTGTGAATGCCGTCGGCGTTCTCAACAATGTGCATCGTGACCGGCAGGCCTTTGACGTAAGGCGTGTCATATTGGATCCTGACCGTCTTGTCCATGCTGTATACCTCTAGATGAGCGTCGAAGCGCGGGACATTGTCAATTCCCGACTCATACGACACTGTAAAGTTTTTGTACCTATAGAGAACACTTCGTACGAGACTCGCGTCAGCATCTGAGAAAATGATGATGAGTATTGAGATTGGGTAAACGTACTTCCAGAAAGGAAACCCTAGAGAAGAGCCGACAACCTTTTCGGGCATTCCGAGAGCTTCTCTCATGACGGAGAGATCGTGTGAGCCGAGCCCACCGAGGAGCCGCCACATGAGAGTCGATTCAGTTGTTACAGGCACATTGCCGCATTCCTCTTTGAGGGCTGTCTCGACCATTTCCTCTGCTTTCCTGTTCTTGTCTGCCGTGTCACTTTCCGTAAAGTCGGCAAACCTCTTCGGAAAAGTGCCAGATTGATTAACAAAATGAGAGTTGGGACCGATAATGTCTACAAGCTTGTCAATCTCCAATAATACATCCAAGCCTCGATGGGTTAGAACTGACCTCGGACTCGCGCATACAAGATTTTGTCCATGCCACCGATTTCCCGGACGGCATCTTCAAACGGCGCAGCGTATCGCCTCATGTACCCAACCATGACGCTACCTTTGCTGCGTTTTTCCGCTTCGCCAATAGCCAACACGTCCCTCTTCGTAAGCGCCAGAGGCTTTTCTACCAGAACATGTTTGTCGTGTTCAAGGGCAAGGACGGCGTGTG
Source organism: Thelonectria olida (assembly GCA_020736575.1). Classification (NCBI taxonomy): domain Eukaryota; kingdom Fungi; phylum Ascomycota; class Sordariomycetes; order Hypocreales; family Nectriaceae; genus Thelonectria; species Thelonectria olida. The sequence continues at coordinate 228,627 of JAGPYM010000029.1, read as the reverse complement.
TCGCGTGATACTCGTCAGAACTGACCACTACGACCACATCGACTTGGTCGGATTTGCAGAGCTGGGCAGCATCGTCGGTTGTTTTTGGGAACTTGTGTAGCTTGGATGCGCAGTGCTTGAGTGAAGAGGGAGAAACGTCGCAGAGATATGTGATGCGGAACCAGTCGCTCATGAAAGACAGGGTTGGGATATGGACGACTTGTGCGACTTCGCCGCAGCCGATGAGGCCGACGTTGACGACCTTGTTAGGGGTTGAGGCTGCCATGCTGATGTTGATGTTGCCGAATAGTCGTGAACGCAGTGTATAATGGCAAGAGGGAATAAGCTGGTATCAAGGATATCAGGTTGGCTTCTAAATAGTGAGGGGAAGTCATCATGGCGGCCGGCATGAGAAGCATCTCTCCTCTGCTTCCCTGCATGCTGTTAGTCCCCCGCATCCATTCCCCGGATTGACCCAACATGACGATCATCTGGGAGCGGAGGTCCTCTCTGCTCATGACTCGTGTGAGTGAGCTGGGGTTGCATCCGCTACTCCCCGAACACTCCACCAACACTCATGTCCGAGATTCCGCGTCCAACCACCACGACAAGCTCCAACCGAAAGCCCAAGCACCCACTGTTATCAAGTCCGAATGTCCGCGTGCCTCTTCCAGGGCGCCATTTGACCTTCACAAACCCGTTCGCAATGCCCCCTTGTTACCAGCCCCCTGCCGCACCGTCGGGACCGTTTCCATCTTATTACGATCCGGATCATGCCAATCAGACGTGCTCGGCAGTCGATAACGGGAATTCTCTTCCTGGCCTTTCTCAAGTTATCGCTCGTCAAGCACCAGACATAGTCGACAACGAAGCGGGCAAACATACGACGATAACTGCAAATGCCTCCATCGCCTCGCAGTCGACACTGCCAATATCCCGCAAGCGACAACGGCCCAACATCTCGAGGGCCGATGCATCATATCCGAGAAAGAGGGCCATCAACGCCTGTCGCCATTGTCGCTTGAGAAAGGTGAAGTGCAACAACGCGCGCCCTACTTGTGGCAACTGCGAGGCTTCCAAGGCTTCCTGTGTCTACGAGGACTCCCAGGACCTGTCTAGGTGAGTAATGTGGCTTCACTCTGTTATCTTTCATCAAGTGCCACCTAACTAACAAGTGATTGCTTGTCCTGTAGTCTCGATCCAGCGAGCATCCTCATCTTGGACAGGCTGACCCAGGTCCTGTCTCGATTAGACCAGATTCAGGCGCCGGTCGTTGAGCTCGCATCTGTCGTAAGCCAGATCAGCACTCTAGAATCCTCCAGAGGCATAATCGCGGCAACCAAGACACCAGAAGCCCCATCGCAACCTGACCAGGGAGGCCAAGAGACGCTAGAACACGACCGAGGCTCAGATGATCATTCAGACCAGCTTCATATCCCCTCTTCAAGAACCAACCCAGATGCCTTCCTCCAATGGCCTATCTTCGGCAGCCGGTTTCCGCCCGACTACCTCACCGACCCTGTATTCGAACTAGAGGGTTGCGATGAGGGGCAGAATTTCCACAACGCCTCGGCTTCCAGAACGCAACCGAATACAAAGACAGGGTCTATCGGTATTGAGGAAGATGGAATCATCGAGCTTGTGCAGCGATTTCTGGAGCTTGTGCACATCAAAAACCCCATCTTGGATGTTGACATAATGTGGTCGTATGCTCGAGATGTTGTTGAAGATGGTCCAAAATGGGACTCTGCTTCATGCTTAGTGGTGAGATTTATCTTTCATCTCGAGACGCTCGGAAATCTACTTACTGTTGTAGCTTCTTGCCTGCGCATTAGGGTCAGTTGCGACACCATTCTGCGGCGAGCAGGTAGAGGATGCCGAGGATCCATCATCGTCCATAGAGGCGCAACATCGAGATCTCCAGATCGGTCAAGCGTATTACAACTTGGCCCGGAGAAGGTTTGGTCTCTTGGAAGTGGGTATTCTTTCCTCCCAGTGCTATTTCCTAGCTGGAGTGTACAACATGTACATCATGCGGCCCTTAACTGCTTGGTCCCAGTTCCAGTCAGCAACGAAATCATACTACCTCTATCTGCAGTGTCAGGCCAAGCAATATTCACAGCCAACAGTGGACTCGGCCGAGTGTTCGAAACGACGCAGTGTGGAACAAAGATTGTACTGGAGCTGTTACAAGTCTGAGTGCGAACTACGTGCCGAGATCAACCTGCCGAACAGCTCTTTAGCTGACGTCCACTATTCCAATATGCATCCCTCCCCTCCAGACATATACAATGACGAAGGCAACGCCCAACTTGACTCATCGCCTCAAGAGAGGCTTACCTGGTCAAGAACCAGCACTCGAACCACACCAGGGCAGCTCAAGCAGCAGGAGCAGAGCTGGTTCTACTACTTGACAGAAATTACACTACGTCGGATCGCCAATCGCGTGCTGAATCTGTTTTATGCTGGGGACCATACTACCTGGACCAAAGACTCAGTACTCTCCATGATCAAAACCGCTGAGCAGTTTGAACAGCAGCTCGAGGAATGGTATGCGGGACTGCCGCCTCTTATCCAGTTCACCGAACACATCCCCGATGAGGAGCTTCCCTATCACGTCCGAGGTCGCGTCTTGGAAATCAGGATGTGGATTTGCGCGCCATTCCTATACTGTGCCATACATTCGCACCTGGACGCACATCAGCGAAAGCTCATCCAACCGTTTGTAGATAAGGCCATCTCGCACAGCCTTCTGATGATGCGCGGTGAACCGATGAGACACCGCCATCATGGGACTTGGTACGGCATTCGAGATGCCGCGACTTCGTGCCTAAATGTAATTGGCGCCGTTCGTTGCGGAATGATTTCCGTGCCTGACGGATGGAAGGAAAACATGCGGCGAACGATCACTAGGATGCAGTATTGGGCGGCTGAGGGACCAGGCGTGTCTCGGGCTATTGAGGTAGTTGAAAGCTATCTCAAGGATATGTAATTTATACTTGTTCTGGGCGAAGGAGATATCGCAGTCAAATGTTTCTCTTCCTGTAAGCTCGGCTGATAACTCATTGCTGGAATTCCCAAAGCATTGAGCAATTAGGATATCACTAAGCAACTGAGGTTATCTGGAGTCTCGTAGTCGCTGATATTGTCAAGGCTATGGCAACTGGGGAAAGGGAACGGGAAAACTTTCGATGAAGAGGCGGCAAATGACTGCATGTGCATTCTGTGATGTGTGTGGTTCTTGCTTGGCTATTCCAGCTAGACAGCTCCGTGGGTAAGGGGACTAATCATATCACGTCACCAGTCCGGTTCAACAGGCCATAGAGGAATACGGTAGACGAGAGATATTTGCCAAAGAACCTGGCAAAGATAATAGCGGCGCTATGGAGCACTCAATATGCAAAGCAGCTGGCCAAACTTTTAAGTCCAAGTTTGTTAGAGTCACCTTTCCAGTCACGAAACCCAGAGAGCTAGGTTGGTCAAACTACTTCCGGTCATCAATCTAAGCAGGTTCGAGATACACAGCTAGGGGAATAACAGCACGCTTCTCGGTCAGCAGACGACTCATTGTCATACGACGGTAGCTTGCCTTCCTCTCCATGGTAGGCCAAGGTCAAGAGCTGATAACTGGGAAACGCACGATGCGAAAACACTCGGCATTAATTGGCCACGCAAGCGTAAACGTTACACTCTGTTGATGAACCATGTATCAGCCACTATGATAGCTATTTGACGCCTAGGAATGCGGAGAAATTCCCAGCTGACATGGAACAGTGATAGATTTGGGAAAATCGAGGATTGCGTAGCCCACTCGCCTGGGACTACATTTTTTGCCCGAGAAACGAAGTAGTCATTGATTCCATTAATTTCGATCCCAACACTGAAAACCCCATTTTTGTAAGAGCTGGATTATTTCGCCCTTGCTATTATACAGAACAATAGCGTAAATGTGCCCCTGGTAGATCCGATTAGGCCATTGGGCTCGCACGATGGCAATTCTTTCTAGAGTACCTAAACACGCACCCAAGCGTGATAGCGAGCCTGAGGGATCCAAGGGAACGGCATGTTATAACTGCGAGAATAGTTGAAGTTACAATGAAAGGCTTTTAAGATTGAGTAGAAACCATACTTCCTGGCACTTCACAAGATACAATGACTGCACAAGAGACAAGCAGAAGGATCTATGATCTGAGCATCACGGGAAACATTGTTAATAAACTAGCTTTGGATTAAAGAGGAAGATTGAGAGCGTCATAACCAGGCTTGGAAGATCCGTTTTGATATACTGCAACAGCATAACTGGTTTTTATCTCCATTAGCAGCCGGCTGAGCGTTGAGGTAGCCTTTAGGGTAAAGGTTCGTTTAGGAGCCGAGGTGGCTAGCCAGATGAGACTTAATATAGCTTCTGGGAAGAGTATGAGTGAAAGACATGCTGTGGGTGGGTTCCACCTATTTTGCGAAATTATTCGCTTGGCCTAACAGGTTTTAACCCCTGGTGCTGCCAATTTCGGCAGTAGTGCGTTGAACTGGGGATGAAGCTGGGCGAGGCTGAGGTCAGGTAAAGTCTCACCATCGACTTCCTAGGAAGGGTTTCTTATCCTACCGAAGGCTGTCTGGTCCTAGTTGTGACCGAGTTAAGCAAAGGTTTATTTATGCTCCCCCCTACCTGGCTAAAACAAGGCCGGATAACTTCGCACCAAGTTGAGTACTTGGTAGACTCGGGTTGTCTTGTCTCGCTGATTACTGCCCTCCGATCGGCATGTAAGCAGGGCTTTTGTGTTCACAAGCAGCAACTTTGATCTTGTAATAGACTATACCTACTTACTCGATTCAATCTCGAAGATTAAGCTGCAATCCTTACTCCTAATTAGAACGGCCAATATACAGATCACAAGGTTTTACATAAAATAGAGAAGATTACTTCGCACGAAGCTTGAGACACAGTGTTGCTTTCAATTTTCGAGGTCCTACAGATGCCAAGTCCCTCAAGTGGCACAAGCAGACAAAACATATTTGCCTCCGCATCTGATCTAAGGCCCACTAGAAGAGCGAAGAAAAGCCTCAGCTACATGCCTTCCGCCGACATGGCTCTCTAGATCAAGATAGAAATGGCAGTCAGCTCTGGCTGCAGAACCTTGTACTCAATGGTCCCCTTGATCTGGCGATCTGACACGTCGATAAAGACCTTTTCGAGAATCTTCAGGCGGTTGAACAAGACTGCAGCCGCTTTCTTGATGGACTTGAAGTCGAATTCCTTGTTCTCAAAGTTTGTTCGGTTCTTGTTGACGTTGTACAGCGACTTGGCGTACGTCATGAGGTTGTACTGTTCCTCCACCTTGTAGCTGAGCAACTCGGGCAATTGGGCTGCAAGCAGCCAGTCCTTCCACTTGGGGCCCTCAGTGCCAATGGGGAGCGCCTCGGTCAGGTGCTGCTCCGTGTAGCCCTGCAATGTCTTGAGGTCGGTTGGCAAGGCGGTGCAGAGTGCCGGCGGCTTAGATGGGACGAAGCTGTAGTAGTAGTCTTGGAGGTAGTTCACGGCAGTGTGCTGGGGTGACGCAATGTGGATGCACATGGTGACTGCATCGATGAGCTGATCCAAGGTGGTGATGGTTGGAAACGTCTTGATTTGGCCCTTCTCCTGGATTTCCTTGCACCAAGCGGGGATGACCTTGTCGGCTCGAACATCATGGTCACACTTGTACTTGGTTGCAAGGACTGACTTGACGAAATCGCGGATGACGGCCCAGAGGATATGCATGTTGGTGGCGTAGGGGGAGTTGCGGTACTTGTCGCCCTTCTCCGCTTCGAGATCGAATCCTCGCTTCTTGAGATCGTTGGGGATGTACTTCTCCTGGAAGTTGAAGTTCTTGTATGACCAGTTGACCAGTCCAAGCGTACGGCTCGTTGCCGCAGCCGACGTAGGGCCAAACCCAGCGATCCTAGCAATGACAAATGGGATCAGGGTGTCACGCGCAGCCGCGTTCAATGGGAGGGTCCTGAACCAATGCGGGTTGAGTACCTCGTACAGGAGATGGTTCTCGGGGACAGTCCGGTTCGTCGCGACGATGATGGCCTCCTCAATCAAGTGCGTGTCGACAAGATGCACCGCGATCTCATGTCTGGCCCAATCGGCCGTCTGCGCGCACGTCTTGGCGTATCTCCACGGCCAGTCGTCCTTCTCGGCGATGTCTCCCTTGTCATCTGGAGTCAATCGTCGGTTGAAGATGGTGACAGACTTGTCCAGAGAGCCTCTGTAGTCGAGCGTGATGACCAACGGATGAAGTCGTCCATCCGAGTGAAGCTGGAAGAGGATGACTGACGCGCAGGCATACCGCGAGACCTTCTTTCCGGTTGGCTGAAATTTCGAATCGAGCTCGTAGATGGTGTTTTCGAATGTCTCCTCGGTTTTCACGCCAGTGGCCTCGCGGAAGTACGAGTAGTCCTGGATGAATAGGTCTTTGCCGTTCGAAAGCAGCGCCTTCATAGCACCGAGGCCTTGCTTGTTGGCTTCATCGACGTAGGCCTTGACCTTGTCTGCGGGCGCCTTCTCAATGGTTGTTGGGTTCACGCCGCTCAGATGTTGCTGAGCAAACCGAGCATCCGAATACCAGTCCTCCTTGTAGCCAATGTTTTCGCCGCCCATGATGTCCGTATTGGGACTTGGGTTGGCAAGATTGTACGCCTCACAGTCGGCAATGGTCGGCCCTTTGTAGGGCGTACCCTCATGGGGAATGTCGGTCGGGATGATGAAAGAAAACGCCGATGCGATGGCCTTAACGTTTTCTACTTCTGCCGCATTGAAGATCACCTTTGGGTCTTGATTCGGAGGCAGTGGGGGAACAGTCTTCAAGTGAGGAGGATAGCCGTCAACAGCCGGGTCGCTCCATTGGTAAGTCTCTTGTTTCTGTTGGAGGGACCGCTGCGTGGGGATGATAGGGTCCCAGCCATGTGTGTCAAACTGAGAAGTATTGCTATCTCTTGTTAGCGGATCTCGATACACCAGGGCTTGGAAGATTGACATACGCTTCAGCAATGAGGTTGTAGATTCCAGTCAATGCTAGCCTGGTGCCGTGGTAGGTTCCCTGCTTCAGTCTGGTTTCGGCAGCAATGGTGCCGTCGGTGTCGCCTTTGCCGTCAGTGGACAGCACGATCTTCTGCCTGTGAAGCTCGTTTAGGAACACTCCCTTATCCCAAACTTCCATACGTTCGTCCGCCACATCGAATTCCATCCCCGCGTTGAGGACGTCCTTCAAGTTGCGTGGGCGTTGAATAGCAGCAGACATGATGAATTGCGAGTGGTGCTTAATCGAGTATACAAGGAAAGGATGGTAAAGAGCAAGGATGTGAGAGCCTGCGTCCCAGCTGCTGCTTATATAGTGTTGAGCGCGTAGCACTCAAGCAGCTGATGGCATCTGGGCAGGGTCAGCATTCTTCAGCTTACCGCTCCAGAGGGCGCAGATGCTGCATGTCTTGGCTCGGTCTCACCGCGACTGCTGACGACGACGAAAGAATCGTCTAGACTCGTGTGCCGATGACGACGGTGCGAATCAGAACCGCGCAAGATGCCTCATGTTTCAAATGATGACATGCATCCCTCCGGGCTATTGACACCAAGTCACGGCCCAGCTACAAAGGTGCTTCCCATAGTGGGCCAGCGCAAATGGTATGGATGGATTTGTCCTTCTGCATAACACAACCTCGAGAGCTGAGCCACTGTGGCCACTTGGGTCGGCCCGCCCGTTCCCGCGGCGTGTTTGATCCGCTCCGCGCGGGCCGTCGTCGGTCGATGGCATCTCTAGACGCTCGAGTAGTTGAAGTGAATTGAGAGCAACTAGTCGTCTACCATAGTGCAGCTGTCAAAAACGGCACTGGCATTGGGCCTTGTGCGAGTCTGTTCGCCTTGCTCAGTAGTCTGCTTGGACCTCTTCGAAGCTTCCAGTACGAAATGCTTGAGAGAAGGAACTAACTCCTCTCCATGCAATGTCTCCCAGGCCGCCACTCCTCCCTTGACTTGAAGTGGCGATATCAACTTCATCCCATGGCTCGAATTGGACAATTCAGCCAGCCACAATACAACTTGTGCGATGCGCATTAGTCGAATGAAGCTCGACGCGGCCTAGATGATGCGGGGTAATAGCTTTGATCTGCTTCAGGCCTCCCTGCCGCGTAGAGACAAGGTGCGAAGCTGTGGCTCGCTCACACAAGCGAGTCTGCATTTCGGCCCAAGATGTAACGTGGGGCTGCCCTGCAAGGTGTGGTCTGGAACGAGCAGTGAGCGTTGCTAGTGGTGTGATGTTGTGGCCCGCGGGTTAATGTCGTGCAAGGAGCGGGACCTATCGCGACGGCCGGCAGCACATATGTATGCGGTCTTCTTTCTCACCCTTGGCGAGCATGGGTTGACGAGGCTCTGAGACATTACTAACTACCCATAGTCTAGTTGCCTACCAGAAGTAGATCACCAGCCAGCCACGTGCGGGCGACTCATACGACGATGACCAACGGCACAGCCCGATTCGCCCACCGGCAGTTACTCCATGAATTTATGCTCCGCAATAGGCTATCGGGTCCCTCTCCAATAGCCACAGACTAGATGGTCAGCGCACCATGAATCGATCTTGTTTCGGCTAGCCGCCCCGGGCCTGAGGGGCCGTCAAGCTCTTGGTGTTCTTGCCCCTTCTCCTTCGAGCACTTGGCGGCTACCCCCCTCCCCCTGTTGTCGCGTACAGTAGTTAACTACCTTGGGAAGTTTATTGGTTAGATTCTTTGTACTCTTCTTCCGAGAGCATGTTGCCGCGGACCAGTTCAAGCCGTTCGAGTTCTTCCGCAGGTGATTTGTACTGAAGATGGCTGGTTTTCTCATCCTATCTAGCCCTCTTTCGCTTGTGGTCAGCGACGTTTAATAGATCGTTCGTGAGCAGACTAGGGTCTTCATCCTCCTCATGTAAGCTCGGTCGGGATTTTTTTCGTGGGAGTCCATAGAGAGTTCTAGTGATGGCTTCGATACCGTCGACTCCACTGACAACACGAGCTAGGCTGGAGCGGGAGAATTCGAGGGCATCAAGTCATGGTTACTCGTTTCGTCACCACATTCGAGAACCGTATTGGCTTGTGGCTCCTTGTCGACTTTGTCACCAATCGCCGCCGGTTCCTTACATTTCCTCTGATAGGGGAGATGATGCTGGACAAGGCCTTCCAAGTGCTATCAGAAGGGCCTCTAGCTGGAACTTGTTCATGGCGGAGAAGATGCCATATGGTGAGCAGCATATACTAGATGGCCCGCAGCTGGTGATGTCGTGCTGCTGCAGACAAGACGTGCGTAACCGGGTTAGTATTCTCTCTGCACGCGTCGAGAGGGCTAGACTCAAAAAAGAGAAGAAGGGAACATTCGGGCACTTCCCATTCTAGACTATTCAACTCTACATGAGAGCCCAAATGGCTCGTCAACCAGCCCACAAGCCGATCTTTAAGCGCATCTATCGCGCTTGGAAGTAGCTAGGGTCGAATTGGTAGTGAGGCGAGGCGCTCCAAAAGGGCGTCAGTCGACCAGGCCACTCCCGCCGTCGGGACTCGGCGAGTTTGTCACACAAACGCGGTCTCGTGCCAAACAATTCTATGGCTGAAGCGACGCGTCTCGCCTGGGACATGGAACAAAGGTCACTCTTAACAGCCGACAGCGCGTCGACTTGAACCCTGCGAGACCAGCAACCGGGCATGTTTGCTGCCAGGTATTTACGGTGTGGATGTTGCTATCGATCATCAATGAAGAATAGATGCCCGACGCCGCGTGTAACTTCGGGAGAGACTGTAGCGAAGTGAACCGTTCCTTGCTCGCCCTTTAATCTTGTGCGCTCTAGTGAGAGATATCTTGTTGGTCCTTTTCTGTCCCCCGTGAGAACCCTCCCGTTCTCTCGCTCCAAGTGTTGACTTAGTACTGGGAATACATGCCTGCATAGTTCAAGTTGTGCGAATCTTGTGCACTTCTCCAACGTGAGTTGCTTATGCCCCAAGTAGCCTACAACTCCATTCCGCCCAGCACATCCCATGACTGACAATCGGTTATCTCTGCTTTGTGAAGATCATCTTATTACATCCATTGCTCTGAAGATTAAGCTTGAATAAAATGGCAGCAGAATAGTTAAGCAGTCATTTGATATGCCCTTATCAAAGTCAACGAGAAGAAGGGAGCTCCCGTCCTAAATCGGTCAAGCCATCTTGCAATAAAGCTCCCATAACCCAGAGGCCCCCAACCAATCCAAAAACATCTCGTTGAGTCCTTGGCGTAGCAGTTCATCTCCCATAAAATACTCTCTTTGGAAGTCCCAAGTCAAACTCCCCATTGTGCTCTTTAGAGACTTCCCCAAACGAAAAGCTTCAATGGAGCCCTGAAGATCTGTCCAGTAAACACTCTGCGGCATCCAAACTCGGTCTCTGTCAGCAGAGGATGCAATGTGTTCAAAGTTTGGTAGAGACTGGACCCTTTTCCAGATTCTGGGCGCATCATAATACGCCGCCATGCCATACTTCTTCAGCATCCGCTTCTGTTCCTCCGGCGCAATCATCTGTCGGGACGTTCGTCGCAGGTAGCCTACTTGCTCGTTTATAAAGTTTTCCAGCCCTGCCCTGTCAAGAGTGGATTCAGGTCTCTTCTCAATTTGGTCAAGATAGTTATCAATCTCATCTCTCATTTTCCGCAGCCGGTACTGGGTCCATTGGGGATACAGGCTGTTCAAGTTCGCGTAGGGTCGTATGTTGGTCATGTAGCTGGAGTCGTAGACTGTAGGCACACTCGACCGATAGGAGGTGATGGTAGAGATGCGTTCCTTGACCCCTCTGGCCCGAGCAGCTAGGTGTTGGACTTTGCCCCCTTGGAGCATCACGACGTGACCGATCCGGGGTCCTTCAACCTTCGGGCCCGTTAGACCTGTGAACTTCAATGCAACCCAATTTACTTACTCTTTGGGATGTCCCATCGCCCTTCTTGATATATGTTTCTCCCCCAATCATACCATCAGTCTCACTCAACATCAAAACGCATACATACGGATAGGAATCGTAACTTTGGCTACGTCAATATTGATATAAAAGGGATGGGAATGAACTTACTGCCACGGAATGATAGCGCTAGAATCCTTCAACGGGTCATAGGCGCGCTCCTCTGCACTCAGCTCAACCTTTTCCACCGAGGGCTCAACCTGGAGCTTCTTGGTCATTTCTGAAACAGTGGCTCCCTCGACTTGGATGTTTGTGTGTCCAATCTCTGTGGGCATGACCACCTCCAACGGAACACCCATGGCTTCAGACACTATTCTGATTGTCTGAGGATGGGTCCAGAACTCCTTGATGAACTTGGATTGCTTCTCCACGTCACGGAGGACCAAAGTGCCTGGAAACGGCGAGCTCGAGCATTGTTCGAGGACATTTTGCTGGAACAAGCCCCTCCTGTAGGCCCTTACGCCCTCGCGTGACAAGAGTGAAAATGGAGTTGTTCCTGCAATAGAAGAAGCGGATGCGCCTTTGTCCAGAAGCAAGTCTCTCATTGTGAATTTCTTCTCGGGTGGCGAGTAGCTGAGGTGAATCTATCGTGTGTGAGCCTTTCTAGTAATCCTCGATGGTATTTACTGGAACATTTTCACGTACTGCGGGGTCAAACACATCTTCCTGATGCACTTTGCTGGCAGGCACCCGGGACGATTTCTTCAACTGGCAAAGCGAGGTCATGGTGATAGCAATACGGCAGTTGAGCAATGCCAGTTCAAGATAGGCTTCTCGTGGCTTCCAGGACGGATGCTGGACAGTTCAATGGAATCATGCAAGGTATGTTTCGGCTCTCCTCTCACCATGGACAGAACATCCTCATGTTCGACTGTATAAGTCATTGCTTAAGCAACGCCGATACGCAATGTGCATGCGGATAACCGGCTGCGTTGTCCCGTATGGGCTCTGCGAGGATTGTCTTTCCTCTTTTGGTATGTTTTTGCGGCTGCGAAGCACCGGTATCGCAGCTTATCGTGCCCTGATTGATACCTCGTGAATTCCCCTCGTTGGTTGGTTATTATCCAAACGCAACGTTACATAGCAGCTGTTTTTGCTTCTCAGTAAAAGTCTACGCATCAAATAAGTAATAGGTCGTGTTCGCTCGCTTGTTTTGTTCAAATGTGGGCTTTTTACGCGCCTATCTTTGTAAGGCATGTTTCCTTGAAGGACAGCGGGATAGATTGTCGTGTCAAGCGTCCTCGATGAGTGAAGCCTAGTGGTGGTGAAACTCTGGTTAGGATAAGCTACCTAAGGAATGGAACTGATAACCGAGAGTACGTATTAACAAGCAGTTTGGATAGACAACAAGCTTACTTTTATAACAAACCTAAAAAGACGAGCTGTCGAGCATCATAATAACGAGAAAAAAGGCACCGGGAAGCGATAAGAAACGGACAATATTGTTTACCGTGTATCTTGTGCAGCTGCTTTGAGACGGTGACTCCCGCCTCAGACAAGCTTAGATAAAGGATATAAAATTCTCCTCCACCCCCGAGGATCCGAGCAATGCTACGAAACCGATGCGTCGGCTCAGCACAACCATGTATACGCACCTGACGCCCTTTTGGCAGGAGTCCTTTCTAATCGTGCCGTATTATCATAACAAGGCTGACGTCATCGATCCGACTGGCTTCCTTGATACACGCAACGCGGAAATGTCTATCTTCTGTGACATAAACTCGTTCACGGCAGCATGCTTCCTCGTCTCTCCTACCGCTAGTGTGGCCCAGTGGGATCATCTTCACCCTCTAATATCAAACGCTCTAGCTATAAAGCAGCAGTCACATCGATATGGGGGATGGTGCGCACATGGGCAGCGAGATGGGCCCAAGTAAAGGACGGTCTCGCGACGGCACTTCCGGGGCGACATAAATACCCCCGGCATTCTCCTTAGTTCACTCCGGGGAGCCTTCATCATGCCGGATCTGCGCAGAGTGGCCTCCGGCGAAAGATCTCGGCACCAATGTCCAATCACTAGCATCGTCCCGACGGGAAGAAAAGTTCCTAAGACGAAACTCGGCTTACAGTTTGACAGGATAACTCTGAAGCATCGGCAGTCATTGGCCCGATGCCGTTCAAGATACGCTCTCGGCGTCTCGGGAGGCATAAATCTCAAGTTTAGTAATAAATAAAACCACATTGTTTGCCTGTCATAGTCCCAGATATTCACCCTTGCCTCATCAAACCATCACGAAGGGCTTTCCCCTCTTCTTTGCTCTGTTCATTATGCACATTACTACCGCATACTCCCACTATCACAACAAGGGCCGGCTTGACAAGGCTGGCGAAACCGCCGCTGCTGTTTGCGTTGAGAATCTCTCCAAATGGGCCGAAGCGGTCGAAGAAATCAACACATGGCCTGAATATCAGCCACAACCTTTGCACTCGTTGTCTTATCAGGCAAAGCGAATGGGCATTGAAAAACTATTTTTCAAGGACGAGAGCAAGCGTTTCGGCACATCGCTGGGGTCCTTCAAAGCGCTTGGGGCTCCATATGCTGTCTTTAAGATTCTGGCCGACGAAGTCTTCTCCAAGACCGGAATCATGCCTACATCGGTCGAGCTTCGGATGGGCAAGTACAAGGACATCACCCAACATGTCACCGTCTGCGTCGCCACAGATGGAAACCAAGGCCGAGGACTTGCCTTTGGCGCAAACATCTTTGGCTGTCGGTGCGTGGACTACATCCACAACCACGTCAGCACCGGGCGGGCGGACAGGATGAGAGATTTGGGAGCTATCGTAATCCGCATCGACGGCGAGTATGAGGTCTCGGTTGAGAGAGCCAAGGAGGATGCGCGAATGAACGGCTGGCATTTCGTCAGCAGCACCTCTTGGAGCGACTTTGATACCGGCATCCCCCAAAACGTCATGAACGCCTACATGGTTGTGGTTGAGGAAGCCCTCCAGATGGTCCCAGCCATGGAGGATATCACCCACGTATTCGTGTGTGGCGGCGTTGGAAGTATCGCGGCAGCCGTCTTCCTGGGCTTCTTCACTCGCTACTCCCAAGTTCAAAAGTCGCAGCGAGGCAAGGCCTAGAACCCTCCGAGGTTCGTTGTGGTTGAGCCCACTGAGGCAGACTGCTTGTACCAGAGCCCCAAGAAGGGGAGAATGTGTCTCTCTGAAGGAAGTCTTCGTACGCTGATGGCTGGCTTGGCTTGCCGCGGCCCCTCGCCAGTAGCCTGGGAAATCTTAACCTGGTTTGCCAGCGACTTTGTTGCAGTTCCAGACGAAGTTGCAGTCGAAGGCATGAAGGAGTTGGCAAGCGGGCATGGAGGCGACATTCCTGTAGTCTGTGGAGAGAGTTCGGCGGCTAATATGGGCGTGATGGTTCAGGCCGCCAATGACGAATCACTCCGTGAGAAACTGGGCTTGAACGGTAACAGTCAAGTGATTTTGTTTGGACTTGAGGGAGCCACGGATCCTGCAATCTACAGGATGCTTGTTGAAAAGTCCCCCGAGCAGGTGTTTGAGGCACAGGAGCGTTTCTCAAAAGCGCAGTGTGGTTCGTAGGTAGTGTATATGCACATGGTGAACAAGCAGGATAATGCGTTTTGAGAGTTGTATTCACAGTTCTTTCTCTTCAGCCTTTCAAGAAGTGTGATGGCAAAATCTTCAGTTGAAGATACCGATATCAGCTGGATAATCTAGCAGGCCCTCTTGAACAGGTGAAGTGTCCATATTCGTAGTTCAATGTCTGACATGTGGTGCCTGAAGGACGCTGATGCGAAAGAGTGACTTTTGCTGCATGATCACGGTGGTAGTTTTCGACAATAGCGCCTCATCTCATCATTACGAACTTCCGACGTCGACAGTAGTTACGATGGCAACACGACAAGGACTCATCAGAAAACTCTCAGGTTACTTGCATTCATTCAGAGATTCTCTCCATTATCCTTGATGGGCATCTATTTCTAACGACCATTACAGATTCAACTAAGGAAGATGTGCCGTCGCCTCAATTTCCACATCACCAGCAAAGGGCAACTGCTTGACTCCGACACAATATCTGGCCTGCGGAACGTCGGGCTTAGTGAGCAGTAATTCCCATCGGTGAAGAGCAGAAACCGGCATAACTCCCCCATGAACTTCTTTTATGTGCGCCTCATTCATGGCACTGAAGTTCCCCATATCAGTGATGGAAACATTCACGCTCACCTGAAGGAACGGAAGGTAAGCGAACACTGTTGCGGCCGACCGAATCCGAGGTTAACTTACCAGGGTTCCCATGGAGGTGCGAGCAGCCTCCAAGATGTTGGAGATGTTCTTTAGAGCTCGGGTCTATAAGTGCTAACCTAGTGCAGTGTTGTTGGGAAGAGATGCATGCCGTACGGTCCGCAATGGTGCCTTCCATCATCTTACTAGTACCAGGGTCAATTCCTAAGCCACCTGAGACGTATACCACGTTGCCTGTAACGACTGCTTGGAGAGAAAAGCTCTTGACTCCTACTGAAATCACTCATAGATGCCGAAAATCCCGCGTAACGAAGGTCCGATGTCCTGGCGGGCAATCATGCCGGAGTTGCGTGCCATCAGGTTGCGACGAATGCATCTATCCAGAACCTGACCAGCAAGTATATGTTAGCCAAACGTGAGACGATCCGACCTTAACGCAGGTCTTTAAACTAAGTGGAAAACTTTCCTCGACAGTTTATTGTGTGAGAATCAAGAACTAAGAGCTCGGAACCGTCAAACTGAATCGAAGTGACGGCCCAAGAAGCCGTTGCACCAGACGAGGAGCTGAATTCGAGTTTCTGCCAAGCTCAAGAGACAGGAGCCCCCGGTTTGACCTAATTTAGCCATGCAAGCAAGGCTTATGGCCTACTTCAAGAGCGTCCTTGCATTAATCTAGTAGAGATTTCTCTACTCTTCGTAAGACCTTCAAACTTTTAGATTTACATTATCTTAATTGTACTTAACGCTGGTGGATCAGGAAGGTCGGCAGGGTGAACTCGTTAACACATATTCAACTATTGTTTCCCTCTATGCAACGCCCCCCCCGGCTAAGATGCCGCACCATTGCCCGAATAGTCTTCTAGTATACATACTTGAAGTATTTATTCTCCAAATCTGTCTCGTCTAGCAACCCCCTCTCCCAGGCTCTGTCCTCCACCGCCCTTGCATGAAACTCGGTCCTCGACCTGTTTCTAAACCACAGCAAGACCCAGATTCCGGAAAGACACAGCACCTGCAGAGCAATGCAAAAGAACATCATGCCGACGCCGAGAGGATACAATGGCGCCTGGCCCGTCTTGAAGAAGAACGGGCCGACAAAGTTGCCGAGGCAGTACCCGATCAGTAAAACGGCATTGGTGGTGATTTTCTTGGTGTGGCCGGCTGTGTTGGCCGTGGCGACAGACATGCTGAGGGTCCACGCCGCCGTATAAGAGAAAGATATCCATAGGCACGCCAGCCGGCCGTAGGAGTTGTCTTCGGAGAGAAGTCGCATGCCGAGGATGCCGGCGAGGAACGGTACGAGAGCAATGAGCATAACGAGGATTCGACAGTTTGAGAAACGCGTCGCAAAGTAGCTGGCGCGTGGTAATTAGCATGTATTGTTGGAGGACAAGAAGGAGAGTAACGTACCAGGCTAACGGACAAGCGATCAGCTGCACTGCGCCAGAAGGCATCTGGTATAGAGTAGTCTCCAGCGTACTGAAACCAGCGCCTTTGATGATGAGGCCTTGGAACTGTTGCAGGTTAGAGGATGTCCAACAAGATGTCTTGTCGGCTTACAGCGGAAAGTCCTCCATTGGGCGAGTTGCTCGTCACAGCAAACATGAACAGCAGCCACGTTTTCAAGTCAAAAATTGCCTCCCAGAACTGCTTGACCTTAAAGTGACGGTTCTCAATGCCAGTTCCATTGTCCTTGACTCGTCCCACAACGAAACCCCTCTCCTTCTCGGTGAGAAACTTGGCTCGCATTGGCGCACCGGGAAGAACAAGCCACAGGAAAAGGCCCCATGCTGCGGTAATTGATCCCCAGATGATGAAGAGGAGCCTCCAAGAGGACAAGGCCGATTGGACGTGGCCAATTCCGAAGCTGGCGATGCCCGCAACAACATAGCCAAGACCTGCCGATCCGATCCAGATACCCATTCGCAGAGGCTGCTCAGCGCGCGTGTAGTACATGCTGAACAAAAGCATCGTTCCTGGGTTGATTGCGGCTTCAAACGCCCCGAGAAGAGTCCGCACGGCAGCGAGACTGGCGAATGAGTTAACTGCGCCGTGGCAAATCAGAACTGTTCCCCAAATGACGACCTAGATAAAGTTATTACACGGACGAGGCGGGGGGGAGCGGTGAGCGGTGAGAACACACTGTGGCTGACATGAAATGATTAATTGGTAGGCGCTGAAGAAGCATGTTTGTCGGAAACTCCCAGACCATGTATCCGAGATAGAAAATAGCGCCAATCCACGAATACTCTGTCCCCTTGAGGTCGAGTTCCTCTCGCACCCCGAAGACGGCCGCATAGCTGAGAGTGTTCTTGTCAATCGATTGCAATGCGTATGTGAAGCAGAGCAGCGGCATCAACCGCAGGTCGAGTTTCCATCTGAGGCAGCGCGCCTCTTCGGCAGTGATGTCGTCGTCGCTTTCGCGGTATAAAACGAAAGCTTCCGAAGTTGAGACATCGGCGACGATGCCATCCTTCAAAGAGCTGGGTTTTGTTGGGAAGTTTTCTGTGTGCTTTCCGTCTGCCATTGTTGGTGCATGGGTATTTGAAGTAGCAATGAACACTATGAGAGACAGGTGAGGACATGATCCAACCGCAGATATATAATTATCATGATGCAGTTGTCGCTACCTATCGCTACAAGTCCTATCTTTTCCGCGGCCGAGCAGATCCACCCACACCCGTCCAGCGTCTTTAACTTACATATTCGAGTCATTCGACAAACAGAGGAAAAAGATAACCGTTCGTATACGCGCAGGGATCGTATCAGCCATTGTTCTGTTGGACAACGAGCCAACGACATGGGTTGAGAGAATCCCTGTCCTTGCGAAAGGCTGTGGCTATCTACCAATCCATAAAGATTGTAACGTCGAAGCGGAGAAGATCGTCATTGCTAGAATGAATGTTATCTTTTCCGCGGGCAACGATGACTTTACCACGGGGAACTTGAACCCCCTCAGACAACCTCGTGATGGGCATTGTTGGACTCAAATACTAATACAGAGCCGTACAGAGCAAGGCTCCATTACTACCAGGCCCCCCGTCGCGAATTCTTAACTGTATCGCTCAAAATGGGTTCAAATCATCCATACCAAGCTCTCGCTATCGACGAGCGTGTGAAGAGAGTGCTGGCCAGTACTCCTCTTATTGACGGGCACAACGACCTTCCTCAGCAGCCTCGGGCATGCTTTCACGGCAAAATTCACAACAATGACAAGTTCGACCTTGCCAAGGGCTTTGAGCGTGGCATGACAGACATTCCTCGTCTCAAACAAGGTAACGAGACAAGACATCCACAACCCATGACTGGAGCTGATTAATGTAGGTGCCGTTGGGGGACAGTTCTGGTCCGTTTGCGTGCCGTGTCTCCGATCAGCCGAGAACTTTTCCACTCCCGAGTACTCGGACATGGCCCGCGACGCCATTGAGCAAATTGACTTGACGCTTCGTCTTGTCGAGTCGTATCCGGAGACGTTCCAACTCGTGACTGAACCACGCGAGGTGAAACAGGTGTACGAGTCAGGGAAGGTTGCCTGCTCCATCGGCGTTGAGGGACTGCATATGGCGGGGAATAGCATCGGCATCATCCGAGCCTTCTACCGCCTCGGGGTTCGATATGTACGTCCCCTTGTGATGAACGAGCTTGGGTTCAGCTGACAATTGCAAGTGCACGCTGACTCATGTGTGCAATAACGCTTTTGCGGACAGCTCAACGTCCAAAGTTGGCCCAGTGCACGGGGGACTGTCGGACCTCGGACGATCTGCCGTGGTTGAAATGAACCGCCTCGGTGAGTCTATCGTATCCCTTACCTGACTGTGCTAAGACTCATGAGCTGTGTAGGCATGATTGTCGACGTTTCTCACGTTTCTGAGGACTGCGCAAAACAAGTTCTTGCGCTCTCTCGTGCTCCAGTCATGTTTTCCCACTCCAACGCGAAGGCCGTCTTTGACTGCCCTCGAAACGTCCCAGATGATGTATTGGACATGGTCCCGGTGAATGGAGGTATCGTCATGGTGACGTTTGTTCCCGAGCACGTCTCCAAGCGTCGCAAAGAGGCGACAATGGACATGGTTATTGATCACCTCTTTTACGTCGCTGATCGAATTGGCTGGGATCACGTCGGGCTGGGATCAGATTTTGATGGCATCTCAAGTGTGATTCCCGGTCTCGAAGACGTCGAGTGCTATCCTCGTTTGCTAGAGGCCATCTTGAATCGTGGTGCTACCGAAGAACAGCTCGCTAAAGTGGTTGGGGAGAACGTTTTGAGAGTCTGGGAGGGAGTGGTCGAGACGCGAGAGGCGATGAAGCGAGAAGACGTTTTGCCTGTTGAAGATGTTTGGAGGGACCGCAAATGGTGGAGATATGACGGGTATTACCAGATGGAGGATCCGGATCCCGAGGATAAGTTGGGCTTGGACTGGTATGGAGTGCCGCCTCCAGACGAGGGTTTGTATCTGTCGGATTGAGAAGAGCATCCTACGCAGCGGTGCCCTCTCTTCATTCTAGCCTCATCAGACCAAAGTCGCTTGAATAGGTGTTGTTGAGTTGCTGGCTGACCTGGGTGGGTGCTAATAGTAAGACGCAGAGGACAGCCAGTATCACAACTGGATGTTAAGTCATGGGTTTGGAGTAATTGACTGTGAAGGAGAAGATACTGAATAACCAGTAAACGCCTGATATACTTGGAATTCTTATCGACTGAGGGTCTTTGCGGATAATTATTATGGCTACGAACTGGTGGTAGAGGCGGACTGCACGTATCATATCGTAGCGACACAGAACGAGGGGACGCTACAGAGCAACACATGGGCACTTATTTAGTTGTCACCAACATTATCCTGAACGCCTCTTTAAATCTAAGGGCGTATGAATGAACTTTGAGCGATGACGGCATTGAGGGAAAATGAATCTCGGTGTTGATTGACAGCTCACTGTCGCTGTTCTTCCAAAAACTCCATCGCTCCAGACCGAGTTCAGGTAGTCCAGCACAGGGAGAGCCCGGTTGATAGACCCCCCCAAAGTCTTCGGAGAGGTTCTCTCGAGAGGAGATGAAAGGATATACGACGCCCCCGCCGTCAATGAACCACTCAGTAGCAATCCACCAACCGACGGATCCTCCATGAGAAGTTCTTCTCCCAGCCCCTCACGGATTCCCCAAAACATGAGATTCTTCGTATGCGAGTTCCATCTTAATGTTCTTTCTAGCGGCTGTGTATGACCTTTTTAACCAAGACCCAGTATAGCTTCAATGGTCAAAAGGCAGACGTAAGGGGCAAAGACAAAGTTGAAACCTGGCTAGATGAACACTCGTGATGTGAGGGATCAACTTATACCTAAGATACTACGGTAACAGCAATTGAATTCCTCTGAATGGAATGAAAAGGAACACACACTTGCCTCTCATGCCTAGGCCCTCCACGCCATGGCGCCCTAATGATGTCCGAACCGGGGCCGGCGAACATTTTATAAAGATAAAATCGAGCTTCGTTCGAGGTTGGCTACCACGACAGCAAAAAGTCAATACAATCTAAAAGCGCGCATCATTCTTTCAGTCTGGGACGCTATCGCCCGGCGGTCTAGAGGTTCAGACATTACTGAGATCCTAATGCGTACTCTCTTGAAACTGGGCTTCTATAGTGATCGGATCCTCTGATAACAACTCAAAGACTTCGGCCCGAACGACAAAAAGGGATCAAATCACCTAGACTGGTTCAATCACCCCTTATAATTTCCTGAGTTCACTTCTGCCAGAGTGTTACAGTACCCAGGATTGAGACCATGACACATTCGTTGCTAAAATCTGCGCGGTCCGAGCAATTTTCAGAGACTTCGTCCCCATCTCTGTCTCCTCTAGTATCTTACGTTTACACACGCCCTCAGAATGAAGTTGCACAACTCACATGCCATTCTAGCAGACGATCAGGACGGTCCGTTCGACTCTGGATTGTAGGTTGGTGCCCGCCAAGGGGCGATGGTGAACTCCATTCAAACTTGAATCTTTTCACGGATAGAGTATTAGCTCCCCGAGCGAAACTGCCTTATTAATAGCCTTACTCGATCTAACAACGGCTCCGGGGAAAAGTCAAGATTGAGGTTAATACTGTTACTGACCCGTTTGTCAAGGTCTGCCTCAGACGGACGCGTCTCGTCAGCATTTGCAACGTTCTGGATGGAATCTCACGCCGTCTCACAGAAGACTTTGACAACTTTCACAAGTCTAATCAAATCCTAAGGCCTAATCATAATAGGAAGCCGAATGCCTTATTACTATGATTAATATCACTACAAGCTAATCTCGCCCGGGCAGCTGGCATCATCGTGGTTATGTGGGTAGTAATGTGCAATCTCTAAAAGCATACTAACGAAGGACAACAGCTTGGTGTATTTCTTGGACACCAGCAGCAGAAATACGATAATTCTTTCGCTCTCCTCTGCCCCAGCGCATAACAGCAACCAACTCATTCTTATCCAGGATAACGTGGACTGCAAGGCCATCTCTTGTATCCAGAAGCTCGGGACTGAGAGGAAACCAGAGCCTGGATTGGTCAAACTCCATCAAAATTTCCAACTCTGGAAGGAAGAAGCATTCGAGGTGAGCTTCCGGATCGTTCCCATACGTCCGCCGAATGAGGTCGTGCAGACGATCTTGGAGGGCTTGCAGTACACGGTGGCTTATGGGTCGCCTGATGACGGGGCTGAGCAGCTCATAGAGATGCTCCCATCCGTGATCTCGAGCGATGTCTAGCGGCGTGCTGTCTTTGGACGAGCTGCCATCGCGCAAGGTTCTTGCAAGTCCTAGTTCCGGTTGTTAGCTCGGGGATTCACTCGTAGGTGATCTCGACCTACGCCAAGCTCCATTGTCCAACAAGCTCTGTACGACTTCCTTGTTGCCATGCCACGCCGCTTGATGAAGAGGCGTATACCCGCTGGGGGGTTTCCCGGTTTCATTCGCATTGTCTGGAAACCGTTAGTGATCAAGAAAGCATAAATACCTTAAGGATATTGCTCACATATTTTCTGACAATTTACCCAATTCTGCTTGTGCTCATGGCGGCTGTGGTCAAGTAGCGCCTTGACCCTGTCCCAGTCTCCGCCCCATGCTGCGTCCGCCAGCCTCACTCTATCCCGGAAGTACGGCATCGAGGTGTCCTGGCCTGGCTTGCAGCGAAACTGGCCGTGCCACATGACGCCTTCCGCTTTGTATGGAGAAAATACACCGGGGCCACTCTCAAACTCCAGAGTCTTCCCAGATGCTACCTTGGGCATGAGGTGGAGAATGACCTCGAGGAGTTGATCCACCTTTCTGTTCAGGTTGACGAGCTGCTCCCTGATGAGGTGTTAGGAGCTAAGAGTGCCAGGGGGTTGAAATGGATCATGGCTCACGATGATAGCAGCCTCCGAAGCCGTTCCACCTGCTCGGACAGCTGGTCGACAAGTTTCTCGACTTTGTTCTTACTAAGAAGCCACTTGATCCTCTCCGTGAACTTCATTTTATCACCCAGACCCGAACTGTCGCTCTTCAGTGGCTGAATTTTCTGCACGAGGCCCCATAGATCCTCGACCGTAACTCTGCAGTCTGCGGTGCTGACTTGGTCATTGAGGAAACGTTGGTCCGCGAGTGGCAGCTCACGCTGGATTCCGGCAAGAAACTCGAGGAGCTTTTGAAGCTGATTGGTTTCGTTGATGACAGCGGTGAGACTCTTTGGAGCGTCGACCAGAGTCTCGACGACCCCAGCGAGAAACTGCACCGATTTGTTCACGATGTGGAGGATACCGAGGATAGTTCCTGGATCCATGATGACGCTGTTGTTGAGATGACGATGTTTTGTCGATCGGGCCAGGATTGCCCAACTTAGCTGACAGAGTTTCGGGGCATTCGTACTATATTCGAGGCTGGCCGCATTTACCGGTGATAATCCAAAGGACGTAGGACGATGCAATAGACGGCTCGATCAGACCATCGGAGGCTCTACTGGGACTGTCAGCTGAGGGGAAGTGAGGTGCTGGGTGTAAGTTGCATGGATTGTGGCTCGTGGTTGTGGCTAAGACAAGGGCTTCTAATCGTGGCGAAGCTGCTCCGTTGATAAATGGTGCTGTAGAGGCCGAGCTAAGTCTTCCTTTTTAAGAAACAGGCAGCCCAGAAACTAATGGGATGGCCACATTACCCCTTTTCCACTTGAAAGCCTTTCAGAGCTCCCAATTCCTCAAGTTCTCCATCTCTGTTCTTACAATCTTTCGAAGCCTGGCTGCGTTTGTATTGGGACCTACCTACCTACCCTGGACTGTTGGTTGTTCGCAGCCCCACAGTTCCATCGCCGGGCCAACACACCCGGCGCAACCTCTGTTTGGCTCGCAATTGCCGCTACGTCATCATCACCATTTCACCATTACTATTACCATTACCGTGACTATTACCATCGATTGCCATCATCATCGCCAACGGCCCTCGCCTGTCCTCGAATCCTCTACCGCAATACGACTGCCATGCCATCAATCCCGCCGGAATCTTTCGCTAGCTCTCAACTGTCCCGCAGCACCAAGACGACATCGAGCCCTCAAACGACCCAGAAAGCGACTGCGACTCGACGACAATCCTTGCGACAGCCCCGACGGCGACGCCGTTGAATACAAACACTTGCCTACGCCCTCCCTCTCAACCTCTGGTCGCGGCCTTGACAACGCGCCCGTGTCAGCGTCGCCGTCCAAACGAGCTAGAGACGCCCAAGACGAGCTGACCGCATGCCATGATCCGACTCCCCGACCACCGAGACTGGCCTCAGCAGTGGATGCGGATGTAGAAGGTAGTGTTGCCTCATACGCATCAGGGGCCTTCAAGGTGTCGCGGAATTCTTCTCCCACCAAGCAACTCTTCCACGCCGAGCTTCAACAGACGGGCTTCCGCCGGGCCAACTTCGCAACGGATCAAGCACCGCCTTCGCTCCTGGCTCTTCGTCGAGAACTTAAGCGTACGCAAGATGGATGGAAAATCCTTCCGAAGTATCTCCAAACAGAGGGGTGTGGTCATAAAATGTGGCCATCCCTTGGGGCAATGATGGATGCAATGTTCCATATGGACGCCACAAATCTCTCCATTTCAGTCGGCCTGTTGGGCAAGTCGACACACCACCACAGCTTAACTATGTAGTATTCTTAGGTCCTCAAGAGACAAAAGGGAGAACAGACCCGATAGGTAGTGTCGTCCCATTCCGGGTCTATTGTCGGCAGCTGGGGTTCTTATCGGGCCAAGCATCTGACATCTTCCGACTTTTCATTCTTCGTTGAGCACAACCTCCTCGCCACATTTGTCGTAATTCAGTCAACACCGGCCCTGCAATAATTTCTGATTGACCTCTACACTGCTCATTGTTTAAACCGGCCCCCCTTCTTTGTGTCACCTTGTTTGTCTGAGATACTATGCACGCTACTGGCCTGGGAAATGAAGCTGAAACAGGGCTAGGTGAGACAACTCAGCAAATATTGCCAAACCAGGAATTGCAGTCAAATTCACAACGAGAAAGCTCAAGCCCCAGTCAGCCAACACAAGCGATTGGCAATGCCGTCGTTCATCAGACGGCCCCCGTAAACGTCCAAATACTCCCCACGCAACCACAATATGTCTTGAGAGCTCCGGCTTGTGTGGCTTGCCGACGCCGCAAGGTACGCTGTGACAAGCAGATGCCTTGTCTCAACTGCAAACGGGCCCTGGTTCCTTGCATCTTCACCACTGGCCGAGCAGCACGTCACCATCGCCAAACCGACCGCGATGCCTTTGCCGACACTATCAGCTAGTATCCCACTCGAGTGTGTCCGACAGCCAAAATAGCTGCCTAATGGAGAACGGCTCCGTCAGCGACAAAAGCGACGCGGGCCCAGAGAAACGCTCCCAACAGCGGTTCGGACGTCTGCCCTTGACTCAAGACATCAGGATTCGAGGACATGCCAGTAACCAATCTTGGATGAAGCTTATCGATACCGTAAGATCAACGGCTACTCCTAGGCATACTCGGTACAGCTAACTGCAACAGATAAACCTGATACGCTGGGACGCCCAAGATTCTGCCGAAAATGGCTCAGACGTCTCTGATGATGAAGAAATATCCGAAGCCTCTCCTGTTCGGGTGCTTACCCCTTCGATAAGCTACCATAACTTGATTCTCAGACGTTATTCGACAGATATTGACTTGACAAAATATCACCCATTGCCATCTTACATCCCGTATTTGTGGTATATCTACCAGGAAAACCTTGAGCCGCTTATCAAAGTGGTTCATGTTCCCTCCGTTGAAGCTGTCTTTCGAGATGCCAGAAGAAACCCGGCCAATCTCACAGCAGCACAAGAGGGTCTCGTATTCGCTATTTACTATGCGGCTATTATATCCCTCGATGCTGAAGAGGTGAGTCCAATAGATCTACAATACCCGGAAATTCCCTCACCTTGCCGCCAAGGTACAAACCAATTTCGGCACAACGAAGAACAACCTTCTCACTCAATACCGCTTTGCCTTTGAGCAAGCCCTCTCAAAGTCGAATTTTATCCAGACTTCAAATATTACGATCCTACAGGCTTTTCCGATCTTTCTCGTCGTCCTAAGGCGGCACGATGAAAGTCGATACTGCTGGTCCATTGCAGGGCTATTGATTCACCTCGCTCGAGGTCTGGGCTTCCATCGCGATGGAATTCATCTCAGAATGGGTCCATTCGAGACTGAGATGAGGAGGCGTATCTGGTGGCAATTGCTTATCCTCGATCTTCGATCTTCCGAAGAACTCAGGACTGATCTCATGATCAGCGACTCGAGCCATGATACTCTTATGCCGAGTAACATTAACGATGCTTATATCAGCCCAGATATAACAGAGTTTCCGAGGCCGCGAGAGGGCAAGTCTGACTGCGCTGTCGTCGTAATTCGCTATGAAACCTGTTCTCTTAACAGACGTGTCTAGCAAGCTTTGTCTACGATGGAATTGCCATCAGAACTTCGGGACATAGGTCTAAGGATTGAAAGCCTTGCTGACTGGGAGAAACTCCTCTGCAAGGGATGCCAAAATATCGAGACCAAATTCTTCAAGCCCATCATGGATCAAAAGATTGAGCCTCTATACAGGGCAGCCTCGATAATAGCAAGGTTAATCATAGCTAAGATTTGTCTTATCATCTACCAGCCGAAGCTGTTTCCTGGCTTTGATAGCGAGCCTGCTGAAGAAGGTCGCCACCGAATCTACATTGGGGCTATCGAAATAATGGAGTACTCAGCCATCCTTAGCACCGACCTTGACTTGGCTCCATATAGATGCTGTGCATGACATACACCGACTGGCACGCAATAGCCTACTACCTGATTGAAACTCGCCAGCGTCCGTGGACGCCTCTTGTTGAGCGCGGCTGGCAGGCTTTACATCGTGATGGGAAGTTGAGCCAGTTCTTAAGAGACCAAGATCACGTTGCCTTGGTCCTCCCTTTGAAGAAACTCTTTGCTCGGGCTGTGGAGCATTGAACTAAAGAAATCGCTCGCCTAAGAGGTAACCTCGATGAGGCTCGACGATTGGATCTTGATGAGCGTGCGGGTCCTGTGAATACCTGATTTGGGCTATTTTCAGGGGCGGAAGACAAGATGAACGAGATTAAAGAGGCATGTGTGATGGCACAACAGACTGAGAACTCCACGACCATGACATGGTCGCCCGAATACGGCCAAGTTGCTATGGCACCTCCAACACTGCCAAAGATCTGATCTTTTCATGCCAATGGAGGCTGGCTTGGAGGATGATGTGGATGATGCAGACATGCTGGGAGAGAACTTTGATTGGCAGGGCTGGAGCCAGAACATGCAAAGCCTTGACATGGGGCATCGATGTGTTGAACAGCTGGGTTTGGAGCAAAGAAGGGACAAGTTGTATTGTATCATACGTGTTCGTCCTAATGTATGAAACTCAAAGTTTTAACACTTGACTTAATCCAGTCTTCCTGGTATTCAGCGAGACCTCGAGTTCGTTTAAGGAGATGGTGATTTACAAAAGAAACAGTGTCCTGCAGGTTCCTTGGAAAGTGTACGCCCAAAGTATCCAACTTGGCACAGTCAGGTACATTTCTTTATTATGGCCTCGGAATACAAAGCTCAAGATGAAACCGGCTCCCGAAGAGCTGCCATCTGTTCTCTCTCCCACTTGGCCAAAGATAAGTTCCACCATACCCAGTAGCCCCAACTCGTTCTGCACTTCTTATAATGAGCATCGACCAGACGCTGGACCAGCGATCTTGCTTTAAAGATGGGAAACACCCTTGTGAGGACTTCAGCAACTGTCAACGTATATGTGACTCCCCTCCGCAACGTCGCCGTCCCGGATATCGACCGGTCCTCAAACACAGTCTTTAGATGAGGGCTGGCGCCGTGTTGTATTAGAAGCTCACATGCACGGTACCATGACTGCAGCACGGAGGGGTGAACCCCCCCGCGATTGGTGTAGCAGAAGCGTAGGAATAGGGACCAGACCGTCGGCGTCTCGCCGTGGGGGTCAGAGTACAGGTATATCTTCTGGTTGACGTCTGCTCCGCGATCCAGGAGTGCTTTGATGATCTTGATTTCCGTGCGCATGGGTGAATCTTGTCTCTGAATTTCAAACGGAAACTCGAAATCCACCTCGCGTGATGGCCGCAGAGCATAGTCGAGAAGTGGACGGGCGAGTTTGTCCCTCAGTGCACCCGGATACGCATCTAGCTTTGCCGAGATGTAGCCACTGAGCTTCGACTGGATTGCAAGAGCATAGAAGGTGCATTGTCCAAACTCTTCAAAATACTCGTCATGAGGCGTTGGTCGGGCATTAGTCCAGTGGTTTTTGTGATTTCGACAGTACTCCGAAACAACGAGATCGACGTCGTCGACAAGATCGGTATCCACCTCACCCATCAGGTCGAGTTCCCGGGAGTAATATAGAAACTCGTCAACGATCGACAGGACTGCTATCATCTTCATCTCCACGGCATTGCTGTCCACGTTGAGACCCTTGAGTAGCCTGAGCATAATCCTGCACAAAATGTGGTTGGTTTTGAAATCATCCGAGACGCGTCGACGGAGTGTCTGCTGATAAGAGGCGGTAAGGTAGTCTCTGACAGTTCGGTGCAAGAAATCAACCCTGTGGTTCAGAAGGGGCACATCGGATGAGAAGCGGTGGATCTCCAATAGGTCTCCGCAGCGGTTACCGAGTAATGTGCGCCAGGTGGTGCATGTTTGCTCGATGTACGCCGCAGAGATGGGTTCAATCGGTGACGAAATGGCAAGCCAGGGGTCCTTATAGCTCTGAGTGATCCACGACAGAGCGGAAACAGGAAGCGGCTTGGCTGCATCTATCGCAATCAATAAAATCTTGTCGGCCTCGATGCGGTCCACCGGATTCAGCTTTGCTAGTATCCGGTCGTAGTAGTCTTCCAGCTCTCCCGGGAGACTCTCGAGCTTCTCCTTTACGTCCTGAAAGGTGACATGGCCTGAAAGCTCGCCAAGAAGATTGCGGATGACGAGAAATGCCCACAGCCAGACACCCTCGGCTTTTGTAGCGACCATGGCTGGAAGTTGATGAAATTGCTGGTCAGCCTGTGACAGTTGCCGAAAGATTTCGTTCCCTAGAAACTCTTGTTTCGTGTAGTTGATCATGTCTTGTTTGGTGAAGTGCTGTAGCACCAAATTGTAACCCTCCCGATCAAAGGCTGCAGTGAATGAGTTCCAGGGTCGACTCGAGACGCATAGCTTGACGGTTGGCAACGACCCAAGGCTCTTCACGGCGGACACGATGTTCTCTACCTCGCCTTCATACTCGTCCAAGCCGTCAATGAAGAAGCAGTACTTTGTTGTTGAAGTGCCCCGTGCCACGACCTTGCGAACCAGGTTAAAAAGCTCTTCCAAAGTCCAGTGAGTCGGGCTGTGCTCGGGTCGAACGAGTCGGATCAACGGCCGGTAACTGCAGAAAATCTGGTAGAGGAGGCTTTGCAAGAGGCCCCTTTGCGACTTTTGCATCGGCAGACCCGAGTTCCAGAAGAAGAACTGTGCTGTTACCAAGCGATAAGAGCCGGCCCATTCCTGGAGAGCTTTCTTCGTTGAGTGGTGTTGGCAAACATACTTCATCAGCGTAGACTTTCCACTTCCGGCCTACGAATAGTATCAGCGTTTGAAAGCTTGAATCGGGAGATTTTTGATCACTTTCCTTGCCCTGTACCCAGTACACGTCATTCCTCGACGTAAGCCAGTCCAAGTAGTTTGTCTGCGGTTGATTGAAGATCCAGTCGAGAGTTGTCACACCTGCATCTTTGATTCTGTATTCTCGTTCTCTCAAATCTTCAAAGTTAAGCGAGTCGAGGAATATTTGATCGCTTCCCACCTCCTTTACCTCCTTAAGAAGTTCCTCTACTTTGAAAATGACTTGTGCGAAACCCCTATCGTTGGACTCAATCTGCGTCGCGGATAACTGCGTGGCGTTTCTCATCAGTTCGCCCTTCACCGTGCTTAGTCGGTTGTCTGTTTTTTGGTGCCCCTGCTCGATTATCTCCTCTAAATGTCTCAGTGACAACATTGCATCCGATTGTTTGTCGCTGTCGAGAGTTAGCCCATGGGAATGTCTAGAAATGAAACATCCTACGTCAGTATCTTGATCATTTCTCGGCTGACCTCCTCTTCTATGGCCAACAGGCGCTTCTCCAGGCCACGGAGGGTGTTGCCATAGCATGAGGCCACAATGGCGGCGCGCAAGCTGCCTAGTTTGGGGAATCGTGACTTGTTCGTAGCCTTGAGCTTCTCCAGGGTGCTTATGAGGCTGTTTATGGAAGGCTCACAGGACTCTACAAGCTTAAGGATTTTCTTAGGGGGCCCTGCCCACTAGTGCCGTTACAGGCTGTTTTCATGCAGCTGTGCCGATCGTGAATGGACTGTATCACCGTTTCGAGTTCCAGGTTTTCCTGCCTGGCTCCATCTGCCGACTCGTAGATTTCGCGGCAGTCTGAGACCAGAGCCAAGGCATACTCGGTGAACTGCACAATGTTTGCGGCTATGGAAAGCCCGGCGAATGCTTCGGCCATGGTCCTATTGAGGGTCGTGGGCGTGTGTTGGGTCGAGCTTGGGGAGAAGGTGTTGGCCCGTATGAATAAGGAACCTGAAGAGCTGCGGGGATCAAAAGAAACGAAACAAGATGCAGCTATTGGCTCTCCGATCGATTAGGCAGCGCAATGCTTACGCTCAGCCACGAAGTGACTGCCAATGGCATTGGATTGCAGCATCTCCCCAAAATCGAATCACTTCATCTGATGTCATCAAGCGGACGACTCTTTGCACCTTAATCATCGCTTGAAACACCAGAATGCGTCCATCCGACGCCGCCTCACGGCTAAACCGAGTCATTCCTCGCTCGCTGGACCACAGATGGTGGGTGCGATGGTCCTTTCCGACTGCGTGGTCATTGTTTTGGTTCCTTGTTTTTCTGCCCATCTCCCTGGCTGGCTGGTAAGGCTCTCAACTTGGACGACGCCGTCATCTTTGTTACAAAGTTCTAGCCATCATACCCTTAACCAAGCTGCTCGTTGTTTCTGTTGAAGATCCTACCGCTCCGCTTTCAGCGAGGATGGAGAGGCGGCGCCAATGATTAACGGACTTATAAATGCCATTTTCTCGAATCTCGTTCCACTGCTCGTAAGTACCTACATGGCGACTAGACCAGGGCCAAAATGCGCCGTGACCTGACTGATAATAAGGCTGATTTGTCCTGTGTGTTCAACCACCCCGAATTGGATGCAATGGAATTCATCATTGGGTCATGCGTCTCCTACTCTTTGCTCGCAAGTATTACTTAAACCAGAAAGCAAATAGTCCACTGACAAGCGCGTCGGAGAGCATCGGGTCAGCCATTCTAGTTCGGTGGTTTGCATATCGAGACGGCATAGGATTTTCTGCTTTGCGACGCGGCTCCTCGACTGCTCACTTATACACTTTGCTTTTTGTCGTCTTCACTGGATTAGTGACAATTGTATCAATGTTAGACTCAACGCTCGACTTTTATCAAACGAAGAGAGAAGCTACCTTGATCCTTTCCGGAGGCACTGCATTGGTACTTCCTCAGGTATATTTACCCTGGATGACATTTCAATATCGCACGCACTGCAACATCTACCGGACATCATCCGAAATTCAGATCCAGGTTCCTACAAGCTCTCATCGAGAACTTGCTCAGTGGAGAAGACACTTTATCAGATATATCCTTTGTTTGCTCTTCTCTCCACCTTGCAGTGTTGTGATTATAAACTCTCTTCGCAGGAAGATCAACAGCTTCGAAAGGACGATGCGGGTGAGTCAGCGAGCAGACGCCTTTGTTGTGCTGTTGCTAGTTCACTGCTGCCAATTCTCAAGGATACATCGGACGCCGCGGCAAGGGACCGGATGCTTGATGCTGCGCATTTGTCAATTGGGTCTGCTATTGATATCCAGTATGTACGTGACATTTCCAGTTATTATTCTCGTAACTGGGGGAAATAGGTACTTAATTTGCACCCTAGCTAATATCTGCTGTCCAAACGACGCATAGAGTTGATGCCCTTTTAAATTTGCACTTTGAAAATTAAGGAATGTATAGGAGTATTAAAAGCCGATATTCAAGGCACATAATAGAGGTCCATAGAGGCCAAACCCAAGCCTTATATCTATTACTATTTGCTTCTTAATAGGGTTTATAATTGGTCTTAAAGTGAAAATCCCTTCCAAATGATATTTGAGGAACCTTATTCCAGGCCTCCAATATAAAAGCACCTGTTCTCTCCATCCGACCCTTATAGGGAATGTATATGATACATTTAGTTATTATTAAATGAAAGTTGAGAGCTATGTATAATATATTGCTAAATATAAAACTTTTATTAAGAGGAAGAAAATAATTCAATGTTTAAAATCTCGTAGCTGGTAGGTCGATAATATCCATAGGATAGCCTGTGAAGATAACAACAGCTTTCCTATTCCGATCGATGCCTTGTCTGCAACTTTTTGGGCTGCATCTTTTGGATGTACCGCAGCTGTCGCATCCCATATCGCCCAATCAATGCTGTCCCAACTACACAGATGGATGAAAGTATGCCAAACGCATACTCGCTCTCCTCAAAGTAGTTGACCACATTCATACCGTACAATCCCGCCAGTAGAGTAGCTGCCGCCAACCCGAGGATGATGATCTCAATCTTTGTTTCCAACACCAAGATTTGGTTTCGTCGGACATTCAATATGGAGTGAATGGTCTCTTCCGTCTGTTTGGTATACCTCCCTAGGCTTGCTGCTTTTTGAACAACGGCATCGCTCGCTTTGTAGTACGCTTCGAGGAGATACTCGACATCCTGGTGATCTTGGGTTGCGTGTCGCTTCCCAGCTCGTTTATCGGTGAGGTGCATGTCTGCCATGTCTTGATCTTCGTTTAATACTTCTTGTATCGCGGTTCTCACGTGGCGCGCGTGATCTTCTATGCGAGCGAGATTGCGCATGAGGTCAAGCATCGACCGCAGTTCCGAATGTATGATGTTTTCATCTTTATCCAGTGAATCAAGAGATTCGGAGACTTGCTGCCTCGTCAAGATGTATTCTGCCTCCAGTGTTGACGTCACCGATGAGAGTGCCGCTTCCAGAACGCGTAACTCGTATGGCAAGTTCACGAAGGCGCTCACTCCGTGGACTCCGCGCATTGTGGTCTCCAGCTTGTGTTGAAAGACGCGTGAAGTGATGTCTTGTTGCTCCTCGATGGTGTCTTCAAGGCTCAGGAGCAAGACTCGGTCGGCCTGTACCAGCAGTCGTAGGCTGAACATGTGGATCAACATGGTATCTTCACGTATCAGGATGTGCGGAAATCCTCCAGACGGAAGGTCAAACGTGCGTAGGTCTCGCGGCGTCAACCCGTACGTCTTTGCAATGTCGTGTTTAGTGAGCTTGTCTGCAAGAGGAGCGGTGCCGTTGGGCCTGTACAATGTGTAGTGCACATCGGTATTCCCATTCACCGGAGCTGGGAATAGGCCAATAGACAAGCTATACAGATGGTCTGCCGCTTTTTGGTTGTTTACGTCTGGTTTAGATGCAGTATGGCTTGCTCGAAGGATGTCAAGGGAGACATTTCTCCGGGTCTTGTGTCGGGGCGCGCACTGTGCCAACGATAGCACACCTGACGGTGAATGGGGCAGATGGTGAGCGGACAGAAAGCGCGAGGTAGGATATGCCATCCTGGCCAAGCGGTTGGCCGAATGAGGGTTGAAGCGGCCGAGGAGCATGATTTTACGAGTTGTTATTCAATAAAAGGCTGGAAGTAATTGAATTAGGTGTGTTGAAGAGGTAAAAAGTATTGAGGATGGTTGGACTATCGATCGACGGAGATGGTTGTCGGGTTCGGAATTACCCACGCACCGTGTCTTCTAACTGCTTCAGCCGCTTAGTATAAAGCGCTAGCTACCCTATACTATACCAAGCAAACCAAATTTCATCTTCACTCATCTGGGGACGTCTGTCCTCCTTCTCCCACCACTTCTTCGCTCCGCAATCATCATGGGGCTCGTCAATCAGTCCTAGATCACATAACCGTTGTCTATCCCAGATTATCAATCCTGGATAGATGATGGTCTGCATGAAGGGCAGGTTTAGGGTCACATGGCGGTTTCTCATGAGTTGCAGGATAATCCGACGCCCATCTGAAATGCTCTTTACGGCATCGCGATTTTGCGACCACCCAATTCCTATTGCATCTTCCCTGGGCTGTTCGTCTGGCTTGGGACCCAGGTTCGATGACGCCACACAACGAGGCATTTCAGTCAGCGAGATAAGTCGCGGATTTGACGTCGAGGTACCATGCCCACCAGGCATTACTTTTGCGGGGACATGGTATTCAAGTGCTTTGGCAACGGGGTTGATTTCCATGGCAAGTGGAAGCCATGACCCTACCTTACCAATAACCCAACCTTGGTCTTGAGATGATGGATCGTCAGTAGGGTTCCTGACCAACCATGGAGCGCGGCGACGGATTTCGAGCCCAAGTTGAATGAGCCACAGGGCTCTTTGCACGCGGTAGTTTTCCACCCAAGACGGAGGTCTTTCTATTGCCGAAGGGGAAATTGCGGCAGCCTGACCTTCTGGCCAAGGGTCTGAGCCGGGGACGCGTGAGTAGACCCCGGAAGAAAAGTTGATTGTACGCTTAACAGCATGTTGAGGCGTCAATTTGGACGTTCGGCGAAGAAACTCGTCCAGCAGCGCAACAGCAAGCTTATTGATATTGACAACAGTGGCAACTAGGCCAAAGCAGACTTGCGGTGTCGTATTCACAGAAAGGCGAACAGGCCGGTCAGGACTCCCGAGGTTGGCGGCATAAGTTTGGCGGAGCAGATCCAATGTGGTGATCGACTGTGGAACAGGCTGGTTGCGAATGCGAGCAATTGCATACACGACATTGTGCAGTTCTGGTTCGAGGCCATTGGTGGCAACGGCATCGATGATGGTTGGTGCTTGGTCTCGAAAAACACGGTAGAGGGCTGGGGATGCTGAGATTGCAGCCTGAAGGTCCTCAAGGGTGGTGATATGTTGCAAGATGTCGGCCAAGAGCGGTGATGGCGTCTGAGACAAGAAATCCATGTTTGCTTGTGAAATCTGGTTGGTCTGTCAGATGCTCAAGACGGTGAGCAAAGTTGCTTCTGCGTAGGAGGGTCTTGCGTTTGATGACCGGATTGGCGACAGGAGTAAGACGGGACGCGAGTGAGGCAATGGAGGGGTGCTTGATGCCTTAAATATAACGCAGCTCATGTTCCAGCACGTGACACCAAAGAACTTTGCAAAAAAATGCTTGAATTGATGTTCAGACGACGAGTAGCTTGTGTATTATACATTTGTCCACAACGAGAAGAGCACCCGACCACGAAATAGTTACACGGAAGAAGATCTCAGACACTTCCTACACATTTTATCATTCCTTCAAGGGCCATTTCTCCAGTATTTTTCAGTGCCAGGCCGGGACTACTCTCTAAACCCATTGTACATCACTTAGCTACGGGCAAGTTAGAGAAAAGATCCCAACAACCAATGACCGTCTTGAGATAGGCTGCTGATTCCCCAATCATAATAATACACATACTCGTCCATTACTAGGTACATAGTCCAATGGTTATAGAGCTCAACGGCACTAATATCATTGTTGACATGCCGTTCCTCGCTGGATGGTCAAGCCGCTGGTCGAAACTATGGCAGATCAACGAAATGCGCCACCATGTAGTACCACACAGAGGTATCCTCCCCGTTTACGGGATCAGCATCCCTTTGATTGCGATTGGAAGTGAAGACGCTAATCCTCTCCAGAGTCTTAGAGCCCATCTGTTGCGGATGCTGTGCGAAAAGGAAATAACCGCCGTTGCCGTTTGGCGTCTTAAAGAGGGCTCGACAGGCATCGGTGCTCGCCAAGAAGTCGACGGCGACACCATTCGAGTCAATGTTGACGCTGTCTAAGGACTCGGAAACTGTGGCCAAGGCTTCTCTGATTTGTGTCTGCGGGCATTGTAAGAGACGGTTAAACAGACGATGTTGCAACTGATCATCGCGATTGCCATGACCGGATGAAAGTAAAGAAGTTGACTGACCTGTGTACTTGGATTGGTGATCTTTTCAAGACACTCCATGTTAGCACATCGCGAGCCTCCAAGATGTAGAGTACAATCCTCACATGAAATTGAATGATCCGTCTCACGCCTCGCACTTGGTTTTCGTTTCCATCTGCAGCGAGAAGAAGCTGTAAATACGCGATATCAGACCATTTTGACAGGGACGGAATCTCGTAGCCTGACGCATCTTGACTAGGAGGCACGTCTATTTCGTAATCGGGAGCCTCTTCTTCAGTTATTCCACCATATATCTGCAATTGCATTTGAAACATAGCCCAGT
The DNA here is from genome assembly GCA_020736575.1 of Thelonectria olida. NCBI lineage: Eukaryota > Fungi > Ascomycota > Sordariomycetes > Hypocreales > Nectriaceae > Thelonectria > Thelonectria olida. The sequence goes on along the minus strand of JAGPYM010000029.1, from coordinate 192,520 downwards.
TGCTGGTTGGGGCTTCTCTTGGACTCAGGACGTCCTCGACAATGATAGTGCCTTCGGCGACGTTGAAGATGTTCTTCATGGCCGCATTGGTCCATGCTTTCTACTCCATACACGGCCCAGTGGGCAAGTATTAGCAAAGCTCGCCTTCTGCCTTCGACCAACCTTCGATGGGGAACCTTGAGAAGGTTTAAATGTCTTTGTTTACACTTACAGTCGTATCAAGACCCTTCTTGTTCCTGGAATTGCGGGTCTGGAAGGTTTGATATTCAGCTAGAGCAGCCGACAATTCATTGGCTGCAAGCCAAGGCTGGAGAGTGTTGAGAGCTTCCTCATTGGGAGCAGGATTCGTGCTGCTCCAGCCCTCTTCGTAATCTTTGATTGAGTTGGAGTTCAACCACGGGGAGGGATCGGGGTAATCTCTTGAATTCAGAGAGCAGATGAACCTTTGGCCCTCGGTGACAAGTCGCGGATCCAACACGCGCGCCAGTAGTTTGTGAGAGCCGGCATCGGAGAAATGTCTCTCTATGCGGTTTGTACGATGAGAGCTTGTATCCCTCTTCAACGGAGACGCATAGAAAGCCTCGCCCGAAACAGATTCAGCTACGGAGCTGATTGAGAACCCATCCGCACGAGCAGGCAGCAACACGAGTTGGCTGAGGAGTGCTGCGCCCAGAAAGACGACGAGGAACCGGCGGAAAAAGGCTTTACACCTCTCCGTCGCCCCATGTTGGAACTGGAGGAACTGATCAGCCGACACTCGCGCGGGAAAATCGCACCTTGACTGACCATGATTGAAGATGAATGTGCAGTGTTGGGAGTTCCAATGTCTGTCAACTTTGTCTACCAAGTTGACTCGAAGAAATCAAGGATCGCTGAGATCTAAAAAGGCCTTGGGCAAGGGAACGAACGCAAGCAACAGCCGACAACAGGGAGGGCTTCCGCTGCAGATATGTCATAATTGTAGTATAAACCTTCAAATGATCAAAGATGTAATTACAAACCGCATATGGCTAGGCTTTCAAACGACAATAGAGAGCTGGGAGAATCGAGTCGGCCGCCGTTGCATACCTCTATGCTGATGACCTGCATTACCGTGAAACATTAGCGGCCTTGGTCAAAAGCCCCTAAACGCATAACATTCTTGAGTTAATATCGCGGCGCAGTAGTCTCTTCGGAAGCCAACATGACCAAAGTCCCATCTGAAGTCCCGTCTACGCGAATAATATTACCAGAACCGTATATGTAACCCGTGCTTCAAGGTATTTTTGACTGCTTTGTTCCACCTTGCTCAGGACGTGGCCAATGACAGCTCCATTTCACGCATCTGTCAGACTCCAGGGATAAAGAAGCGTCTAGGATGCGGGATGAGTCAGCTCTCTATTCGGCGAGGGAACTTTCAAAGGATCATAATGCATTATCGCCCATTACGGGTCATATCTTTATTTTCTTGTGCCTGGCTCATTTTACGTGCATGTGTGTATTTGGCCGGACATCTCGACAGGGCGCAGCATCGAAGAGAAGAAGGCTCGCGGCCAAGAACATCCATATTTAGGTGAACCCATCATTGCGGTCGGCCGCCGGGGCGTTTGGCTGCTCTAGCATTATAGAACTTTGGAGAACTTTACCACTGCTGCAATAGTACATATGAAGCTGGTTCTAGGCTTGAATTCTATTGCTCTCGCCAGGTCAATTTTGACGTCTCGTCTCGTACTTGCAGTCTCTTTTTCCTTCCCTTCCTAACACTCTTGATTCAGTCATGAAGTTAAAGGGTCTCGGCCTCGTTGCCCTTGGGTACCTGGCGTTTGCGCACTCTATTGCTGCCCACTGTCAGTATGGCGAGGTTTGGTGCGATGGCCGATGCATCTCACAAGCTGATGGCAGCCATTGCTGCACGAGTGTTTGCGGACAAAAGCAGACTGTATGCCCTGCAGGTGCGTGGATGGCTCTATCTTCATGCACTGTTGAGCTTCTGAGTCAACTCATGCTAATGAGATTCATATAGGAACCGTTTGCTGCGGTGCCAGGTGCTGCCCGGAGGGCTCACCGGACTCTTCTACCACACTCCTTTCGACTTCACTGGCGAGCTCCGCGGCGTCCCTTTCAGATACATCCATCTCTAGTGTAGACGTTTCGCAGGAGAGCTCAACAGGGAATCCCACCGGAACTAGCACTGGGACTACTGTAGTTGGTTCCCTGACTTCAGCCCAGTCTTCGGCAGCCGCTTCCTCCGGGACTTCGATAGAAACTACTCCTGGAACACCTGGTACTCCGACAACAACTATCTTTGGATCTTCAACGAGTGATTCAAGGGGACATTCAACAGAAATCGCCTCTGGAGCTTCAACCAACATCCCCTCCGGAACTTCGGCCACCTCTAAAGATTCTGGGAGCTCTGGAACCTCCGTTGGCCCCGGAACTCCAATCAGCACTGGATCTCAGACAAAGAGTGTTTTTGACGGCACTTCGACTGCTACAGGCTCTGGAGATTCTACGGACACAACTCCTGGAGGTTCTGGTGAGACCGCCATTGGGAGCCCGACGACGAGCACTGAGGAATTAACAAGCACCGGGACTGAGGCAACGAGTACTCCCTCTCAAGCCTCGGACAGCATGTTCACGACAACTTCTGCTGAGTCTTCCAACACAGGCTCTGATGTCACTTCGGCTGCGCTCTCGACGGATACTACCGTTCTCTCTTCGGGGGGCCTACCAACACGCCCGAATCAACCATTGATTCCGGAACAGAGACTAGGACAAATGGAAACGGCGGCAATACCAGCACAGGCACCACTTCAGCAGGCGGCCCCTCATCCACGAGCTTTACAACAACCTCTGCCGATAGCTCGAGCACTACGCATATGATCATAACCACGGCCTCTCCAACCGATGTGTTCATATGGACTCGCTCGGACGGGGTGGAAGTAACCTTCACATCCACCTGGGCTATTATCGGAACGGACACGGTTGATCTCCCTTCAGTCACAGCGACATCTACCCTCACTACGGACGGCATCGAATTCACGCTTTACCCGTCCCCTACCTCGGCTCCCGCCTCCACTTCCGGCGGCGGCGACGACCATGATCATGATCTTATCCCTTGCATTCTCCCGCCCATTCCGATCTGCATTCCTTGCTTTGCTGGGCTCTGCTTCCCGCCAGCCATAGGTGGACCACCTCCTATTCCTCCGCCGCCCGGCGGTAGCGGCCAGAGTACGGCCACGAGCGGATGTAAGACTACTACTGTGACCGACCAGATTGTATACTGCACTACGGTAGACGGAAGCTCTCTATCCTGCAGCACACAGCCTGCCGCGACCGTGGTGCAATGCTCCATAGAGCCGCTCACGTCGACAACCATCGCCGGTTGTCCACTTCCCACGAGCTCCGAGGAAGACGGCATGAACTATAACGGATGCGATCCTGTCGACCAAGTCCAGTGCAGCGACGACTCTTGCAAGGGAAGAATCGCGCCGTCCCCGGTTGCGACACCTGGGCCGCAGTGTTTTGCCCTTGGCAACATGGGCTGCCCATGCACGCCTTCGGATGACACGCCAAGATTCTGTCCCAAACCGTCCATTCTCCCGTGTGACGCTGATTGCGATGCCGATAATGGGACCTGCAGGGGAAAATGGGAGGGCTGCGTGTGCGGTGCCCCCGTCACCACAAGCACCACTCTGAGCACTCAGACAACAATTCTCGCGACGACGACGAGTTCCGTCCCGCCCTCAACCACCTCTAAGCCCGCCTGTCAGACGAACCAGTCTTGCGACGATTGTTCCGGCGAGGTGACTGACGGGAACGCGACCTGCCGGGGAGGAGACTTCGACGGCTGTACCTGTACTCCAACTGCCAACACACCAGGCTTTGAGTGCGGCGAGGAGAAATCTTGCGAACTCAACGGGTGCGACGGTACCTTTGCCGATGGGCAAGCAGCTTGTCAAGGCGCCTTCAAGGGCTGCACCTGTCTCCCCAGCATTGACACGCCCGGTTTCGAGTGTGGGCAGGCCCAGTCATGCCAGAACAACGGGTGCAACGGCCGAGGAGACGGCGCTGGAGGTGCTAGGTGTCAGGACGCGTTCAAGGGCTGCGCATGTCTCCCAGATTCATCGACGCCTGGTTTCTGTAGCTCGCTGGGTCCGTGTTCCTTCATTGGGTGTCAAGGGATCGCTGTCGAGGGCCAGCAATTCGGCGTCTGTCAGGCAGACTCGCACAAGGGGTGCAGCTGCATCCTCCCAGCACAGCCCACAACCACATCAGTACCAACATCGGCAGCAGAGCCACCGCCTGCAGAGCAAACGGGAGATGCTTGGATGTTGCGTCTATGGGGTGATCAGCAGTGCACGCTGGGCTCACTGCCGTTCCTGCAACAGACTGGACGCGGGCCCAGCCGGTGTATGCAGACTTTTGGCGAACTGAGGTCCTGGTGTGCGCCAGTGAATGAGTGGCCCAGCTCGCTTATGGTGCGATTCTATGATACCGCAGACTGCACGGGCTTCTCTCTGAGGCTCGATAGCACAGATGTGGGGTGTCCTGGGGAGATCGAAGCCTTCGCTGGGTGTACTGAGAATGATAATTTGATGTCATGGCAGGTTGTGAATGCAGAAGAATAGCCTTTCGGTGGCAGGGCTAGACAGATAATAGGAATCAAGATGACGGTACTTTGCTAGACTTTCCCTTTGTCCGTATACACAGCTGACACGCCCTCGCTGATTGGTATTCCCGTAACAGCCGGCTAGGCAGCAACACGCACTGCGCCTCACTCCCAACTCTTCCATGATGTATTAGTATGATGCACGAGGTCGACGAATTCTCAGCAAGCAATCTCCATTGACAAATGTGAGAATGTCGGGCCCTACTGAAGTCTCTGACAAGCCTCCGCAATCGCCGGCCGACTGCAAGGTGTGTGAGGACATCTGGCGGCGGTTTGCAGACGCTGAATCGAACCACGAAATCAACCTTGGGTCTTTTGAGGATGCCTTATCAACGCAATGCCCGTTCCACAAACCCTTAGTCCAGAGCTTCATCGAGTACGTCCGTGGACCCGACAATATATGCGAAGAACCACCGTCAAACGACATGGGCGTCACCAAAGGTTTTAAAGACCACAGCGTTACGATATTCGAATCTATCTCCAAGTTGGGCCAATTCTGGAATCTACTCCTCGTAAAGAAGGACACAATTCCAGATCATCCTGGCACTGGCCGTGTTTTGGATCCGGACTGGGCCGATTTGGATTTACTCAAGAAATGGAAGACGGAGTGCCTGTCTTCACACGGTGCGAAATGCGACAATCCCATGAAGATATGGCCTACACGACCGGCTTGGCTCATTGACGTTGAGAGGAAATGCCTTGTTTCAGGCCAAGTCCCGGGCGACTTTGTGGCTTTGAGTTACACGTACGGAAACCATGACCAATTCAATGTCGACGCCGATATGCTGGCGCAACTCCAGGAACCTCAGGCTTTGGAGACTCCAGAGATGACCAAAAACTTGGCGCCAGTCATTCAGCATGCCGTTCACTTGACCTCTGCCATTGGCGAACGCTATCTTTGGGCAGATGCGCTTTGCATCCCTCACGTCAATCCCGCGGTTACAGCGGAGCAGTTGAAGATGATGGGAGCCATCTATGCTAGTGCAGTCGTCACGATCATCGCTGCCGATGATGACTGTCAAGTTGGTCTTGCAGGAATCAAGGGCGTGTCTAGCCCTCGGAAAATGGAGCAAAGGGTGATTCCATTTGGCGACGAACAAATCGTTGTTCGCAACACTGGTATCTTCTCCATGATCAGTGGGCTTCCGTATTACGATAGAGGCTGGACGTATCAAGAGTACAAGATGTCTCAGAGAAGGATTCTTTTCAACAAAAACGAGCTACACTGGGAGTGTCGGTGCAGCGTGTGGCACGAGGAGCTGATCCTCGGCGCCGAGGTGGACAAGTATATTGACCCGCGCCTAGGAGTGATCCTGGCTGGCTTTCCAGACCTGGGGTCGATGAATGACGTTATCACTGGATACAACGAGCGGAAATTGCGGTACGAGGAAGACGTTCTTGCAGCCATCTCTGGTCTCCTGTCGGTAGTCAGTCGCTCCTTCGAAGGGGGCTTCTTGTATGGGATACCTGAGATGCTCTTCGAGAGCGGACTGGGCTGGAGGCCCCACTGGGATCATACCAACCTCCAGCGCCGTGTCCTATCTGAGAGGTCGCCTGAAAACCGATTGAGCCCCTCGCATCTTCCTTCGTGGTCATGGATGGGCTGGCAAGGCTTGGTCACTGGAGGCTACGGGGAGGCGGCTCGGATCAACCACCGCCAGTATCACATCGAAGAGACAATCCCCATTACCGAATGGTACACCAGCCTTTACCCGACAGATCCACCGTCGCAAAGACGAAGAATCAGATCTACTTGGTTCGAGAACCGCGACAGCTACAAGGATTTTACCAAGCCTCTACCTCCAGGCTGGACGCGGCACACGGCTCCGACGACAGGAACATTCCGAGGCGAACCTCACCTCTATCCCAGTGGATGCGGCAAGTACATCTTCACTCATACCGCCATGAACGACCCCGATGAAGAGATGCGGGCCTGGTACTACCCGTTCCCTGTCACAGACATCCAGGAGTCGACGCCACCGTTCACTCCAGAGCAGACGCCGTATCTGTTTTGCGAAACGAAGGCGGCGCGACTGTTCGGGCACCAGGCTGATACGGGGAACATCGTTGTATTGTGCAATCACCTGAAGGAAGATATTGGCTCCCTACATCTACACAATGAGGAGTCGTTAGCTCCCTTTCCAAAGACTGTTGCTGAAGGTGAGACGGGATTGCCAGTTGAGTTGGTGGCTGTGTACAAGTCGAAGAGGTATTCCAAGACGTGGAACAAGGAGAAACAGGCTTACGATTTGCCGCTTAGGGAGGAAGAGAAGTATGTTGTGCTTTGGATTGAATGGAAGTCCGGAGTTGCCTTTCGTCTAGCAAGCGGCCAGGTGAATGCCGCGGATTGGGAGAAGTTGGATCTTGAAGAAGTGTCGTTAGTCCTTGGCTAGGTACCTAAGGTAGAAATACGGTTCTCATAATCGCAGAAGCAATTGTAGTCAAAACTTTCTGTGCGCCCATGAAATGAGGCAGGGCATTCCAGCCCTGTAAACACAGACGGTGCGAGTATTGAGAGCCCACCAACCAGCCATCATGGTCATATAGAAATCGACAAGGGCATCCACAGGTAACTTTGGTCGCCCGGCTTCATGGATGACGTGCCCTTGTCCAATCTTCTCGGGTCTATTGATGTCAGGCGCGTCAAGGAAGGCTTCAGACAGTTCGAGATGGTGAGTTCATTGAACTTGTTCAAAGTTTCAACGTGGTCAGAAGATGCTGAAGCCGTCGAAGACATGAGAGGTGTGAGCAGCCACGGACTTTCGCAAGGACACCGACAAAACAGGAATGTTTCGTGTCAGACTGTGCGTTTGGTCTCACTCCGTGTTCGCGCAGCTTTCCGCCGAAGCCGCACCATATCGCGATGACTTGACTAAAGGTCTTTTCGGAGGCGTCTGAACTAAGATGATAGGATCCTTGGAAGTGGAAATGCATTCGGCCAGCGGGACAAAGTTCTGGATGGCAATGAAATGCGTAGGAGGTATTTCCGGAGCTGGTTTAGCCGGTGCCTTGCCTTTGTTTGTGCCTTTCTTTTTGCCTGGATTTCTTGCCTTGTCCTTTGGTCGACCGCTTGCTTTCGGTTGGTCTACCGGAGGAAGTAGGTCCAAGAAAAAGTCGAGAGGATACCCGACGCTTTGGCTGTCGAAGCAAACCATAATGCAATCGAGTTAGTGTTATTTTGTATTCCTGATAAGACACTGATCAGGGAGTCTGGCAATATTTTGAAAGATAGGCTGCACGATCGAAAAGACATAGGGGTGTGTATAGGGGTAAAAGTCTTAGCACGGATTGTCACTTTGTAGGGTAAAGAGAGGACATTCGAATTAAATGAACCTCGATTCAATCTCAATTCATCTCCACAGGCTTGGACTTCATAGCACTTGGTCGATGCACGGATCTATTCTGCAGTACTGCTCACAGTAGTTCATAATGTACGTGTAAGTTAAGTAAACGCGTTGCTGCTTCACGCAGTGCTTAATCACAGTTTACTCTCTGAACCTGTCCTCGGGATACCAAAGTTCGAGACATCCTCCTTCGTCGTCCCGTCTATGGCCAGCTCAGCTAGGACACGACCGATGGCGGGAGCGAACTTGAAGGCATGCCCTCCACCCAAGCCAACAATAATGTCTTTGTTCTTCTTCAGCGGGCTAATAATGAACTGACGATTGGGCGTGATGGCGTATTGGCAGGTTACCGTGCGCAGGGGCTGGCCTTTGGCGGGTATGAGATTATCCATGAAAGACGTCAGCTCGTTGAGTAGCTGCTCAGAAGGAACAAAGGTCCGTTGCTCGGGTGTCATGAAGTTGTTGGATATATCGCGACCTGCTTTGATGGTCGGCTCTCCGTAGCTGGGAAAGCCGTAGAAGTATTTATCGCCGCCCCAGATCCAAACAGGGAATTTGCTTTCGTGGAATGGGGATATGTCCGCTGGTTTGTAATAGGTAACCTGCTCTTGCATGACTATAAGCGGGATCTCTGCACCGAGAGGCGCAAGAAGTTTGTTGATCCACGCATCGGCCGCAAGAATCACCTTTGCAGCGTGGAACCGACCCTGGGATGTCTCGACGGCCACGCCGTTGCCGTCAGGAGTTACGCGGTGAACAAGTGTTTTCTCCTTCAAGACAGCCCCATGCGCACGCGCTTGGTACTGCATTGCTATGACTGACCGGGAGGCGTGAACGATACCCGAATCAGCTGTGTAGACGGTATCGACACCTTCGGGAACATTGAACTCTGGCCAGCGTCTATTGACCTCCTGAGAGTCGAGAAGCTCGTACGGGATGCCATTTGCGTCCAGACTCCTGGCAAACTCTCGAGCACTCATACTCTTCTCGAATTCGTTGACGTCCACCGCCTTTGCTGGGCTAGCGGATTCATTTGGTTTGGGGAAGAAGACGACACCGCCAGTGATGGTCAGCATCTGGAGACCGCTTCTTCGTTCAAGGTCGGCCCAGTCCTTGTAGGCAGCCCGTGCGAGCGCCACGTATTCAGGCGACCCATATGAAGTCCTGACGATGCGCGAGGTGTCATGTGAGGCGCCGTGCACATTGCCAAAGTCGAATTGCTCGAAACCGATGACCTTTGCTCCTTTGAGTGCGGCGTGATACGCCGCAGCACTGCCAAGGGCGCCGAGGCCGACGACGGCGACATCGAAGTGATCCATTGACGCTGTTGATTTGGTGAAGATGGGGAACACTGGTGATGAGTTCTCTAGCATAAAGACACGCTGCTTTATGTATATACCCTGTTATGCGGAGACGGTTGTTTCTGCTGGTGGAATATGTCTTTGTTCAGTTCAAAGAACACTTACAGTCCAGGTAGTCCGCTAAGGCTATGGCCTATCACAGAACGTCCAGTGTAGGTACATATGAGAGCGAATGACGCTGGTTGATGCGAAAAGACGGGCCGCGCTCCGTCCTCGTTCCGCACCCCCCACGGGAAATCCGTCTTCCCCTTTGACACACTATTCCGTTCTCGGCAACTGAATACGTGCGGACCAAACGCGGATTCTCCGGCAGCACTCACATAGACCACACATAGCACTTTTGGTCGGTTGAGGATTGGCACGACGTATTGTTAGGAACACATCGTAGGTTTTGGAAGATGTTCTGCTTGGCTCAAGATCTGGCTCTCACCCTAGGTATTTCTATCGATGTGAATTGCGGTACCAAAGATAGGTAGTACGCAATGGCTGAGCTGTGCTAGGCGTTAACAGCGAAGAGGGTGCTCTGCTGCCACTTCCAAGTTAGAAGATGAAGACTGCTGCGGCAAACTGTAGCAGCTCCATCTTGACAACTTTGCTATTAATGCAACATGAATGGGACCTGAGATTGAGGAATTTCAAAAGCGAGCTATTAAGAACCTTAATAGTACATAGATACGTATAAGAAAAGTCAAACATCATCAATATTCGCGGTACCCTTAGTATAGACTAAAGGAGACCAGGACGCAACTTGGCCCTTCCGGCTCAGCCGCTCTGGGCGTAATAAATTGATTGATCGATTAGTCCCAGCATCAATACCATTCTCCTCAGTTTCTCTATCTGATCCGCTTGAAATTCTATAATACTCCTTCGTCCCTAATCGCAAAAAGCGAATTGAATCATTCCAGATACAAAACGTCGAGGGGCGTGGTAGTGGGACATCGCCGGGGCCTGAGGGAATAGGATGTTTCAGTCCCACTCCCAGTCTCCCTCACGCTCCCTTCGTACGACTGCTCCTGCAATCTGCTGAGACACTTCTGCTAACCATGTTGATTCGTGTCCAATTAGCGTTAGAGATCCATAGACAACGAGGCGTTGGCATTTCCTAAAGCCGAGAGTTAGCGCCATTATTGATATAGAGAGGTAGGGTTTGTTATAATTCGCACAGATATCCATGAAGAGTGAGATCGCCGTAAATCGTCAGGTCGCCTCCTTCAAGGGTGCCGCCAACCTTAAGCTTGCCACAGGAGATCTTATCTCTATAAATAATATTAGCTATACCTTCTCTTTTGTCCGATATGAGCATCTTAAGAGAGCACTTGCCGAGCAAGTAGATAGCCACGTATATCAAGAGTTCCATAGGCCTTTATCCTGCCACTGTAGAGAGTCAGTTACTATAAAATACATTTACAACGCAGTCGTCATTAATAGATACTTACTCGCAGCGCAAACTACCATTCATTATAAGCTCTCCGTTGGCATCGATCTTCTTCCTGATAATAAAATCTCCAATCAGGCTGATATTGCTCCCAGACTTGACGGAGCCCAAGACCTTAATAGGGCCATGGAGGTCTATCGCGCCGTCGCTTTGAATGGTTCTCGATGTCTTGAAAGACGGGGCACCGGTAGCATAGTATTGTGCCATGTTCGCCTCATCGTCTTCGTCTAATGAGGAATCAATGTCGCTTTTAGTATCTCTGATGTCGAGACCGTCGATGGTTAATGGAAGAGCATGGATTGCGAGCTCCTGCAGATGCTTTCCTAGGTGCGAGCGAAACCTATTTGAGTTATCTCCATCTGTTGAGGGGGGTTTCCAGTCATCGCAAAGCGGGCACGCCACCTTGTCAAAGTTCGTCAGCCTTTTTTCACAGGCCTTCAGCATTACCGGCCTCTGCGCAGCGGATACAGTTCCTGAATGACAGGAAATGAAATGAGATTCGAGGGCAGAGGCTGAATGATACATGGCATGACATTGGTTGCATTTCCACTGCCGCCGATGGTTTTCCATCTCGTGTCTAAACCATTCGTGAGACGTTGGGAAGGGCCCTACTGAGCAGTCATTGAACGTGCAAATGTAGGGTTGGAGATCGCAGTATACGTGGCGCCTGCATATGTAGTCAGCTCATCATCGAGGGTAACAACGTTGAGAAACCGGAAATTGTGATTGGGAGGCATAGGAAACATACTTCCACTGTCGCCTATCGCTGAAAACGTGAACGATACGACAATAAGGGCATTCAATTTGCGTATCATACTGCAGATGAACTCCATCCAGCCACATTTCTGTCAGCTCCGGAATCCTACGGCCGGAACCTATATCGCCGCGGGTAGTAGCGAACGAAGTTGCTGTGCTTCTTATGCTTCTTTCCGTACCCGATTCATTTGCTGCATCAAACGACTCATGGAACGACGTTGCCTTTGTAGTAGCTTGACCAGAGAGAACTTCGGACCTCCCGTCCTGTGTAGGGGTTGTCCCCGGCCGCGTCAAGTTCTTGCGATGAGTTTGGCGATAGCGAATGTACTCTCGTTGTTGATTGATTTGATTCCCTATTCGTTCTGCAAGCCATGGCGTCTGTTTGAGCTTCGGGAACTTGTCCTTTGCGTTGGTGATGTCTGGTCCAGGTTCTGTGTGGAACTTTTGAGGCCCATGTTGTTTAGTGCGGCCTCGGGGACGGTCTCGACGAATCAACATGGAAAGGGCGAATAGATGAGTAATACATGATTGAATATTGAAGAACAGTTCGGCAAGTTCCGTCGTTAAAAAGCTGTGTGTTCCGTTGTTTTCTGACTCCCCTTGGATGACTCCTTCGGAAACACGTTTGATTGAGAGATTCACTAGCTCTTCCGTTGAGGCAAGGGGGCTCTTTGTTTTATTAGGTTGGTTTCCTAGCGCGATAGCCATTGCTTCAAGGAGTATATTAGTGACTTTTAAAGGCTCAAGAACCTCGAGCTATGCTAAGATCTCGGACTGACCTCTCGCGACGCTGCGCTCTAGACGACTCAACCCCGACACCACTCTGTCTTTCATGCGATCTTCTGTCCTCAATCGTGAATCTAGTGAACTCGAGGACTGGCAATCTTGTAGAGCTCCGATGTTTGCAGCCCAGATCTTGAACCTCCCGGCCTCGTCAGCAACGTCATTTTCCAAGTCGTGATATGGCGAGCCTGGTAGGTCTTCGCAAAGTCGCGTTAGAGCCGCGTCGCAGTCATGGGCGAGGGAAGATATCGTGAGCGGAGCAGCATGTTCGCGTCCTATTTCTGTGTCGAGGCTGGTCATCGTTCATCTGAGCACCAATACGGCAGTCGAATATCTTGAAAACAGATCAAGGATTCCAAATCTCCCCAGTGTGCCCCTCCTTTACTCACCTCAACCACATGCGCGTTGCGCGTGATTCGCGTCCTGAACCAATAAGTATGCCCTGTTCAAGCCAAGCCTCGCAGGACTTCTCTCCTTTCCATAATAACGCAGCCGAGCTGACTCTGCATTCTCCCCAATCTCTGACTTGCTCAAGCCGGATACTTCGCAACGCCACAGCGCACACGACAGGAGCGTTCTAGTGCAATGTCGGGTTTCGGGGTTGCTGGCCTCGTCCTGGGTGCATTCCCCATCGTCTACGGCACGGCCAAGGACCTCGGCGGGGTTTTGGAAAGGCCAAGTCGTGGTGGCAATTTGAGACGACCTTTGAAACCTTCATTTCTGCAATAGGGGCGCAAGAGATAGCCTATACCCAGGTGCTGAAGCGTCTCCTCGATCCGCTAGATATCTCCGACTGCGAATATGAGAGTCTGTTAAAGGATCCGAAGTCTGCTTTATGGAACGAGTGTCACATACGGGAGGGAATACGACAGCAGCTGTCTGAAACGGAGTATCACTGGGTCATGCGGAGTTTGGTCGACCTTAATGAAGCCACTCGTGAGCTGCAGACACTATTGCCAATAAATAAGGTTAGTGATTTCAGATGCTGTCAGAGTGAATACAGCGAGGACTTTTGCCTTCCATACTGACATGGAACCTGAGGTATATCACCTAGACTCCACTGGCCTAGAAAGCGAGCTGTACCGGATACAGATGAGTTTCAGCAGCCGGAAGGACCGCCTCCTGAAGCGAATCACTAGCACCAACGACGCATTGCACCACTTCCTTGACAGAGCCTCAGGATTAACCAGGCAATCTTCCCCAAATCCAAAAGCAGCATTCGGAGACATGCAAAGCCAGGCCATAACCTTCTATGAGTGTCTGGCGAAACAGTGGCGCTGTTGCTGTCAGACCGCACACACTGTCGGAATCACTACCCAACCGGCCCTCAGATCCTCTCACGGGAGCAGCGGATACTTCAGTGTGTTATTTGAGCACGAGACGGAGAGAAAGCAACTCAACATTCAGCTTGAGAGGGTTATCTCTGCAGATCCAAGTTCCGCTAACACACATGCTCCTCCACGTATTGACACGGAGGCAGCTGGGAATCTCAATGACCAGATGTGGCTCAAGAAGCAGCACAAATTGGCCGTCAACGCGTCGAGTACAAAAAGTATATCCACGCTAGCAATTGCCTCCTTATCCATTGCGAGCCCATCGAGCTCGAAGCCGTCTTGGAACTCCAAACTCAGACGAACAACGAACAAATTGCAGAAGTGGTCAAGCCAACGAAGCGCCGATCAGCTACCAACCTCTTCTCAACTGACCTCCTCGCCGGATGGCTCCTCTATCTCTGTCTTGAATCAGAATGCGATAACAAGCAGTACCGCTGCGCTAACGAGTAGCTCTGGGTCAACTACCCCGTCGCCAAGGTATGATCGCATATGAGCCTTATGTACCCACGAACATTGCTAGGAACTTTTACGCTGATACCAAAACCCTCTAGTAGTAGTTTAGCGGTAGATCAAAGAAGCACCTCTGCTCCCCTGCGAGTGCGATTTGACACCGAGGAACGTCCTATACCTGCTCACCAAGCCCGCAACGTCATCGCAGAAAATGTCACGAATCTGTGCGAGCTTGCCACAAGTGCCGCCCCAGATGAAAATCGTAGGAACTATCTTCCAGTCGATCAGCATACAAAGTTCATCCTTCGACCTGATCCTCCCAACCAAAAGCTCTCTCAAGGCTTCAAAAATGCAAACCATCAACTCCTTTCTCTGCTTGCCCATGCGCTACAACAGGATGTACGTTGGCTTGCGCTTTGCCTTCACACTCCTCGGCCTTGTTACTCGAGTTGGGCCCCGAAAACTCTGAACAAAGACAGCATCTTCCTAGTCTGTGGCACCAGCGCGACGGCGAAGCCGCTGGGTCCGTACTTCTCAAGCAGCTCCCATGACATAGGTTCCACCGTTGCCGACGCCTGGCATGGCAAATCATCGCTCCTACTGCTGGGTGTTGTGTTGCTGGAGCTGTTTCACGGCGAGAGGCTTGAGCAGCAGTCTTCCTGGGCCGAGTCACTGGACAACGGGCAGCCAAACGAAAACACGAGATTCTGTAGCGCGTTCCTTTGGGCATGTCGGGCAAAAAAGTCGTTGAAAGAGTATTTTGGGGACGAGCTTGGCGAAGAGTTGGCAGAGGCAATTCGCAAATGCATTTGTTTCGATTTTGGACGCGACGATGATTTTGGAGACATGCGGCTTGTGGAGTTGGTATACAAGGAGGTTGTGGTGCCATTGGAGAAGTGCACGCCGATGTGAGGATTGGAGTATGCAATTTTTGTGAACGGATTTCAGATTTGAAAGGTAGGGAATGACGGCGAGGTTTATATATTTGCTGTGATGAAACGAGAAGGTTTTGCGCAGTAGTAGATGTCTAAAGTACTTCATAAGGAATCCATTGGACTTCAAATATTCTAGATTGGATCTATTCTGAAGGGGAGCCCTCCGCTATCGCAAAACGGAGAGCGGGAATATTGGGTCGTCAACCAAGCCTTCCATAAATTCACTGAAAAACGAAGCAATATGAACCTTTCATCCGATAGACGTTTATTAGATTTAGAATAGATGTGCACGACATAGGATAGGGTTTAGGTGTATGTTAGATCTTCAAGACGCGGCCGAGTGTCGTCATGTTCTCGTGTTCATTTATGTTTTCTTCTTTCTTTCTTTTCCTCTTCCCTACTGTCTAGGTTGTTGAGATGCTCTAACAATACGATATGGCCAACCCCAAAAAGAAGTTGTCAAGTAAGATTGGCTGCAGCTGAGCTTCTTTTCAACGACGATGGGTTCACTCAAGTCTCGTAAGAGCTGGCGTTTCATAGGTCTAATAGCCTCCTAGGTGCCAGACCTTGTTGAAACTTCACAACGTGGTGTTATATTGAGGCTTTCCTTTACATCACGTACAAGTACCCATGGTATTGAATGTCTTTTATGATGGGTAAGTTAGGTCAGTGGGTAGCTGGAATATATCCGCATGTCGGTAGTTATATTTGCTTGTCTCGGCCTAGCGTAAGCTGCCTCACTGACTCCTGATTATGTAACGTACCTCGTGCACCGAGACACAGTCAGCACACGCGTCATACCTACATCCCCAGGCTTCGGCTTCGAGTCACGTCTGATACACCCAAACATCACCCTAAGCAAACAGTTGACGAATTCATCTCAATCATCCACAAAATGACCACCTCGATTCGCCCTTCGTTCTCTCCCTGGCACATACCGCCCCTCTTCGTGGCCACCACATTCACCCTTGGTGGTCTTCTCCCCCTCTGGAAGCCTGTGCGTGCCATCCGCGAGTTTGGCCTGCCGGACCGCATCGCCACATGCCGCGAAGCGCAAACATGCTTCGCCGTCTACGGCTCTCGAATGTCCATGTTTGGCATCGCAATCTACACATTTTATCTTCGAGGCGAAGTCAGCGCCCTTGATACCATCTTGGCCATACTTCCTGTGGCTGGTGTTGTAGATGGATACCTTTGCTGGAGAGAGGGCGTGCCCGGCGTTGGCCTCTTTCGGTTTGTATCGAGTCTTGTTCTCGGCGGCTATGGGTATTTCGGGTTGACGTGGACGAGGAACTGAGTATAGAAGATGGATATTCTTTAAAAGGAGCGGCAGGTACCGATATACTATGGTTATATTGATTTGACATCTTTCTAAACTGCCCATGTCCTCAGCACACCCCATCATCTCCATTATCTCAGTATTATTTCTCTTCTTGAGGTCTGTTTCAAGATTGGTATCATCGGGTCTTCAAAACTGGTGAACTGCCCCAGCCGTTCAAAGACCCCATCCTCAACCTCCCGTAGCACCAGTCCAACCGGCTCGTTGCGGTCCATTCCTTTGCTAATTTGTACGCACATGCAGAAGAGGTCTTCCTCGGGGGTCTCATCCTTACAGTGGTCAAACAAGATGTCGCCGTAACGTGACCCAAGCCGGGGAATCCATCCATTAGAAGTGTGCTCTGCTTCTCCTTGGATGCTGCAGATGGAACTTCTCGATCCCACCAGAGGAGACGACTTGATGCGCAACAATGGCGTGGACAAGCGCAGTCGCATGCCATGTTCCCCTGCTGGTTCTGCGTCGATGAACTCCGTGGTGAGCTCATCCCGACGGTACTTGAAGACGCAGCCCGTGTACGAGACTGGGCCCTCGATGGACATCCATGACCAAGAGGGTGCTCGTATTGTGGATGGCCGCTTCACACACCCTACTACTCTCCATAGCAGCTCCACAGGCATAAAGATGCGCCACATGCCAAACCAGTGCTCGCCAAAGAACGGCCGGAAGACGTCAGTGATACCAGCGATGGCGACTATTCGATCCGTGTCTTTGGTAAGCTTCATCTGTGTATAATCACCCACGATTGTCGACCAGAACGCAAAGGGCGCATTGGTGTACCTTTCAACAGACCCTCTTCCGGGTCTATTCGGGAGCATCGCCCTCGTTTTTCGAGTTGCCAGTCTTTGTTCGAGTATGTTGGCATTGAGGATAACTTGGTCGTCCTTTGCAGAGATGGCCTTGAACTTAGATGCTGGATGGTCGTCATGATAGATATTGGTGGGCACACCACCTGGAAAGACTTCTGTTGCGCGCATCTCGCCACATCGCCAGAAGAGTTGGCCTCGAGCGCAATCCAATGTCCGTCGTGCTAGCAAGGCTTCTTGCAACACCCATGCTCGAGTGTAGAGAATATGTTTGTCCTCGTGAATGTCTGTGGCGTTTATGAGATACTGTTCTTTCCCACCGATTCCGCAGCGCACTGGTTCTGGCTGCAAGGTCCGGGGGTCTCGTGGGTAAAGACAGCCATGTCGACTATCAGGAGCGTCCGAGGCCGCGATGTTGCATGCTGCATTCTTATAGATCTTGCCCATCAACCTGGCCTCGTGCAGCCAGTCGGTCGGGGAATTCTGGATGATGCATAAGCTATCAATCCAGAGATAGGAGAAGCCAAGGCGTCGCGTGATTCGGATTGCGTCCTGGAAGGTTTTCGGCAGGTATGAAAAGGGAATGTTCTGTGGAAAGTCGTCCACGTTGAACTCCATTAGTCTGATGATATGCAATTTGCCCCAGCAGTGGCTGAGAGTAAGATACCGGAGCCGTTTAGGCATGTCATGTGCGGTATGAACACAGACAGAGTTGTTTTCGAGGTACAGTAGTCGCGAGGGTCGAAATCTCTCGTCTTGATTCGCACAACAGAGGCCGTGGTAGACGGTAAAATGTCGTAGCCACTTGACTGCCAGGTCCAAACTCTCGTCAGACCCAGTATGACCTGGTAGTCTCGCCAAGGTCATGCGTTCCCGTATATCAAGATCTTTTCCAATCTCGGCCCAGCTATCAGCCACTGGGACTTGTTAACACGAGTTGTGCTGAGAATACCACCGTTTTGGCACCAACCTTTTCGATTGCGTAGGTTGAATTCACACTCGTGAACATTGTATCGATCCTGACTGTATCTGATATGCACGCCGCCCGACATATGACTGAACGTGGTGGCAGGTTTCCAATACATGAACATGGCCACAAAGTCTTGAGGAACCCGGGACCTCCGCTCCCAAACCGGCGCGCATATACGACAACCATCGTGTGCCGCTTTCTGCAAGCTGCGGGCAGTGCGGTGGTGTATGTTGTCTCTTCTATTGCTGGAGGAAACGGTAGACTCGCATATGTCGCAGAATTTCACCTCATGCATTCTCACAAGATTCTCAACCGGAGCCGGTTGGTTGAGGTAGTCTAGTTGGTGTCCAGAGGCGAGGTACAATAGTAGTGTACCTACCGAGCTCATGGGTATGATTGAAAGGATGTAATACCACAAACCACTTCGCTTAAAAAGGAGAATTACAGCCAATGCGAATGCAAAGGTTTGCGATAGAGCAGCATAAGCAAAGCGTGGCTTATTCTGATAGTCAAGAGCTGGTGCGGTTTTGAAGGCACGGCCGCTGAAAACAGACCGCGTTTGTTGCACCAAGATTGAGGAGGCATCGAACACAATTAAGCCCCAGCAGGTGATGACTGGGCCTCCTAAGCCTCCGAACTTGGTTGCGAGAAACAAGAGGATTCCGGTACGAATGAAAGAATAGGTCTGCCTGAAGTGCCAAGGGGTTGGCGGGCACTTGCGTGAGCAGAATCGAGAACAGATAATGTACACGTCTTTGAGAGGTGACCACTCCGGAAGCAAGTCTAGAACATATGTGATATCGATGTCCTTCCATGGCGAGGGTATTTCAGATTGAGCCCTCTGGAATCGCTTACACATCCAAGATATGACGCATACTATCATGACGACGGAAAAGGCCACCTCAAATATGCTCTCTTTCGTGTGGGATAAGAAGCTTGCTGAGGGGGCTTTTGTCAGAGCCCACCAGAACCCATTTAAGGAGTGTGGCATCCACCAGATGACGCCTGCATCGAGAAGTATTCGAGTTCTGGTCTCCCAGATCTCTTTTAGAAGGTTGAGAATGGGCCGGGCAAACTCGAATGGAAAAGAAGACCGCATCTTGCTGTTGGTGGATGGGTGAGGCCGAGAGTATGCTGGCACGCTGAGGTCATCATCAGTCAATGTTTGAAGGGTGTGTGAAGTGAGGGAATAGCACTGGGCTTGCCGCGGTGGAACGTCCACGGGTGTCTCGGGACTCTCGAAGCAACCACTTACGAGGTAAGGCAGAACCGTGGCTCTGACTGATGGGGCACTCTTCACGGTAACAAGGTAGTTTTCAAGACTCAGCCGCTCTCAGGTGGAGAAAACTGAGACTGAGATTCAGCCAACGCAGCCACAATCACGTAGCTAACCAATTTGAGTCAGGAACCCGCCGATGGCTGGTTCAGCTCAATTGATTTCTTATACCCCAAGTGAGGCCTCGCAGTTCACTTCTTGACAACGTGCCTCTTGCGCCTCAGTCTTCAACAAACAATTGCTTGACCACAATGGGACCAGAATCAGACGCAGAAACGGAACCGACGCCGCAGTGCTATCGTCGACTAGACATTTTTCCGGAACCTACCAAGGAAACATTTGAGAACCTGCTTCGAATTGAGGAAAACGGACAATCACGATGAATGGCAGCACTACGGTGAGCAGTATGGCCTGTTTAACATCTACACGTCCACAACGCGAGAGCTGGAAACCGCGAAACAAACCCATGATCTTGATATCATCGCCATCCACGGAATAGGAGGCGATGCATATCGGACATGGCAACACGAGAACGGCTTCAACTGGCTTCGGCATATCCACGAGGAGCTTCCCGGAATACGAGTCTTCTCTTATGGATATGACTCTGGTGTCGCTTTTGGCGTTGGAACAGCCGGAGTGACCGAGTTTGCAAGACATCTGCTTGCGCTCGTGAAATTGGCGAGGTCAAGCGCAAGAGTGAGACGTCCTGAAGATTGCCATGGCAAATGCTTATAAGCAATAGGATAAAAAGCGCAAAATCGTCTTCGTCTGTCATAGTATGGGTGGTGTGATCGCCAAGCATGTTAGTCCCTGCGAGTCATCCAAAAGTCATCTTGATAGCTGCTAAAAACACACCAAGGCATTTCTACTCGCAAGCAGCGAGAAGGGGCTCTACGGAGCGCTTCGGGAAGCTGTTTGTGCTTTCTTATTCTTCGCAACTCCTCATTCAGATTCAGCGTCGAGATACTACGAAAACGTTCTCCGTCAGATTACAAGCACTATTCTGTTTCCTACATTAGCTGATAAACTGTTTGAAGAGTTTAGAAAGGCAATCGTTAGTTTACCGCCAATCTACAAACAAGAACTGGTATATTTGGCGAGAACGTTCGCATCAGAAGCACATTACTTGCCTCAAATAAGTTCTTTCCTTGAAAAGTCGAATTTGCCAGGGAAAGAGGAACTCGTAAGCACCATCGTCTCCATTCTGATCCTGATTCAAGTTCTCACCGATGTATCTAGTTGGTGGACGCCATGAGCGGGCGACTCGGTACTTCAAACGAAAGAGTCATACCAATGCTCGGATATGACCACCGCCAAGTCTGCAAACATCCATCTCTAACAAGTCGAGGCATGCGAATGATCATCAGTGAGCTTCGGGATGTAGCAGACCGTGAAGGCAGGGAAACAATGAACTCCCTGCCTTTGGTTCCTGCCGCACGCCCAAGCAACCGGCTCGCCATCAACGCTTCGGCACAAAGCGTGCAAAATGACGGACTTCTCAGAGAAGCCGCAAGCGGTAACCTGGCTGCCGTGAAGCGTTTCATCGACAATGGCGCAGACATCGATACGCATAATCACAAACTCCAGACACCACTGCATCTTGCTTGTCAGCATGGCCACGTTGCCACTGGTCTCTTGCTTTGCGACAAGGGTGCAAACGTAAGCAAAGTAGACGAACAAGGTGCACAGCCGTTGCACGCAGCGGCATCAAGAGGCGACCATTCTTTAGTGCTGCGTATTCTGGAGAACGGGGGTGATCCCAATGCGGGAGACCGCAACGGACTCACTCCACTGCATCGAGCCGCGGATCTAGGCGATGAAGCAACTGTTCAACATCTCCTTGGCAACGGCGCCGACTCTTGGATCCGAAGCAACTCAAACGAACTTCCTATCAGAGTCGCAAGAAAAGCCAGCCAGTGGGGGGTAGTGAGGATGCTGCAACAGCAAAAGGAGAGTGTACAAGAGGTACGAATTGCTGATACTTGTCACTTAGACCAACCACAAGAACTAACCTACCCAAAAGGAATTGACAGAATTAGTAGTTGCTCTCGCTCAAGATGGGTTACTCACTAGAAGTGAAGCACACGCCTCGCACATGGCAATCAACTTCCCCGGTGTGATGAGCATCAGCTTTGACATGGACAGAGGCATTCAAAGGCGAGCATCGAGGCTAGGACAGAGGGCTATGCGAGGGGACCTGGAAGCAGTAGAGGATTTGCTTGATCTTGGAGTCCTACCCACTGCAGAGGATCTCTACCTAGCAGCATCAGAAAGTCGGTCTGACGTTGTTGAGGTTCTGGCCGACATGATTGACGACCTCGACACGGGCGTAGGGTGGACAGGAAATGCGCTCTGTGCCGCTGCGTGCCACGCATCGGGCTACAATACCATCAAAGTCATTCTTGAGAAAGGTGCGAACATCAACTGGCAAGGAGGAAAATACGGTTGTGCGCTGGAAGCAGCCACGGTTAACTACAGACTCGAAAACGTCAAGCTGCTGCTCAAATATGGCGCAGACCCCAACGCCCAATGCGGACATTATGGCAACGCAATGACTGCTGCGGCACGCCATCGAACGAATTTTACCGAGATGGCAACCCTTCTCTTGGAGCACGGTGCTGACATTGATGCTCAAGGACCGGGGGAGTACGGGAACCCATTACAGACGGCCGTGTATCTGAGCCATGTGCGGAATGTCAGGTTTCTGTTGCAAAACGGCGCAAGCAAGACGATGCCGGGCAAGTTTGGCTCGGTATTGGAAATTGCACAGCGTGGTGCATATCGTTCGAGTTCCCAGCATCAACAAAAGGAGGATATTCTCAGGATGCTGACTGAAGATGAATTTGTTAGTTTTATTACTGAGGAGTAAGTTGTGAATTTGTTACATAAACTGATATAGGACCTTCTCGGTAAGAGTTCAATGCCCACTACTTCCATTTCAAAGGCCATGTAGAAAGACTAGTGTTCGTCTTGAAGGGACATGAAGTATAAATCCAAGCGTAGGAACACCGACCTCTTCCCAACGAGGCGTTTGTATCTCCTTTCGTGACGTGTCAGCCAGATCTATTTTGCTACTAGTTCCGAGACGTCGAGGAGGAGTCATTGAAGATAAAGAATGAGCTGATTCCATCTCTAGGCCACCTCATTTCATTCTATGCTCAACCTTGCTCTGATGAATGCCAGAACATGGAGGCAAGCCGCTATCACGGATTCTCCGGTCACATGATCGGATTTGCCGACGGCCCCAATCAAGTGCGGACGCGGGATCGCCGATCCATTCCGTCACGACGTGTCTTGTGATCGTTTCCACAGTCTTGCTTTGGACTGGTTCTACATCCACGAGCACATCTTGTATTAGATCTGTCCAATTCAGCATCGTGCATAATAAGTGTCTGAATCTTTAGCGGTTTGGCGGACACTTTCTACACTAGCTGGCAGCGTGATGAAGCAGTAAGTAGCTGGCTAGGATTTAAGGATGTGGCGTTAATCTCTGGGTTGAGTAAACACTCTCGAGCCCTTCCGGAGTACCTAGAGTAGTAGATAGAATAGCGGGGAGGTTTGGCCTATTCCCCGCATCTTGTCATCTGAACCCCAGCTCTGATTCTCGTGCTGGCCTTCTCCTCCACCACCACTCCACCACTCCACGGCTTCAAATCGCTAAAGTAATCTACATCTAAACCATGAACGCGCGAAGATCCAGGCAATATCGACGCACAGCTCAAGCATGTGAAACCTGCCGGTATGACTATTCCAATCAGGCTCAGCTCTTTCCATACCTACCAAGCTCACCCGACGTGTTGAAATACAGGCGAAAGAAGATACGGTGTCCGGGTGAAAGGCCAAGATGTTCAGCTTGCACACGCCTTCGCCAGCAATGCTCTTTTGCTGACAATGACTACATCGATGAGCAGACTGCAAGTGGGATTGAGAGTCGTATGGTGAGATCCGCCTCTTTGACTCTCTTTGGGATCTTAGCTAAGGATGATAGGCCGTTCGCCTCATGCAGCTTGAAGATAAATTAGACAGTATCATCGGCAGGATAGAGTACGTTAGCCAAGTTCTGAAACTGCTGCCATCCAAGTTTCTCCCAGACACGCCAGAGACTGACTGGCTGATTTACTCTAGACCTCAATCAATGCAAGAAGCTACACCGTCTTCGGCTTCTGGCAGAATAGTTGGCATGCTGTCCGACTCACCAGCAATCACTCAAGCCTCACCTTTGTCTTCGTGAGTAACCTCGCTGTTGAAATCATAACAAGACTGACTCGTGACAGAAACTCATTGCCGAGAGACATCATCGCCAGAGCCATTGAAGTCTACTTCCGACATATCCACCGTCAGCCGTTGTGGCTGTTTGAGAAGGAATCTTTGCCAGCTCCGGGCACTTGCGAGGAGCTGATCTGCGTGATTTTGGCTTTGAGTATCAGTTACAACGCTGGGGAGTTTACTGATGGCAACTTGAGAAGCCCTGACTTTTATAGCAAGACTGCACGGAGGCTTATCATGCTTAAAATCGCCGATGGAGCCATGAGCTTTCAAAGCACCCAAGCTTTGTGCCTTTTGGCCTTTTTTAACCTCATTTGTGAGTTCGTCATATGACTAAACATGGTCGTTGTTGTGGCTACTCACATGCAAACAGCTGGCGATCTACCTCTAGCTGGCTTCAATACGGGACTTGCGAAGAGCTTCACGCAATACTCGGCTCTCCAGCACGATCCGAATAGCCCGCCAACATCGCAAGAGCAATCAAAGCTCTTCTGGAGCATCTACTTCCTAAGTACATTTTGCGGACCCCCAGCCTTGGTCCCCTCCATAGCAGAGGATGTTGGGGCTCCTCGCTTTTCAACATTGGAGGCACGACATTCTTTCACGCCATGCCCACTGCTTCCCCAGGAATCTCACGTCTCTGAAAGAAACAGCCTCCCCGGGGTCTGGTCACATTCTCTCAGAATATGCAGCCTATGGGGAGATATTAGGTTATACATCTCGAGGTGCATCGAGGGTTTCACGAAATGCCCGTGGCAGCCCGACTCGGATTACACCATACTATGTTCACGCCTGCTGGAACTCGAGATCAAGCATCCCACCTCGCTGAGTTATAACTCAGTCAAGTTTCTTGATCGACTTCCCCAAGAAGTCCAGAGCAACCGGTTGGATTGGTTGCCGTGGCTTAGGGTGCAGGTAACCTATCACGCTGTTCACTGTGTGCTCAACCACCCGTTTCTATACTCAGTAATGGCAAAGGCACCGAGGCAAAAGCTTGGGGCAAACACATTTTGGAGAGCATCATACGAAAAGGCTCTCAGGCATTGCACATGGATCTCGCGGCTGATTAGGATGGCTGGCGAGAAGGGACTCCAGATCGCTGATCCATTCTTCGCCCAGGCAGCGGCCATTGCTAGTACACTACACTTATACTGGACACGCACCAGTGACACTCAACTACAGGCCTCGTCTTTAGAAAATCTGGGAATCTGCAGAAGGCTTATCACAGAAATGGCTGCACATTCGCCAGTCTGTAGGATAATTGTTAGTTTTCTGACACCGAGCATCTCGTCATTGTCATTGCTAACATTGTGGGTTATAGGAGAAGGCTTTGGACCAATTCGTTCATCTGGTCAATTCATCGAGCCAGGCAAACGACTCGGAATATACTCCAATGACAGCCAAAACATCTCTCATCTGGATCCTCTTGGATGTAGCTGCCCCCCAGTTCCCAAGCTATTCCGACGATGGGACCCGTGGTCGAGACGGATGGAGCACTGGGCATGGAAATGAAGAACAGACAATCCTTCCGCGTTCAGAGATGCACACGCCCCCGACTGATATGCGTGAGTCTACCGCGCACTATGCTTCACCTCCAGCTTGGCTCAGCTCAAGAACAGCCTGTGCCGGCTCTCCAACGGGCACAAGTACTCGGCAAGAAGAGGCAGAGAGCTTAGTACATGGATTGGCTACCAGTGTCCGAGATGTCACTGGCGATTTGGCATGGGGGGCGTGGGAGCACTTGATGACAGTCGGAGAAAATTCTATGACGGGTCTGGACTGGTGGGACTTGGACAATCTCTGAGCTCGAAGACGAGCTGGGGCTGATCAGAAGTATATTTGGATGACCAATCACAAGAAAGGAAATAATGAAATGTGGAATCGGGTGTAGGCGTGCAATGTCATCTGCGCCCTGAGATCTGCTTGCCGAAAAAAGTGTATATGCTCCTGGCTCGGCTGACATATTCTCTAGCTACCTCGACTACCTAATGCTTCATAACGGCTGTATGTAATTACATCGAAGTAACTCAAAGCTGCGGACCCTCGTCTGAAGTTCAACAAACGGTCTTCAAGATGCGCTCCGGCCGTGTGGCTCAAACGGAAGAACGATCGACACAATGGCCAAGATAAGAAACAAAGCTGCCGAAATATATAATGGTGTTACAGTCGCAGTGTCAGCTGTCACTGCGATAACGGCAGAGATCAAGCCCATGACCCGGTTGAGAGAAACCGCAATACCATTGCCTGTTGTACGGTGGGCGGAGGGAAACACTTCTGCCGTGTACGCGTACAAGGTTCCGTAATAGAGGTTGATACAGACCGCTAAGAATAGTTTTAGCCTAGACTATCAAGGAGACAACAGGATCAAGGCTGTACTTACAGATGCAGCAGCTCAACGCCAGATTTTGTGCTGGCGTCCTAATCACAGTATACCCAAAGAAGAACACAGAAGTAATCAGTGCGCCTATTGCCATGGTATACCGACGACCAAGATATCTTACTTCGACAAGGCCAGCAGCAACGAGCGGCCCGAAGATGGAGCAGATATTGGTGATGGTGTAGTCCCGCCAAGTTTCCGTGAAGGATGGTTGATAGCCTGGAACTCGGCTGCTGAGAAGAGATCTAGTTGATTGAAAGATGGATTAGCTCACGCTACCACTCGATTATACCAGCGTGAGTACTCACGGGAGATAGAGGAAAAACAGGGGATATCCTAGACCAATCAAAGTCCAAGACAACCAGATCAAACAAGTTGAAAGGCCTAGTTTACGTGTGGCAAATAGCCCCTGCAAGTGGCTGAGAAGACTCTTCCCGATGGATCGACCAATCGATTGACGTGGTCTCTCTTCTTCGGTGCCATTGATATTACCACAAGCTTGGAGCTGTGCAACTGTCAAGGAGCATGACCTGTTATGCTTGCTTGCAAGGCCCTGAAGTATGAACACCAACTCCTCGTCATGGCCAGTAGCGAGCAGGTATTTGGGTGTTTCGGGCAGTCGAACGACGAGAATTCGCAAGACGGACATGGCAAACATGAGTGCACCGCCGGTGAACATGATGAGCCTCCAGGATTTGTTGTTCTGCCAGGTGCAGGCCTCGACGGTCACGTCGCAAGTCCAGTCATTCCGGGCTGATCAGAAGTTACCCTGTTAGTCATCAGGTTCGATATGATGACGAGGACAGGCTGAAAGCACTTACAGTAGTAACCCCACGCAATGAAGCCAGCCGTGGCCTGGCCTACTCCCCACCAACCCGCCATGGCCGTGATGACCCATTGCTGCCTGGCTGGAACGAACTCAAGCATGACAGTTGGATCAAGAACGAGGTTTCCACCCGCGCCGAAGCCAAGAAAAGCGACGAAAACGCAAAACGCAACCCAGTTGGGTCCAGAACCAGCAATGACGGTGGCGATGGAGGCTATAAAGAGCGTGGTGTTGAAGGCGATGCGGCGGCCGATGATGTCAGCACTGAAGCCCCAGAATAGAGCGCCCATCTGAAGGCCAGCGTACAACGCCATCGTTGAGCCGGTGCGATATCCGCCGTTACCAACCTCGAGATATGCCTGAGAAGCAGCGACGCTTTGGAGAAAAGCCACCAGAGAATCGGCCGCAAAGCCGAAGCCCGTCAAGCATGACAGTTTAAGATGGAAGCTTGTCCAGCCGATTTCATTGATGGCCTTTCGCAGAATGTCAGATTTAGTTGGCTCTCTTCAATGTATTGTGTGAGTTAATACCTCGTTGAGCAAATGTGTCTTGGCGGCAAGCACCGGATCAGTCACGTTTCCAAGGTCTTGAAACGTGTCGACGTGAGAAGCAACACGGTAGGACAGGTCATCACGGCCCATAGCGTCTTTCTCAGCATCGGCTGCTTTTGTAGGGTCGATCTCGGCTGGGGTTTCGAGCGTTGACATGATGGTTAACAAAGAATTGAGAACAGATGGTTGAATGAGACCTCGTTGGTTATTAACACATATAACGACAGGTGCGGGCACGCAACTTGTATTTAAACGCGACGAGGATCCCCCTATCATACCCTTCTACTCACGTTCTCACCGTGACTGGACGATTGAGTGAGATCGTACGAACCCCAGATAGACAGGGAATCGCGTCTAACAAACACAAAGGGCGGGGTGCATGTCTAAGAGTTGCGGGGGCCAATGAAAAGAGCTGCAATTATCAACCCAAGAGACTAAAGTCTGGCTGGCCTTGCTAGTCTTGCCAGCCCCGGGGGTCGGAATCTCCCCGTGTTGCCACTTCAAGGAGGGGTACTGACTCGGTTTCCGTACTCCATGCTCAGAGCATGACCCCGAGGTCTTGTTAAACCCCATCGACCAAATTAATAACATGGAACTCTATTCCGCAAGGGTACATGGTATAACAAACTTATGACTCTATAGATAAAGCCAAAGCTCGGCGGATACAGACATTGCAGGGAAAGTTCATTGGCGTTGATGTAAGGCCACAAAGAAAGGTTGACGACTGCAGGAAAGACAATACACAATGGACAATTCGCACCCTGAACCTAAGCTGGCCTTCTTTTTGAGAGACTGGAAAGTGTTATTGTGGACTCTGGCTAATGATGGGCGTCATCAACATCGTCATCTTGAGAAGTGTTTGTGCTTGTCTAGACATAGACACCAGTGTCTCCTCGTGAGTGTTGCCAATGGAGCTTGTATACGACGTACGACTTATAGCCCGCTAGGCCGGCGCGGGGAGCTTAATGAGCCGGATACCGGGCAACCTTCCGTTTCGCTACTTCTCTGATCAGCTGGTCTTCTCTTGGGAAAGTTGGATGAGAGTGACGAGGCCGAGCAAAGTGTGGAGGTTAATGTGGTACGGCGAACGGAGGCGTGCCGAGAACGGATTCTTTCCGGTTGCTTGTGTAGATAACGCAGAGAACTCACCTTAAAATCTGATGGATCGGGATTAGCCAGGTTGCCAGTACCTGTTCCGTGCTTCTTCCGCGTCTGTCCGCGTCTGCACCGGCGTACTTGTGACTTGCGATCGGATTTTCCGCTCACTTGATCCCTACCAAGCCTCCGCAATCCTACATGATGCCAGACTACATATGTTACCCCGGATATATCTTGTAGGGCACTGGATGGTCAATGCTTCATTCGTGCACCAGATCGTTCGCTCAACCCTTGCCATACACCAAATTCTACCTGGGGGCTGGGCTTATTTTCAACCATGTCTTTCGCTGCCAAGTCTCCTCCTGATATGATTTTCTTTTCTATCACTACCATTGTAGCGCTTGTCGTCTTGGTTGTGAAGTATTTGTGGCCAGCTTGCTCAGCCAAGAACATTCCCACTGGCTTTCAACAAGACTCCTCCACCACCGCCCGAGCTCTCCCTTCCTCTTGGTACAGATCTGAAGAGGTCTACGAACTCGAAAGGAGGGCCATATTCTCCAAGAAATGGATCCTTGTGAGCCATAAGCTCAGATTTACGGAAGACGGCTCCTGGGTACGGTTCGAAGAAGCCGGGTTCCAATTCTTCCTCGTCAGAAACAACGATGGAAAGATTAATGGGTTCCATAACATCTGCCGACACAGGGCATTCCCGGTCGTGACCAAAGAGGAAGGCAAATCAAGCGTGCTCTCCTGCAAATATCACGGCTGGTCTTACGGATTGAACGGTCAACTCGCCAAAGCACCTGGATATAACGACATGGAAGGGTTCGATAAGAAAGCGAATGGCCTTTTCCCAATCCATGTCCATGTCGACGCGAAAGGCTTTATTTGGGTCAATCTGGATGCCTCCAAGGAACCTGAGAAATGGTCGGACGAGTTTAGTAACATTGACCAGATGTCGAGGCATGAACCGTTCAACTTTGAGGACTATCACTTCGACCATACCTGGGGCATGAGTGGCGATTATAACTGGAAGACCTTGGCCGATAACTACAACGACTGCTATCACTGCAAGACGGCTCACCCGGATGCTGCAGCTGTCGCAGACCTAACAGCCTACAAAGTCGACCCCAAGGGTGGAAACATTGAGCATTTCGCCAACACCTCGCCTACTCAGGAGAAGGCCGGTCTAACCATCGTGAGCAACTACTACTTTCCCAACGCTTGTATGACAGTCTCGTAAGTACCTACCCAATTTCTTCCACACGACATTTCCTAATGTTTCAGGCCGCATTTCTTTTACATGATGAGGTGTGTGCCAACGTCAGCGTTCCATTGCTCAATGGAATACGAGGTTTATCGGCATAAGAACGCCAGCGATGATGACTTCAAAAATATTGACGAGATGTTCAAACGAATCCTCGCAGAAGACAAGTGGCTATGCAACAACGCGCAGAAGAATCTCAATGCTGGTGTTTTCATCAACGGAGAGATGCATCCGAAGATGGAGCAAGGTCCGTTGTACTTCCAGCATCGGGTACGAGAACTTGTGACTCGGCACCGCCAATTAGAACAGGCTGCCAAGAAGGACATAAGACCTGCTCAGCAGATTTTGCCCAGTGGTTGTGGCGGAACGGAGAGAGAGAGTGACCTTTGTTCTGGCTTAGCATGTGGAAAGGATCAGGCTGCGTTGGAGTGGTGAAGGAGAACGGATTCAAGACACTTTGACATTGTTATTAGCCACCTGAGGTGACAGAAACCCGATAAGGCGGTTTATATAGTTTATGGGATAGTTTTGATGATGCGAAAGCGAAGTCGTAGGACTTAGTAAATTTCCCGGCGACACCTAGCTACTCGCCGTACAACCCAGGCAACGGTGCCCATATTCTCAATATTTCATCTTCTGTAAAAAGCTCATCAAAAAACCCGGCTCGGGTAGACGTGGCGAACAGGAACTTGAGCGTCGCTGCATACTGTCCCCTATGATGAAGACGTCGTAGCCTGTCGACGACTTTCATCGTACCACGCTGTCGCTCTGGGGGCTGCGTAAACTCCCTCAAGTCATCGGCAATAAGAAGCATGATAACATTAGATTGGAGTTGAGCCACCAACGTCCCGAAAACGGACAAAATGCTGTCAATATTGTTGGGGTCCAGCCCACCCATGATCTGCCCCAAATCGCTTGAATCGAAATCACGGTACTGGTCCAGCAGCTGCAAGAGCAAACTCATCACTAATTCGGTCGGACTTCCATTTACATCCCTTGCAAAGTCTTTGTGTTGACTGCAGAAGAATGCGACGGAGATAAAGTGCGTGCTTGTTCCATCTTTGGCAGACGCGTGCTCGTTGGAAAAGTTCAGTAGACTCTCAAATACTTCTGCATTGACAATCGGCATCTCAAGGCTACACGGATGAATCTCCGACCTTGTATCGACGAATAGAAGCGAGGACTCGTTAAGTGTGAGCCAAGAGAGGAAACGCGGGTGTCTTTTGACAGTACAAACAAGATCTTCGTCAAAATGGTATCCAGGTATGTGCCGTAGTTTAAGCACATTCTCGCAATCTGCGTGAACCAGTGTCGGTTCGTACAGATATTTCTCCAGAATATCTTCGACACTCGTCGGCGGAGCTTCGATACGAGACGTCATAGCCTGCTGGGCTCGACGTTCCCTGTGGTCTCGCTCCGCTTCGGCATGGGTCTCGAGGAACTCGGATAGCTTATCCAAAACGATGAGGTGTGAATGACTCAATTTCTCAAGCTTTTGTGTCATTTGCTGCGAAGTTTGGCCCTGCATGTACATTATGGAGTAATTCTGCTGCGCCAAAGCCCGCTGTTCCTGAGTCGACATGATGGCAACGCGGGCAGCAAATCGCTGGGCCGCAATCTTGACTCCGGCGAGGCCGTCTTTTAGTCTGTCTGAGAAGCCCGAAGGATTGACGAAGATTCTCGTTCCAGTGACTTAGAGAAAGTAAAGTCAGATTGCAATTCACCAACTCCGAACACGGCCACATACCGAGGGATGGTTTTAGGAACCAACCGACAATAACTTCCATGAGCTTATACATGGCTGTATAAAGCGATGCGACACGCCTATGGAGTTCTTCGTCCTTATTGTGCAGCTCCAGCAAGATAGCGTTGTCGTTCAAAATGAAAGGAAGTTCCTCGAGAGCATTGTACACCTCCTGCCGATAGTGGCCAGTCTGTTCGAGTGCTCTGAAGATGATCTTCAGACCACCGCATAGAACAGAGCAATACGAGTCGGTTGGGACGAGATTCGCAAGAGTGCTTCCGGCGCCGGCGTTGCTGCAAAGACTTCTGAAGGCCTTCTTCATCTTGCCTGTGAAGCCTGGAGAAACGGCCTTATCCTTCTCGGCAAGGGTCTCCAGGGATTTGCAAGCGGCCAAGACCGACTCTTCGACATCTGTCCAGGAATGAGATGTCGTCAAGTCAAGAAGTGGAATCTTGCGCTTAATGCAAAGCCCATTTGCTTTCAGAATCAGAGCGGTTTGCGCTTGAAGACATGTGTGGTAGATATCGTCCAAGTTACTGCATAAGCATACGACGGTCAATCGACAAGAGTAATTTCAACATGGCTGCAAAGGTGAAAACTGACGGCGGCTCGTTCTCGCCTGATTCCGCCACCCACTGCTGGGATGGAGTGTACACTGCTCCAGAACCAGGTGTCGCGTTTAGCGCTGGGTGAATGTGCCCATCCAACCTCCTGACCATAAATTCTGGCACCTCGTAGGCTGCGAGAGAAAGCGTTGCTTGACGAGGAATCGATCCATCTCCTTCGGGGTGGCTGGACTCCCTGGAGTCCATGTCGACAGCCTTGTTTCTTCAGCAAGGTCAAGAACCCATCTGTAGATGAGCTACCGGCGACACTCGACGGTTGAATCGGACGGCCCCTCAAGCGAGACTAACAGCTCGTCTAAATATAGACCTTTGGTAAAGAGCACACTTGTGCCCTCAAAGCGGGTGACGGCACACTAGTTCTCTAGTTGTGACCTAAAGCGGACGAATGAAGGGTGCCTATCCTCTACAAGGTCCGCAACTTTGATCTCCGAACCTGCACATAAGACCAATCAACGGTGCTGCACCAAGCCACTCATCCACTCCTGCTTTCAGTTGCATATGGGAATCGGTGGAGGTCGGATAATATCGGATTACAAGCCAATCGCTAGCACGAATGTCAATGTATCCCCCACTCCATATTCAGCTGAAGCTTGGCACTCGGGCGTGGCGTTTCCTAAGAACGAGAGTTGAGATCCTTTCATCGGCCGTCTCACTCTGACGGGGGTTGCGCTTTAGCCAATCCATATCTTTACATATTCTTATTCCTGTTAAACTAAACTACTTCTTTAGTTGAATCGCACCACTTAGATTCGCTTCTTGAATCTTCTCCCCAGTTCCATCGACTTATCATTTGCTAGTCCAGCTAGCTCCAGCAGCAGTTATGACAGACTCCGAGCCATCCGCCGTTGCAGTCAATCCCTCCGGACCAGAGCTACATCCAGTAGCCGATCAAGGAGCCGAGGGTGGCTTGGCTGGTCTAAACGTCAAGGCCAAGCTAGGTGAGGATAGCGAAGGAGCGAGAGGGTCAGGTGAGGTGGCAACAATTGCCAATACCGATTCATCCAAAGAGGAAAACGAACAGTCTCGCAATCAGTCGCCCCCAGACAACAAGTCACACCCCACGGATGTTTCGCCTAGCCGCAAGCTGAGCAAAAGGCTGGACCTAGTCGCCAATATTCTCGAGCAGGAGCTCGAAGATTTGCGGCTAGACACTTCAAAGGACATCCCACCAAGCCTTAGTCGCCAGATTGAGCTCATTCGGAAACTTGCCGTGGAGTCTAGACAGAATCAAACCTCAAGGTAATTAAAGAGTGGCACCTAACTACACATCACAACATGGTCAGAATACTGGAGCTCACAAAATTTTGCATTGTCATAGGCCTACTGACAAGGGTGACGATGAAGAAGAAAGCGAAGATGATGATGAGGAAGAGTTAGCTTGCGAGGTAAAGAGGTTCAGCATGGAGGAATGGAAACAGCTAAAAGGAGTGAATGGCTCCGTAATGGCGGCATACTATCGCACTCCTACAACCTATGAAAGTGTCGACGCCGGCAAAGGACAAGCAACAGGCCTCAGAGAGCGACAAGAGAGACCACTGAGGGTTTCGATTGCCTCCAATCACTTGATTTACGAACTAGAGGATATCACGGATGTCATGTTCGAGCATTTCGTGTATGATTCCACCCTTTCAGAAAACCCAACTGGTAAGAGATGCTAACAGTCTTCTCATGGTAACAGCCTGGCTCCTCCCTACAAGGTAAGCGACCTCGTGGTTGTATATTCATGGGAACACTAATCATCTCCTTAGCTTTTGATCAACTACTATCCCGAGATCAAGGAAAGGGTTCATCAATTGCAGGACCGACTAGAGCAGGTGGAAAAGGAGAGTTATGCCCGAAGCATGGTGAGGTGGTTGGGATATTTTGAAACTCGACAAGGCTCCTCATCCCTCAGCGGTAAAGCGCCGATTGAAAAGAGTGTCCAAAGCGATGCATCTCTCTCTCCAAAACAGGATGCTTCGGACAGCGCCAGGTATCCAACAGAAAACTTGACCCCCATCCCACAAACTCCAAAGATGTCAACCTCGGGAACGGGAGCAGTTGTGGCGCCAGCGAAGAAGAAAGAAAATCTCAGGAAAAAGCGAAAGGAACTGACTACTCGCATCAATCACTTGCAACTGCTGAATGACTTTATTAAGACGGAACTGGCATCCTATGTCAATTTGCAGGAGAGCATCAAGGCTGGGGTGCTGGAAAAAATTGCCTTTGAGGACCTCTGTTATCTCTTCCAACCAGGTCAAACATTGTTTTTCAAGAAAAAGGGCTACGATCAGCTCTGTAAAGCCTACGCCGTTAGTGGTGGCCAGCAACGAAAGCGAGCACCAACCCAGGAAGAGGCCATGCAACGGGCCAGCCTCCACAACTCAACACCATGGATCAAGAACGACGCTACCATCATGAACAATTCAGGACACGGGACCTGGAGCCCGCTGACCGTCGATCACTATATCATGGAGTTTGATGGCCATGTGGTCGGGCCAAAAGATGGTCGAGAACAGATCAAGCACTACGCGGGGGAGAGAAGAGTTACGGACCTTCCAATTTATCCTCTCAGGTTCCACAAGCAGAGAGCTGAGGTGATCCAGAAGCTGACAGCAAGGGGCAAGAAGTACATTTCATCGTACGGTCACAAGAGCTATTATGGAGTTACCTGTCCGCCAAACCCGCAGGTCTCCCCGGAAGAGCTCCGCGGCGACGTCTTCATTGATGTCAAGGATTACTACCGGAGCAACCCCCGCCTGAAGCCCGAGTTGGGAGTGTTGCAACGCACGAATCCCGACGACGCAGAAGTTGAGGAGTATGTTGCAGGGACTCTCGCGTTCTTCTGCGACCACAGAGTCGACCAGAAAGCCGCTGAAAACTTCATGTTGTCGTATCAGACCGATCTGGAGCCAGTCGAGTATAGGCAGTTTCTCTGGTCGGAAAAAACTCTCCCGCTCTTCCCTCACCAATTGCCCGCCTACGTTTTTCGGACCCGGCAGTACGGTGCGTGTGAGTCTCAGTCTACTTGTCCACTTTGCATTGACCAGTTACGATTTTAGTTCACGTTGACGTCAATGTTGTAGCGGAAATTGATAAGAGTGACGAGGCTCGAGTAGGCAGCTTCGAGGACCTAGTTATCCCCGAGAGCCACCGCAGCATCTTGGTGGGACTGGTCAAGAATCAAGTGACAGAGGAAAAGGCAGAACC
This sequence comes from Thelonectria olida, assembly GCA_020736575.1. Lineage (NCBI taxonomy): Eukaryota > Fungi > Ascomycota > Sordariomycetes > Hypocreales > Nectriaceae > Thelonectria > Thelonectria olida. The sequence continues at coordinate 157,139 of JAGPYM010000029.1, read as the reverse complement.
TGGAGCAGATAATATTGATGCTATTTCTCCCCAGATCGACATCGTCAGAGGCAAGGGGCGAGGCTTGATCATTCTCTTGCATGGTCCACCCGGGTCAGGCAAGACGAGCACGGCCGAGACACTGGCAGCCTACACTCGACGACCGCTCTATCCAATCACTTGCGGGGACCTTGGCATAAGCCCTAGAGAAGTCGAGTTGGCCCTGACGGAACACACTGAAAGAGCACAGCGGTGGGCTTCGATTTTGCTTCTAGATGAAGCCGATGTCTTCTTGACCCGACGAGACTGGCGAGATACGAACCACAACGCGCTGGTGTCCGGTACGTCCTTAATACCACCAAGTTTACCTTTGCACATATTAATGAGCGTGTCTGACTCTCTTAGTCTTTCTTCGTCAGCTCGAGTATTACTCGGGAATTCTCTTTCTAACCACGAATCGAGTTGGTGTCTTGGACGAAGCCTTTAAATCCCGAATCCACGTCTCCCTCGCCTACCCAACCATCCAGCTTCAAGCGACAATCGAAATATGGGAGGGCATTCTCAACCGCATCGAGCGAGACAACAAGACGGCCGCTATCAAGACCAGATTCGACAGAAACGCGCTCCTGTCGTTTGCCAAGAATCACTACAAGACTCACGAGAAGACGGGCACGGCGTGGAACGGCCGACAGATCCGAAATGCGTTCCAGCTGGCTATCGCTCTAGGCCATCATGAGCGAGACAAGAAACTACAAGCCGCGGCTCTGACATCAGAAGAAGCTGTCAGGAGTGGAGAACGGAGGTGGATGACGGTGAAGCTGACCAAGGACAGTTTCCGGAATGTTGCAACAACGGCGAGAGACTTTGAAGATTATCTTCATGCCGTGAGAGGCCACGACAGTGACATAGCGAAACACATGTCGCTACGGCACGACCAACACATGGAGAATGACCTGCGAATGCCGACAACGGGGGCAAGAAAAGAATACGGGTGGCAGCAACAGCACCTGGTGTCGCCTCGGTTTGCGAGGGGCGAGAGAAGTTCTGCTTTCTCAAGCTCTTCCCGAGATAAACAACGTCCACGGGCGAGCCTTGAACGACGTAGTCCTTCCGTCTCCCGCAGCCAGCGGGGAGTCCGACGGCCACGGGATGAAGAAGTCTCTGAGGCGGAGGAGGAAGAGGAAAGTGATATCTTTGAGGAGCTTTCATCCAACGAGGATTAGGTGTCCGTCCCGCTATACCAGGTTAACGGTGGGTAGCTTAGGTGGCGATACATAGTATCGAGATATTGTCCATGTTTTTTAGATGGCTATCCGACATGATACACGTCTCTGAAGATAAACGCTACGTCTCTATATTTGCCCTTGATGAGCGGACAGCTTGTGCAATAGCAGCTACGTCTCTACGGACGCCTCTATGTCCGACATGATATTTAAGAACAAACACCACAGCCCCAGGGTTCCAAACCCTCAGCTACTCACTGCTCCTGACCTCTCTCATCTTTCGCCCTGTTAAACCCATGTGCCCTCAAAGCCTCGGAATGAGGTGCAGGGTAGGAACCCAATGACGAGACCAGGAGTGAGAATTTAATCCAGGAGGGGAAACTGAAATTCAGCTATCAACGGAAGGATCACTGACATATACCGATCATGTACCCTCACACTGAAAGGACATCAATTGGTCCGATATGCTCGTTCTATCAGCGTTTAGGACAAAATTGCAACTACAGGTCCATTGACCCTAACCCTGCCTAGGAACACCAAGGTCAGATGCCGGCTGTTGTGAGTCTGAGTCTATTATTGAGCAATCGTTCCGTTTCGGAACGAATTCCAGACGAGCGAGCATATAACCCTGGTCGCTTTCAACCACGTTGCTAATTATGTATGTAATTAGCACCTTCGATTGGAAACCCTAGAAAACAAACTAGACCGGGTGTTGCAATCCCTGAGGTCTGTTTCTTCGTATACAGGAAAGAAAATTTGGTGAATAACGCTCACTCTCGCTCTAGTCTCCTCCAAACACACCAACCGCCTGCAGGTGTCCCCCTCGCATCACCAATGTCTAGACCGTCTCAGGATGTTCTCAACGCACAACACAGCATGCCAAACCAGCCAGGACCATGATCAAGAGCTTCGCCTAGCAGTTGAGATGCTCGGTCATCGATTCCCACCCGGCCACAATTGCGCATGCCGTTTTGATAGTTGCGATCATCCACCTGCAGCATAGCTTTGTCGAGGATGATGTACTTCGCATAAAATCACAGCATGGTTATGACAAGTGTGTACGGTTTCTGGACCGTGTAGGGCCTACCTGGCCGTTTATCCTCTCGATGGTATGTCTCAAGTTTATGACCTACCCAAACATGCTAATTTCCATTCGTCATATAAGACACAAAACCTGCGGAAGTTGCAGGATAGCATTACCACTGTACCAACCACCGGCGACCGGCCCAACGACTTTCATCAAAACTGGTCAATTGATGTGCAGTTACTCTGGAATATCCTCGTCTACGAAAAAGCCGGGCGCAACGCAGCCTCTACAGACACGTCTATTTACGACGATGTGATCACCTCAGATGCTGACATCTCGAACACGATTATGGAGCAGACTTTGCTATAGTCGGCTCAGCGGGTATCTCTGGCCACAAGTCGGCGCTGAGAGCAGTTATCTGTTACGAGCTGAAGATTTTGGAAGGGCGGTCTACGATTGGCTGGATTTTGATATGACCAACGTTGCATAGGACCAAGAACGAGTCTGTTATATTCCAGGAGTCTTATTAATAGTTGCGCGGAAGCAGCCTAGTTGTGTTGACCGGGGAAAAATTGAATTCGCTTGAGAGACGGGTGTTGATGACCCTCGCAAGTCTTTTCAATGTTATTATCGCCAGCTATATGCCAAGCAAGTAGATTCCACGAACTAACAATCTTTCTACAGATTCAATAAAGCCGGGAAAGGTTTTTATATGACATAGTGAGATAACCACCCATTATTAAGAAAATTTGACGCATCCCAATGCGTCAGCCCCTGGTGATGCTGCTGAGGCTCATGAGAAGGTTGTTGGGGGCAACAAGACGAAATGTATTGGCGGGCATCCCACACTGATGATCAGGTGCAAAATCCGACTCCGTCTTCCCTGTCAAGTATGTCCAGAGCTATGAGTATACAGGAGACAGTTACATTACATGAAGCCAGTCCTAGCCTCTCCGGCTGTGTGCCACCTAACACTACCCCTGGTACAATCACTACCCAACACTCTCCCTCTGTTATTTGTGTCCAGGCCCAGTCAACAGTAAGAATTTGTCTTCTACATACTCTACAGCTTGTGTTTCTCCTTGGCCCATTCATCAAGGTTACCATAGACATGCAGCCAGAGAGAAGTGTGATCAAGATCCTATTGTCATAGGGGTCAGTCTCTCTGAGCTTTCAAGTACTGTTATACAAACCAAGATTGCACTTACATGGGTTCGAGGATCCGCATCGACTTCTCGGAAAGCCTTAATGACCGCCTCGCCTGCCGTGGGGTTGATATCCACCTTTTTGGCTGCGTTGATACCAATCGTGAGATCCTTGACACTCAGTGCGGGTGCGAATGCTCTCTTATAGTTATTGCTAGAAGGAGCCTCGGGCACAAGACCGGGGACTGGCTGCTCAAAGCCTATTACCCATGAGTTGTCAGTTCCATCTGTAATGCACTTAAATAGAACCTCTTATCAATACCGTATTTCAGCCCAATAGCCATACCCTCGGTGGCTACCAAGTTGTTTGCGAGGGTGATCCAATTGTGAGCGATCCTAGCAACTTGACCCATGCCGAGCCCGCCGCAAAAGGTAATAGTCCTGGGCACTGCAACCAGGGAGAGGGTCTCATGGACGCGATTGCTGACTTTGTCGGTTTCAGTCGGTTCGGCATGACCGACCATGAAGGACAGAGTGCCTGTATTGGCACCCCACATGCCTCCTGAAACTGTAGCATCAACAAAGCTACCAAGTCCAGCGTTGATGATGGTCTTGCCTAGCTCCTGTGTTGAGTCGATTTCGATAGCGCTGCACTCGGTAATAAGTCGCTCAGGGTTAGTAGCCGTAATCACGCCATTCTCGAGGTCCAGGTAGACCTTCCACACATGAGGACCAGCAGGCAGGCTCGAAAGAACAACTACAGCGCCCACCTTGTTCACCAGGTCCCTTGCCGAGGAGGCAACTTCAATATTGCCGTAGCGGCCGAATTCCTTGATGAGCCGCTGGATCACGTCCTGGTTGAGGTCCAGAACATGAAGAGTGGCGGAAGACGCAATATTCTTCCGCAAGTTACTGGCCATGCCATAACCGATGATGCCAAGGCCTTCATGGGTCAGCTTATGAGCTTCAACATCGACTCGACAACCAGATACATACCAATAACACCGAAGTCTGTAGCCATTGCTGTGGTTTGTTGCTGTTTTTGGCCTAATTGTGGCGGATCTGATTGTCGATGGATTCTCAACTATGAGTCGAGAGTCTTTGTCCTGAAAGAACCACCATTTCGATTCTTGAGAGTGGCCATTATTCAAACTACTTCCCTTCTAGAGGTTTGAAGCCCATGGAAAGTCCTGCCTGGTGCGTGCCAGCCATGCTCTTTCGGTGGCACGGGGGATCTCCGCTTCTTTCGTGTATGGGCATCAGAATGCATTCCAGTGCCAGGTCAAGGTCTGTCTTTTCCTTTTTCCATTTCCATTTCCATTTACTTCGCCATTGAGCTCTGTCTTGCCCTCAAGAGCTCCAAACAAATCTACTCAGCGCTATCGCTACAACTGGTTTCGTTGAAAACAGGCCAGATCCGCACCACAGGAGCTCGTTCAAACCTCCAAATGGATCCGGGAACCCTCCCGGATCAGAAACTGGAGCCGATCTAGTATGTCTTGATGCCATGAAAATAATGCGTAAATCCAGGTGCTAACCTGCTTTCATTCTTGCTTGCGCTTGCTACTGTGGATGATTATACCTGTGAAGCCACCCGCCACAACTTAAGGGGCGGGATGCAAAGGAAATTCACAACGCTGGGACCATCGGACCATCATCTCGTCACTCCTGCACATCGAACTCATGGGGTATTGGCACATATGATAAATAGAGAAAACTAGATTATGCACTCCGTCAAGTAGGCTTCTATGCCGCGATATTGAGCAGGGGCTCCCCAAGAAGCTCAGCATGGACAGCGGTATATCCGTTGCCAGACTGAGTGCGGGGAGTAACTCGGCCATCCGACTCTACTCGAGGAATATCAGCGATCAAGGGCTCTGTCCATTCAGCAAAGAGGTCGACTGCCCGGAGCCGGTTCGCGGGCTTTGTAGCAGCTAGCAGCACGTTCTGGGCGGTTGTCAAAGCAGAGCCCCATGGGTCGTCGCAGGCAATAGTCATGCCAAGGGCAGCAGCAACGTCGCGTATCAATCGGGCCTTGGTAGCCCGCCGACGCGAGAAGGCTTGATGTTGATACCCGCGATGCCATTGGAATGCGCTGTGAACAGATCGGATACCGTCACGACGCTCTCGTCGAGGAAGATAGGAGACCAGTTCGACGACCAACCTCGGCACACTTGGCCAGTGTGCGGCAGGGTTGCTCAAGTCCAACAGTAATATCTTGTCCCATGGCGCGAGCAAAGATCAGGGCCTCCTCGAGAGTCCACCCGCCATTAGCATCGACCCAGATATACACATGGTCCGGGAGTGCCTTCCGCACAGCCCTAACCCGCTTGGCGTCGGCAATGGGGTCATCTCCAGCCTCAAGCTGCATCCTAATGGCTCCCTTCTTCAACTCCCCTTGGAACATGAACTCCATCACGCTCTCACCAGGGTGTGGGCACGGGCAAACCCCGTCCCCATATATTTACACTCCTTAACCCAGGATACAAGCCAAGCTCGACAAGGTGGTGACAGTTTTGTCTAAATGGAAGAAAAGGACGCGTTGCCAGTCTAAGCAAGGGCAGAAAAGAAAGCATCTAGCAGTAAAAACTCTTAATTGCTTTGGGCCCGGTGTGCTCGGGGTGAAAAGTAAAGACAAGCATGTTGAGTTTGCGACTCTGTAAAGCTCCCGTTGCTCTGAGCAGACGCGTCTCGCAATATTGAGCGTGTCTCGGCAATAATGTCAACCCTCGCTCGGACTTGAGCGGGTTCCGAGTTTCACATCTCGACCAGGCCAGTCCGATCCCGCTCACGTGACGACGAGAGTTGTTCTCCATAGCTCACTTCTTTACTCTAGGGTAGTGGAATAGGACATTGCATGCCTCAACTCCTCGCCACACCATGCGCAGTGAGTCGTGGCCTGGATTCTAGAATGAGGCTCTCGTCATAATTGCCTAGCCACGTGGTGAAGGGCAGATTCTCACTTCTTTACCACTCAAGCTCACCTATAAAGTGTCAAGTCAAGGACGGCTGGAAGAGATACTCCAACAAGACAGACTCAAGATACAAGTTGAATTTCGCCCTGCAGGCATGATTTGGGCAAGAGATGATGAGCGGAAGTGTGCGTCACTACACGATGGACTATTCAATTTCACCTTCAGAAGGAAAAATACTATACTTCTTTAGTCAAGTTCGAGACTTCTCATTGTCACTTCACTAAGGAACAGATTCAGCTGCTACCACTTGTAGTCTATCAAGATCCCTACTCCTGGCTCTTTCCTCTTTGACTCCTCCACTTTGCCAAACCGACTAAACATTCCAACTCAATTGTGTGAGGCATCGGGTACGTTGAGTTATTACCTCCATGTCGATAATCATGCCTGATTGAATTAATTATCTAATTTCTGTCGCCTTGGTAACCTGCGTGAAAAATTCTCACCCCATGGAAAGCGCACTAGCAGGCTTTACCATTTGTCTCTTACGTATCAGCAGAGATTGCGCTCCATAGGTACGGAGAAGGAAAATCTCTGCCGCCGGTCGTAGAATTTCAGATGGCAGGCTATAAAAGACCGACGGGACTTCTTTCGTTTTGAACTTTTCTTCTTTTCTTCTTCATGTCGACAATACTTCAGTACGTGAACCCCTACAAGAGCACTCCGGAGTCTCTCCAACCACGGCGTGCTTGCATCTTTCCTTGAAATGCCTTTGCTGACTTGCTCCCACAGGAGAATCATTTCTATAGTATTCGACCTTCTCTTGGTTCCTAACAAGAGCCACAGATCCCACCCTGGTTGATGAATGTATATCCTCAACACCTTAGAGTGAATATCCTTTGGTCCTCTCGCTCTGTCCGCAAGGACGGCGGCGTCACGTATTGTGGCTGCTGTATAGAGAGATGCTTTCTTGATGATCTCGACCCTGTTTGCGGTCTGCCTTTTGGGCGCGCTGGCGGGGTGGGTGTTGATGGACGTCTGACAGGCTATTTACTCTCCCTTTTCATTGCTTCCCAAGGCTTGCCTTGGGGGTGAAGAAGAGGTTAGTATGGAGTAGATCCAAGCGGTACCCTCGGGTTGTTAGGGGAACGCCGCCGTGGATGATAGGCGTTGGCAGTGACGGCAGTTGTCGTTGGTCTTCGCGTTGAAGGTCATGACTGCTTGCAAGAGTGCTCCTAAAACTATGTCTTGTCGGTACTATTACCATGTTTTGTTCTGCCTCGTAGTCTAGATTCTCTTTTCACAAGGGAGCAGTACCTGCTATAGAAACTTCCATTCTTATTATTAATTTCAATACGCCCAGTGGTTGCTATTCGGTCTTACATCCTTTCCCCAAGTACCTCAAACATAAGCATTACAAACAATCCTCAATATCACCATGTAGTCCCACATCCATCATCTCTTTCACAATATCCCAGATGCCGGCACCACACTTCTTCGCGCCTTCGTCATTAAACGCCCTCGGGTCATATGTCACCTTGATCTTATGCCCGGACACCATCTTCGCTACCTCGACCACCAGCCCATACGGTTGCATCATAGTCGCTTCCGAACCCGCCATGAACACCCACCGCATGTCTTCGCCTTCACCCGTCGGGAACGCCTGCTTCGCCTGAGCTGGCACGGGGTCAAATGGCTGGAATAGAAACAGGCTTCTATTGCTGTACTTCTCCCGCTCCAACCCTGCAGCGGCGAAGATCTCGTCTAAGCCGACCACGCCATTCTCCGTCGTCGACCAGAATTCTGCCTGAGTGGCCTCGAGGTAGCGCCCCACCGTTCCGGACACGTCCGCCTGCAGTGGGACAAAGTTGGCCGTGCAACCGTTGATGTCCTGTGGGTTTGGCAGTGGGACGTTGCGACCCGTATACAGGTAGTCCATGCCGACAGTCCGACGACCAGTGGCCCGCGCAAGCCAGGCTTGGAACGCAGCCTGGAACAGGATTGGGACTGTGATGCCGGCCGCAGTAGCAAAATCATCCACGTTGACGGCGTCGGGGACAAAGACCATTCTAGACGCGCTCGGGGACGGAATGTTGGGGTACTGGAAGCCAAGGGGCTTGCGTGTCTTGGTGAAGAAATCGAGGGCGCGAGTCTTCTCTTTGTCTAGGCTGGCCATGTGCAGAGCAAAGTCTCTGAATGGTGAGATCTCCGTGACATGGCCCAAGTGCTGGATGTCTTTGAAGTGAGAGGCAAAGATGCGCAAGAGAGTCCCGTCATATAGACCGTGGTCCATCTTGGTCACGATGTCGACGTGGCCCGAGGGAGAACGGATGGCGGCGTATCGGATAAATGGTTCACCAAACTTGAAGTGAGAGTCGTAGATGCTCTTGATATATGCGCTCTTCTCGTCCTCGGTGCGGACGTCGATGAGGTCGAGGACAATGTTGGCGCACCTGAGGACTACGCCATACCAGCTGCCATCCTTCTTCGTGAATGTCGTTCGGAGAATGTCGTTGGTCTCCGTTAGCGTCTCAACTGCGTCGACCCAGTTCTCCAAGTTATGGCTGGAGGGGAAGGGCCGGACAGTCATCAACACCCAACCCTTGCAGTTCTTGCTACCCTGTGACAAGAACTCGGATTGTCCAGGGGGGCATGGATAGATGTACTCAACCTCATCAATGGGAAGACCAACACTGTCCATCTCGTCATAGACAACCTGAGGTGGCTCAAACTCGACGACGGTGGAGGACTCGGATTCCACGTCATCAGCAATACCGATCTGCTTGGCCATGTCCTGAAGCAAAGGGTACTTCAAGATGGTGCTGACAGAGAGACTGTAGCCGTGCTTGCGGGTATAGGATGCGAGATTCATTGCCGAAATGGAGTCACCGCCCAGAGCAAGAAAGTTGGCCGTCTTTCCAAGGACATCCTTGTCCACCTTGAGTACTGCCATGAAGGCCTCCTCCATAAACCTCTCGCCTCCTGTCTCAGCAGCGACCAAGCTTCCAGCGCCGCCGAAAAAGTCAAAGTAGTACCGAGAGACTTGGGCAATCTCCATCTTCTCAGCCCAGGCGACCAGTAGCTTGCGGTTGACCTTGCCAGAGGGCATCAGAGGCAGAGAGTGAAGCGGGAGGATGGTCTTGGGGTACATGTAATGCGCGAGTCCAGTCAACTTGTTCCTTAGATCTGCAACGCGGTCGAGGAAGGCTTCTGGAGGCTGAATCCCAGTCTCACTTGACTTATCAAAGATGGTATATGCAGCGATCTGTGGCTTCCCCTCCATTTTGGCGACAACAGCAACACAGTCGGTGAGCCCGCCGGCAGCAATCATGGCCCGCTCAATCTCACCAAGCTCGATGCGATGACCGTTGACCTTGACCTGGTTGTCCTTGCGGCCGAGGTATTGAATCTCACCGCCCGGCAGCCATCTTGCCAAGTCACCAGTGCGGTACAACATGGAGTGACCAGCAAGGTCTGTCTTAATAAAGACGGCAGTGTTCATCTCAGGCCTGTTCAGGTAGCCCAAGCCAAGCTGTGGGCCAGCAACGCAGAGCTCGCCGACGGCACCATATGGGACGAGGCTGCCACCGTCTCGCTCGAGGATGAAAGCCTGCACGGTGGGGAATGGGCGACCAAGGTTGTTCGCGCGGTGGTCAGATTCCATGTCGCGCATTGTTACAGCAATGGCTGTCTCACTCGGCCCATACGCCTGGATGATCAAGCAATCGTTGCCCCAGATGTCTACAATGTCCTCAGTCAGGGCTTCGCCGCCGATGGTGAGGGATCGCAGGCTTGGAACATCCTTGGGAGTGAGCAGCCGAGCGATTGTTGGTGTGAAAAAGGCGTGAGTGACAGTCATCTCGTTGATGACTTCGGCGAGGTCGGAGAGGAGCCTGTCGTTGGGTGCAATGCACAGCGTTCCCCCGGATGTGAGCGTGTTGAACATCTCCAGAATTGAGGCATCAAAGATGTAGTTTGAGAACTGGAGTGCTCGCCAGTAGCCTCGTTTGCGTCCCTCGTATTGAACCATGCTCTCCACTGCCGCGGCTCCGGCCCCGTGTGGGATCAAGACGCCCTTGGGCTTACCCTGCCGATTGTTAGTCAATAACCCTTTAGGAAACAAGCTAATACTTACAGTGCTGCCTGAAGTGTAGATGACATAGGCTGCATCTTGGCCCTCGATGGTAATTTCCGGCTTTGCTGTCTCGAAAGCTGCAAAGTCAACATCGCCCAGCAGGACAATAGCAGCGTGCAGTCCTGAAGCCTGCTCGATGCCCTTCTCAGAGAGAACAAGCTTCGCACCGACTTCTTCGACAATAAATCGGTTTCGCTCGACTGGGTTCTCCGAGCTGAGCGGCACATAGGCTGCACCAGTCTTAAGCACACCCCAAATGGCAATAATCATCATCGGAGACTTTTCCAACATGAGACACACAAAGTCTCCTTTCTGTACCCCAACCTCGACGAGATATCGGGCGAGTTGATTCGCCCTGGCATCGAACTCAGTGTATGAGATGGACTCAATATTCTGCCACTGCAAAGCAACACGGTGAGGGAATCGCGTAACCATCTCGTCGTAGCGGCTGAGCATAGTTGCTGGAACCTGCGTTGGCATCTCGACGGCATGAGACAACATCAAGCTCTCTGTTCCAGTGATCAAGTTGATGGTTGAGACGGGGCGCTGTGGCTCATGGAGCATCATCTGCATCGCCATGATAAACTGGTCCAAGATGAATCCCGCTCTCTCAGCTTCCATGCTGCTGCTGAGCCGGGCTTGGACGCCTTCCGCGCTCTGCTCAATCTCCAGTGTGGTGTACTCGGTCTTCCACTCGGGCTTCTCCCCGTGCAGCCTGAAGATGTCGTTTTCCGTCTTTGCTCGAACAGGGAGAATGTTGACCATGCTGTCGAACAGGCTAGCATTCTGGCACGATGCCTTCAGGATCCTCCGAAGTCCGTACTGAGAGTGCTTGAGGGCGTCGATCGTGACCGCATGGCCCATCTGGATGACCTCGGTAAGCGACTGCTGTGGGCCAAAGACGAATCGTAACGGGGCGACTGTCAAGGTCGGGCCATCCAAACGATCAATGTCAACGAGCGGGGTTTCGCGCCCGGAAAGAGGAGCTGCGAAGACAATGTCGTTGCTTCCAAGCTGTTGTCCAAGAACAACCGCCCAAGCCGTGTAGATGATGGAGCCAACCGTCACGCCGTGAGAGAAGGCGACCTGACTCAAGTCGAGCCCGAGGGACCGGCGGACATTTGTGGTTTTGGGAGTGGGCGCGAAGTTGATCGTAGATGGAGCAGCCGTTTCCAGGTTGGCTCTCCAAAACGTCTCGGCCGGCGTCCAGTCCATGCTCAACGTTTCTGCCACAAAGCTCTGCAAGGCAGGGCGAGGGCCGGGCTGCAAGCCCTTGTAGTACATGGCGACATCATCATACAGGAACGAGTGCGACCAGAAATCGAATAGTGCGTGGTGCATAGTCACGATGAGGATGGATCCCTGGAGCATCGCAGCCCTGAAGAACGGCTCGCCTAAAGAGAAGCCTCGCTTCAAGTCTTCCGCCGTGTACTGCTCTAAAGGCATGTCTGACGTCTCCAGGGGAAAAGCCATGTCAGCCCGGATCATCTGAATTAGCCCTGTGTCTCCGAAGACAAACGTCGTTCGCAGATTTTGGCTCTTCAGAAATGCGATGTGCAGCGCCAGCCGCAACCTGACTGGGTCCAAGTTGGCAATGTCCCACACTCGTTGATACGTGTAGTCTGTGCTACCTTGAAGACTGATACCGACAAGGCTCTCCTGGAACTCAGTCGCGGGGAAGGCATCGACAACTCCAGATTGGGTACGGATACTCTGAAGCATTTCCTGATCCTCGATAAGAGAGAATGGGGCGATTATGTCGACATCCTTCTTCATGACGGCCTTTTCGCTGAGGGTTGCGAGACTCTCGCGACGGAACATCGACTCCAGAGTTAAATGGATGCCGCTCTTTCGCAGCTCATTCAGCATTTGGATGGCTTGAAGCGAGCTGCCGCCGAGATCGAAGAAGACATCGCTACCGCTAATGAGCGATACGTCCATGGATAGGGCGTCCGCCCAGACGGCCTGAATAACCAGTCCAACCGGGTCATCAATTTCCTGATGACTACCAGACCTGCACAGAAGCTCGTTCATTGGCGTGGCCTCGATGCGGTTCTTGATGACCTTCCTATCGACCTTGCCATTGGCATTGAGGGGAAGGTTTTGATACTGGATCCAGTAGGTCGGAATCATGTAGGATGGGAGCACGCTCTGTGCCACATCCCTCAGCTTGGGGACGGTGTTGGACCACTCATAGTCCGGATGGAGGACTACAGCCGCAGTGAGAGAATTCGTGCCTTTGACGGTAGCTGCAACGACATAGGCATTGGCAACGGCGGGGTGTCTAGACAGCACCGACGAAACCTCTTCCGGCTCGAGTCGCTGGCCGTTGATCTTGACCTGGTTGTCCACACGACCGAGAATCTCGAAGCCATCTCCAACAATCCGGGCAAGATCACCGGTTCTGAGCATCTTCCCTGGGCCGAAAGGATTCGTCATAAACGCCTTTTCCGTTTCCTCAGGCCGATTGAGATAGCCATCAGCGAGCTGGGGTCCGAAGAGGCAAAGCTCGCCGAGTTCGCCCAATGAGGCAATCTCGTTGGTTTCCAGGCGTAGCACGACGGCATCAGTGGTATCCGTGGGCTTACCCATTATGGCAGGGTTGTCTCCCCGCGAGAGCCGACGGTTGAAGTTGAGCTGGGCGCACTCGCTCAGGCCGTAGGAGACGCGGAACTCGATCTTTTCGGAAAAAGAGTCAGCCAAGTCATGGCTGACCGGCTCACCGACACAGGTAATCTGCTTGAGACAAGGCGGCAGCTGATTCGCTGCGATTGTCGACAGCATGGATGGCGTGAGACCGATGGCTTCTATCTTCATGCGCTGGATGACATCCAGCAGAGAAGTAGTCAGGCTTTCCTTACTGGCGATGCAGAGAAGGCCTCCTTTGCACAGGGTGGCAAGCATGGTGCGTTGAGCTGCTGAGAAGATTGGGTTGTAAAAGAACAGCCATTTGGACTTGCCATTGAGAGAAAAGTGCATAATCCCTCGCGTAGCAGCGCGATGAGAGACGATGACCCCCTTGGGCTTCCCCGAGCTGCCTGATGTGTAGATGATATAGGCAGGAGACGATGGGTCTATGATCAGAGGTTTCGGAAGCCTCGCCGTGGTGGGAGTCTGCCTGAGAAGGGCGTCCACAACCACGGCGTTGGCAAACTGTGACGCGTACGCGGACGAGGTGAGGACGACAGCGGCGTCGACATCTTGGAGAATGAAGCTGTTTCGCTCTGTTGGAGCCGTCGGATCCAAGATGACATAGGCAGACCCAGCTTTAAGGATACCAAAGACTGAGATGAGAAGGTTGGCAGAGCGGTCTAAGCAGACAGCAATGACGGTGCCTGGCGGAAGGACGTTTGCAATCACACTTGACTGCCTGTCCAGAGTCGAATATGTGGTGATTCCCTCATCCTCAACCTCGAGAGCAGGATCACGAGGGTTGAGCTTGGCTTGCTGGTGGAACAAGCTTGTGATGGTTTCGGTAGGCTCTACTGGGGACTGCTTGAATGAGAGTGATAGTCTCCGAGCACTAGTGACCTGCAGATTTGTGAGTTTCCTGTTAAGAAGAGACACAGGACAAAGTCTTACAATCTTAGAGACGTCAATGTCCCAGAGTTGTTGGTGAAGACCAGGATTCCTCGTTCTAGCTTGAAGAGCCATAGTTGTTTTGGGGCCCTTTGGGAAGGACAAGACCAAGAAGATCTGAGTGAGTGTGTCTAACGATTGTAAAGCTAGGTGGGTGGAATGGACAAGGCCAAGGTTATGGTAAGATGCTGAGTGAGAGGATTCTGCGTCTTGGTGACTGCCAAAGGAGTGGGATATATAGATTGAGACAAGATGATGTCGTAACTTGTAAGAGTAGAAGGGTAGGGATAGCGTGGGTGGCCGAAGGGAGGACCAGTAGGTTTATGATGATGATGATATCTGGAAGGGAGGATTGTTGAAACCATTGGGTTCTCTATGTTATATATAGTTTTGATCGACATGCGAGATGGTCTTTTGCTACTTTTAGGTCTAGGAACTTGGGTGAGTATCGCAACAAGTGTTGTCACGGTAGCTAGTACGAGAAGAATACACTTAGGACTGCGACCAGGACAGACATTGAGGCGTAATCGAGCCCTCAGAAGCTTTCTTTCAGCTGTCAGTCCACCGAAAATAACTTTGCCACAAAGTCTCCATGATCATGAATGCAAGAAGTTAGGTCACAGGTGGGTGAGGCAGGCGTGGTCATTCGGCGCTCGACCAACGACTCGGAAATGCGCCAGAATACAGCACAGCCATCTTCGTCTACAGCTTCTAGCCAACTTGAAGCAGACTGGGTCGTGAAGAGTCATGGGCAGTGAGAGCGTGAAGAAGTTTTCGCGGCCGAGTTTCTAAAAACAGAGCCGTCAGCCTAGTTCAAGCCGCTGAACAGCTTGTCTATTCATACGGGATAAAGCGGGGAATGGGGAGCTTGTGCTATGGGAAGTGTCGAAAAGCCTCAGCTGAGGAATGAGATATGGCTATATTTGGTAGATACCAAGGAGTTGGTTGTTAGATCGAGAAATGCGCAGCACCGAGACATAATGTCATAGATTCTAGCGAACTCGGACAAAATGTTGGCCGCTGGGAGGTACGCAGATGGGAGTATGCCTGATCAGATGCTCTAACACTGCCTCTTGGTTTTGATGAGCCGTTGGGCTGTGGCGGCAGAGCCATAGGGCTGGATGCATCATGCAGAAGCCTCCTCAGAGGTACTATATCACCCCCGGTATAAGAATATCTATCTACGTGGGAGCGCCACATGCAACTAGTCCGTCGCCGCCAACCTACTGATGGCCCAGGCTATTTTAGGGGGACATGCGGAGCCGGGACTAGTCGATCTGGGAATAATGGGTTGTCTGAGATGCTCGCCGTCAGTACACGGAGAGGGGAGAGCCTGGGTGTCAGTTTGGCCGCTGGATAGCTGCGGTAGTCCTAACGCCATCCCTTCAGCTCTGCACGCCAACAGGCAGACAGATACCTAAGTGAGAGACAGCAGAGGAAGGTTTTCTCTCCAGCCACGTGTAGGACCCAATGTTTGGCTGCCGGTGCACAGCTGCTTGCATTGAGAGTTGCACTTCACGCAACATCCGCGCCAGCATCTTGCATTATCGTAGACGTTAGCTCCGCGTGCATGGGAGTTCTCAAGTAGCACACCACGCGTATGTCGTAATTACCTCGTAAATGACAAGATGAAGTGAGCAAATATCGTGCGTCGTATTGTCGAATGTCGGTGACTACTTTGCAAGCAGCTGTGGGTCAATGCGACAATGAGTGATGGATACGAGTTATTACTGCTGGGATGATGGGATAACGAATAGGCCTTCTCATATCACCCTCTGGCCTCTGTTTCAACAAACAACCTATGTAAATTGTTACTAGACAATCTCGCAAGCCATCGCAGCTAAGACATACGAGAATTATAAGCACTCTCGCTGTTTAGAATCTCACACGCTTGAAAGGTTCACGTTTAGACATCTGACATAAGGCGTGTATCTCGTATTATGATTCTCGAAGCTCACCAAGATGACGGAAGCTATGGATGTCGCCCACCAAGTTAATCATCCAAACTACTAGCCCCAAACAATGACTTGCTTCCGCTGACCCAGCTTTCCCTTCTTCGCCCGAGAGACGGCCAGCTCCAGTTGCTTCCTCGAATCCTCCGTATTACCCGTGCCAAATGCAATCTCTTGCAGTCCCAGGCCAGGCAGCTGCAGGTCGCCGCGGTTGAACAGCTCCACGAACCAAGCAAATAGATACCGCCGCTCGTCTTCGGTTAGCGCAGCCATCTGTGCCGACGACCGGGACGATACCATGGTCAGGTGGCGCACCCAGAAACTGGCTGCGCTCATGGGCAGGATCTGCTCGGTGCCTGAGAGGAATCCGTGTTGAACAAATGTCCCGCCCGTGGTGAGGCAAGCGAGGATCTGCTGGCCGGAAAATCCACCTACCGAGTCGATGGCCATGGCAAACTTCTTGTCCAGCTTGGCCTGGTCAAGTTGAGACTCGGTGACAACCATGCTCCCAGTGACAGAAATGCCAACTGGGGTTGCCGACAGAGTCTCGATCGTAGAGCTTGCATTCTGCCGGTCGCGAATGACGCTGAGGACTCTGATGCCTCGACGGCGAGCGAACTGCACCACCATCTGGGCAACCACCGAGGTACCGGCATTTTGGATGATCCAATCTCCCGGCCGAAGCTTGCACATGCCCTCGACGAGGAAGTAGGCAGGCGTGACGCCAAGACGCAAGATGGCGCCAAACCGGAGATCGGTAGGCTTCGGGATCTTGTCGAGAAGCGTCTCATCAATGAGGGCGTGCGACCGCCAAGTACCGATGCCGTACTTGGCAGGCACGACAAAGTCGCCCACCTGGAGGTGCTTCACATTGGGGCCAAGCGAGACGACCTCGCCAATGGCGTCAAAGCCCAGAATGGACTCGCCGTCATGCTCGAAGTGTGGCTTTACCGGGTATGCCCCGGCAATGACGGCGAGATCGAGAGGGTTTATGGGCGAAAGGTAGAATTTGACGAGCACATCTGCATCAGTCGGGAGAGAGACCGTCGTGGCGTGGACGTTGATGCCCTGGGAGGCTGCGCTCTTGGTAACGACAAATGATGGGTCCATTTGCAGGCAGATCTCCAGTAGGGACAAGAGCTCTGACTTGGAAGTCACTTGAATTTTTTGAATGAAAAGATTGCAGGGGGAAGAAGAGGCGGGCGAGTGTCGTTGCAGCCGGCGACCGATTGAGTGCTGAGCCCACGCCCTTCTTCGAACGCTGGATGACGGCTTAAGAAAGGACAATGGAAGATGCCGTAGTCTGCTCGGAGAATTTCTTCCTGGCCGCTAGCGTTTTTCAAGGTTGCATACTGCCAGTTCAATGGTGGTGGCTGTGAGAGCTCAGCTGTACCATAGTCACGGGGCTAATGGGAGTCAGCATGGCATAACACAGCACCGGAATGTAATTATCAGATTATACTTGTACTGTAGTTCTACGAAAGACCAAAAAGAAAAGAAGATATTTTAAGTATATTCGACTGTATGTAAAAATAAACCGGCCAGCGGGAACGCCACCATTGTGACAACCCGAGGCATTATTGGCAATCTTGGCCGACATTCGCAGCTTTGATACGCTCTGGTATAACACTTACACATGCCCATTCAAGCGATTCAGTACCATCTCATCAGTGCCGGCTATTCTAAACCTCAGCAAATCTCTCCCTTCTTCTCTTTCCACCTTCAACATCAATGTCCCGCACCATGTCTCAGATCAGGAGAAAGCCTGTTCGAAATTCCTGGCAAGACGCCATGCCTCGCCCGCTGATCACAAACAGAGCACCACTGCAAGAAGTCCGAGGTCGTGTCCATAGCGACATGCCTCATGAATTGCATGTAATGGACCATCCAGCACTCCAGAATGGCGTGTGCGAGAGCCGCACTCTCACTCCGGAAGTCGACCAGCCCAGCAACTATCATTGGCCGCACCACGCCGATGATGATGAAGACGCTGATCTGGGCATGGCCCCAGTGAGGCCCACCTCCCCGTTAGATAACGAGGGCATGGCGGCCTTCAACAATATGAACCCAGCTGCTCCGCAGGTTGCTTGGATCCCCCAACAGTGGTACAACTACCAGGAAACTCGCCCACAGACGCCGGTAGAGGAGGTCACTCTGGCATCCGTGTCTGCCGTGACGAGTCACAGCTCCGCGAGCGATGTCGAGGCGATGCCCGAGAGGTCTATACCACCACCGGGACCCCCGTCGCCCCCAAACGGAGGGACAACGGCTTGGCTACAGGTGGCTGGCGCATTCTTGCTCTTCTTCAGCTCATGGTAAGTCTTGCTCCAAACGTACCACGATCCATATCTAACAGAAGTCGCAGGGGACTCGTTAATACTTTTGGCGTCTTCCAAGAGTACTACCATCAGACGTATCTCTCTTCATTTCCCCCGTCGGCCATCTCCTGGATCGGCACCATGCAGGGCTTCCTTCTGATCGTCGTGGGTGTCTTGAGCGGGCCACTATATGATCAGGGATACCTCCGTGGTTTGATCGGCGTGGGAACGGCCCTGATATGTCTTGGACTTCTCATCGCTGGCGAAGTGCGAGAATACTTTGGAATATTCCTATCTCTCAGTCTTCTCGTGGGCATGGGTGCAGGGTGCTTGTTCGTCCCCAGCGTTGCCATTGTCGCACAGTACTTCACCACTCGACGCCCCTTTGCTACTGGAATTGCAGCAGCCGGAGGCAGTTTCGGTGGCATCATCTTCCCCATCGTCTTCAAAGAGACGCTCGACGCTGTGGGCTATGGTTGGGCATGCCGCATTCTGGCCTTCATTGTCTTTGCGTCGTTGATCTGGCCCTTCCTCGTCATGAAACCGCGCACCATCCCCAGCCAGACGCGTACACTGCTCGATCTCGGCGCCTTCAAAGACCAGTCGTTCACACTCTTCAGCCTCTCCCTATTCTTTACTTTTGCCGGGCTTTACGTCCCCTTTTTCTACCTTCCGTCCTACTCCAAATCTCAGCTCGGCGTGAATGGGTCCCTCATGTTTTACCTGCTGGCTGTTCTGAATGCCGGGTCTGTCTTTGGCCGCTTGATACCCAATCTCATTGCCGTCTACGCAGGGTCTCTCAATATTCTGCTGTTCTGCATTTTTACGTCGGGCATTCTGGTCTTCTTCTGGATCCCCATCCAAGATCTCGCGGGCGTCATCGCCTTCGCCATCCTATATGGCTTCTTTTCAGGGGCTGTGGTTTCGCTCCCCCCAACGGCTCTTGTCACCATATCCCCAGACCTCAGCAAAATCGGGACACGACTCGGCATGTCCTTTAGCTTCGCAGGCTTTGGGCTGCTTGTGGGCAACCCCATTGCAGGGGCACTGCTGCGGAGCGGCTTACACTTCAAGGGTCTTCAAGTCTTCAGTGGCATCGCCGTCATAATTGGATTCGTTCTTCTCGGCTGCGCTACGATGGTGCATACAACCGCGAAGGCGAAGGCGGTGAACGAGGAGAAGTAAGGCATCATGCACCCTTTTCAGGGAACCTATTTTTCAATACCATAGTTTGTAGTTTATAGTCGTGACAGCAGGAAAATGCCTGCGCTAGTTGTCTGTATCGTAGTAGTTGAACACTTTGTTCCTCAAATAAAGATATTGATGTTAGCTGTTTTGGCTACGATCTAAATGTAGCTCTTTTGGTATCTCTCGCGTACGCTGACAAACAATGACCTAAACCCTCCATGTGCAGTGAGTCTTCGGCGGATTGCTACACCAGTTTAAACTTTGGAGCATTCTGGCATTGGAGGGAAATCCCCGTAAGGTGCTCATATTTTTGTTATAGTAAGGAATCCAAAATCCCACCGGATGCGAGTTGCGACAACTACTCATCACCAAGTGGCAGTCCCACATGACTGTCCGGCGCAGGGCAAGACTGCAACCGAGGCATATTTAGAGCACCGGCTTCAATAGCGCCAACGTGTCATACTCTGAGTACGATGTGCGGAATGCAGCCCAAGAATGGTCATCCACATGGTTCAGCATCTTCCGTGTTAGCGGCTCCTCCAATTTTGCGGTAGAGGAGGCAGTATCGCAGCAGCTGAAGGGGCCGCAGCAACAGGTGACAGATCGCAGCGAACCACGTACACTCTGTCCATCTTGACTGCGTGAGGTCGCTGCTAAAATGAGGCTTTTCTCAGGAGGGCCTATAGGGGTCTGGCCAAGCATCCCGCTGCCTCTGTCGGGGTGGGTGGCGGCTATTTGCTAGCTATCCGAGATAAACGAGCAATTCCAGGCTCTATTCCCAGGCAGTAGTAGAAACGAGCAGCGTCCACGTTAGTAGGCACTGCCACAAGCATCCATCACAGGTCTCAGTCTTCAAGATAGGTACTAATGATCAATGTGCATAAGACGGGGCGCTAATGCATGGCTCTGCTGTAGGTACTTAATTTGGCGTCCACGTTTCCAGCTGAGGGTTGGAATGCACACAATCATACTAAGAATAGCTTATAACCTAAAATGTGACACCCTATTACAAGCTTATTCGCACGGCATGTAATACTCGGATAGAGGCACATGGCGGAAGACGTCCCCCAGGTTTGCCATCTTGAAGCCGCCTGCACTCTGGCCGGGGTACTATTTGTGTATTAGAGGGGGCTGAAGTAAGGACGGAAGAAGAGTCTCCGGACAAGGCTGATTGATCCAGGAATAGATACGAGTTGATTCGGGACTCTCGACTAAGTCTCAGCTGCGCTCAACATTAAGCATGCTCCGCCTAGAGTTCGACGGCACTCCATTCCTATCATATATGCCTCGAGTATATATGAAATGGGGTTGGGGAGTAGGTTTGCGTTTCCATCAACATCTTCAGCACTTCAACCCTCTCTGCTCACTTACAAAGCTGCCCCTTATCTTTCCTTGAACAACTTGCCATCTATCTTCGCAGCTACCTTCCTGTATCTTTCTTTTCCCACCGCAGCATATCACACTTCCGCCATTTCCCTCATCCTCTTGGACTTTCATCCACAGCACTCCCCGCCGCAATGAAGCTTCTTGCCAGTCTCTCATTTCTCTCTGGTATGACTTCGGTCATTGCCATGCCCGCTAGCATCTCTACAACCACCGCCTCTGCAGTACCAGCTGCCACAAGCGGCGTCATTCCTCCGCCCATGCATAAATGGCCCAACATTACCTTTACACAAAAGGACTCTTTGCCTCTCGTGCCTCTTTTCAATACCACCGATGCCGACCCCGCAGTCATCAAGGCCCTCAAGACTATCCCATTCCCGCGCACCATGTTGTCGACTCTCGCCCATGCCCAAGGACTCTTCATCCCGCTGATGGGAGTGCTCGGCAGTTCCTTTGACGGACGCACTAGGATTCTGCCCATCGCGGACTGGCTTACTATCGTCTGCCGAACGGGCATCCGACTTGACGCACAGTACGTCTTCGACAACAACGCGCACGGGCTGGAGATTATTGGGTGGAGCTTCGACAAGATCAACGCGCTTAATATGTCGGTTATCGACATTAACTCTGGCCTCGGTCCATGGACACACCGCGAGCGCGTACTATTGCGTGTCATTGATGAGCAGCTAGAGGCACGCACGAACAGACTGACTACCATTGCCGAGGCCCAGACCATCTTCAGCGTCCCCGAGCTGGTCGAGGCGCTGATTATGATCGGGACGTACACGACCTTTGCGGGTGTGGCGAGGGGCCTAAGGGTTGCCGAGGATAGCACCATGCCGGGACTGGATGATATTATTCGGCGCATCATTACGAGCAATTATGCCATTGTCAACCAGGGATGATGTTGTTGGTGGAGTGGCGGTTCTTGTCTTGTAATCGGGTAATTCTTTTCATGTTCGGGGCTGGAGGAGCTCACAAGGGCTTTTCCACGGTACTAATAGTTTGCATGAGGGTGTCTTTTTGAAGGTGCATTTCGTTGGAGGTCGGTGTTTGTAGACCTAATAGAAGATTGAGTTGAGTATCTAGTCAACAGTCATTTGCAACCCGTGAGTGACCGATTCTTGAGCCTCTGAGGTAAGAAAGCGGCGAGATAGGTTGAAGGGGTATTACACCAATAAAATTGCCTAGACATCAATGGATGGATGGTGCCAAGATAAGACGCTCAACAATGCATCTGAGCGGGTGGCGTATACACCAGAATGACACTCTGTGAAGGCATGATTATACGCGGGGTGTCGTCGAACGATTCATAGCCACTACGACAAGAGACGTCAAGGCCAACGGATCAAGACCTTGAGCCCCTGATATCCGGTCCACCAGCTGCAAACCCGTTACCGCACGAGAAAGGTCCTCTCTTCCTTCTCCCAATTTCTAGGGGGTCAGCTGCACCGACAGAGAGGATTCGGCTTTGACGCGCCAATCGTCAACTTTAGTGCAGTGCGGCTGCAGTTTCATAAAAAGAGGGCATCCAAGAAACTAATCAGATCTAGATATTAGACGAGAGGGGAAGGTCTAGCCGAGATGACTTAGTTGTAATGCATACTGATTTATGCTTTATGCACGAAGGACATGTCAAATTTGACATGTCAGAGTTTAACCGGCGATACTGATCAGTGCCTAGCCATCTGGCATGGGTATGAGCATGTCAGGCCATGCTTGGCACCATTGCATACCTCACAATGTAGACCTTGTATTCTCAAGGTTCTGCTCGTAGATTCAGCGAACCAAGCCTGGTACATCCATGTTTGTCTCAAGCCAACGTTCGTATAGGCACTGACCCTTGCTTCTGTTTTCTAAAAATGGCCGTTCATTGCTCACATACTGCAATGGAAGCGGATCTCTTTCGTATCGGACCAACGCTAGCGAAAGAATCACGCGAAGGAATCACGAAAAAATGTAACCATATTAATCATATATCTAGTTAGATGAGGGTTCGTCCCGCTGCATTTGAGGTTGAGGCATCATCCACTGTTCCAGCGACTCTATCTGGACGTATTGCTCGGCATATTTGCAAAGAGCTAACCTCTTCACTCAAATCATGTTGGCCCTCTTCTTCCTGTTCGCAACTATAGCGCACGCCATCGTCGTCTCGGGACCCTCGGGACCTTGGCGCGTCTCGCATCGGGTCGTGGAACTCACCGACGAGTCTCGATGGGATCCGTATGCTTCGGAAACCAGCCCACACAAGCGACGTATTCTGACGTCTTTTTTTCTTCCCATTCACGGGGGCCATCAGGGATGCAAACTCGACAGGGTCGATTATCTACCACCACTGACTGTTGAGGCTTACGGAAAGGTAGCTAGTGGGCTGGGACTACCCAACACTACCTTTGAAGGGTTCGAGCTCGAATTTTGCAAGGCCTCATCGAAGAAGCAGCCGCCACTTCCCGTTGTCATATTTTCTCCCGGCTTCAGTGGTTCTAGGCTCCTGTCCAGCGCCCAGGCTCAGTCACTTGCCAGCCAAGGCAACGTCGTCATCACGGTCGACCATCCTTATGAAGCTACTGTTGTCGAATTCCCCGACGGAACAGCCGTGTATGGATCAATTGGAGACGAGGTGGATGAAGAAACAATTGAAAAGGCTGCAAGAGTCTGTAATACCATGCCTCCGCCCCCCTCCGCCCGCTCCTAACAGTCAGGTGATAGGTCCGAAGCCAAGATGTATCTTTCCTCATCGATCAAATCTCGGAGCCGTCAAATCTACCAGGTGACTTGGATCGTAGACTGGACACGAGCAAGATATTTGTTTACGGCCATTCCATCGGCGGTGCCGCCTCCGCTCTGGTTGCGTTCAATGATGCTCGTGTTCTCGGCGGTCTTAACTTGGACGGTTTGCTGCGTGGGCCTGTCAGCGAAGCCGGTCTTGACGTACCGTTCTTTATCATTGGTGCAGAGAGCACAGCGAACGCGACATCAAACTATGGCGGTTTCATGGACAAGCTTCGTGGTGTAAAGATGCTCCTTACCATTGACGGGACGGAGCACTTGTCCTTTTTCGACGTACCGCTGCTCCTCTCGCTACGCGATGACCTGCCACCAGACTTGAAGCCCGCGATCGCAGCGTTGTTTGGGACCACACCTGTCAAGAGGGTGGCTGCAATTGTGAACGATATTCTCGGGACGGTGACGAGCTTCCTCTTCAAGGGAAAAGTTGAGCCCTTTTGCCAAGTTGAGGATAGGATTTCTGAGGCTGTAATAGTAGAGATGGATCTTAAGGGGGCTTGCAGCGACAAAGCCAGCTGAGCTTCACGGAGCTTGCGTTGAAGTGGATGGCCAAGAGCTGAAGTATAATAGCACTGTATGTTCGAGGGAACTTTTCTTCAATCCAGCGGGTTCGCCCGACTTTTTTTCTGCTTCATACTCGGACATCTCCAAACCCGTGGCAATCCTCTTTCATCCTGTCCCAATTCAGCCTCTGACTCTTGGCACTTCGCTTTATTCGATCGAAATCCCTCATACCTACAACCCATCATTTTCCTTAGTCACCAATATTCGCTTCGACAAAACCACAGATTGGGCCACCAAGAAGGAGCAGAAGTACCGTTCCATTGCTCCCGACGCGCTTCTGAAGAATGAACTCAACAATCGATGAGCAACCCCGTGACATGCAACCGCAACTACCATCGGTGGCGGTGCAGCGATTCTTTCTCATGGCTTTCTGTTTCTATCCGTGGTGGGTTGGCAGCTCGCCACGCAGTACTGAGGACGAAGAGTAGGCAAAGGAGATCATCTCGGAGAGAGTCATCGACGGGAGCAGTTGCAGAGAAGTCCTCCAAATGGTTTCCAGAGACTCATGGGTCATGTTCGGAGCGCAGTAGATGGTGGGCCTGGGGTCAATACCGTGGAGAAGGTCTTTGACAGCAAGTCAAGCCTTGAATGACAGTTGATAGGGTCCGTGGCAACCGCCTGTAGCTGCTCAAAGGGTGAGAGTTCAGGGCTGTACTTGACTTGACTCTATCCTCAAGCCTGTTCAATAGTGCGCTGTACGTAACCGAGGATATATATACTAAAAAGAAAAAAGAGAAAACTCCAGGCGTAAGTATAGTGAGCGCTTTTGATCCGAGTATTTGCATCTAAGTCCTCAAAGCCACTCTCTCGTTCTATCTTAGCGTTGACTGAGGTTTTACTAGTTATAAGGATTCACCACACGATCGTGCGAATTTGAGTGGACGAAGGCAGCGAGTGGGCAGATATGGAGACGGAAGTACGTGGGGACAGGCAGCAGAGGTCGTAGCCAAGCCTTCTGGGGTCTGGGATTGTGCCTTGGGCTGTTGGTAGCACTCCATTATCCGTTGGTTCGCCCTTCAAGTGATTCAGTCTCTGCCTGGCACCGACAAGTAGGCAATTTAGCATCTCACTAGACTGCAAGACGGATAAACATGTTGCAATTTAGCCATTCTAACTGAGTTGATAACCATCACAAAATGTAGACAGCCTGAGCTAAGGCCATATGGGGACATAAAACCCTTCATCCAACGGGCTGGATTCCCTGTGAGATCTCAACTTAGGAACCGTTGTTCCACTTAACACACTGGATACGACGACCGTCATCACCCCGTCGGTCCAGATTCACACACGGGTGATTCTCGTCGTTATCCCAGCTTCCGAGCAAATCGCCAGTACACGAGCCACCGTTCTCAGTCTTGCCGCCGTAGAAGAACCACGGTCCGGAGGCAAAGTAGACGGAGTGGCTGGTATCGTCCATGGTGACGTCGACGTTGAAGTTGCTTTCATGCTCGTAGGAGGCGGTTCCTTGGGCACTGGTACGGGAGTCAGCAGGCGTTACGTTTGCACAAGTCGTAGGTTACAGATGAAAGGGGATATGTGGGTTGGAGGTGGCATAGAACGCTTACCAGTCGCCACTCGAGAACTCGTTGGCTTTACGGTTGGCACGAGGAGCAATCGCTGAGGCAGAAACTGCCGTGGCGGCGCCTAGAGCGAGAATTGCCTTGAAAACGAAGCTGGTGCGCATGTTGTCGATTTAAGGAGTAGGCTTGGTATTGAAAGAGAGGGTTTAAATGATCTTGAGGGCTGCAGTGTCTTGTGTTGGAGAAGTTTCTTGTCTGAAGATGTCGTGAGTGATGGTGAATAAGAGACTTGAGTGAGGACGTACAGGCCTTTATATACCCTTTCCCGAGAGGGAAACGACCAGACGGGGTGTAACAGGTCTCCGGATAGTGGAGCAAGTTAGCAGGAAGCATGAGAGTATTCCAAGTCGAGGAAGTAGACGAGATACCGCTTTGACGAAGATGGATCTGTAGCGTTCAACATAGCCGCAAAGTTGCTGTTGTGACATAGAATACGTCATGGTAGAAGGAAGCTATAATATTGATGAACAATAATGGAAGAGATCATCCACTGGAGCGTCAGGCCAATCAACCACTCAAATCGAAGGGATCCATGGCTTGTCCACCACCCTGAGACAATCCTGCACTAGTATATACCTTGATCTCATAATACAGGCTCTGAATTTCTCCTTGCTATAGTCTAATACACCGAATTTAATACCCCGTCGATTAATCAGCCTCTCTAGGACTCCCTCCTACAGTTTCATGTATATCAAGAGCGTCTAAAGGACTCAAGCCAGTTGGCTCAAATTCGCGGTTTTAGGTACGATTTGCAACTAATTGTATTTGCCATCAAACCCCAACGGTTGTTTTCCGTCATTGAATACATGTCGAACAAGTTAGGAAAGAGTTGGCACCAGACGAATGTCTCCTCGCCCCCAACTCTGCTGCTTTCTAGGTCTAGGGTTGCATATCATCTTACTGTGAGGCAAGTCACCTCACCGAGAAATTGGGATGTGCATCAATGCAAATGGGACCGGTAATGGCGGGACTCTAGGCGCCAATATGTGCCGATGACGTAGCAGGCGTGACTAATACCTATCGAATTCGATCCGAGGTATGGTCTTATCGAAAGATCCTTCCATGAAGTCATATTCGAATACCGGCTCAAGTTCTGGCGATCATTGTGGGGGAGTCAGCAAGGCGCAGTGAGCGAATAAGCCGGCTGAAACATCGAACTCCTGTATGAGACCTCCTTCCCCATGAAACCTCATTCAAAATAGCAACAAGCATGTGTTGGCAAGAGAGCCACATCTTAATCCCACGAGCCCCCCAGCTTGCGCAGATCTCCCTTCTATACATGTTCACTAGTGCGAGCTGATGTTTCCAGAGCTTCCAAGGTGTCACGCCTACCCAATAGCTCGATATACCGTCACATGTCACTACCTCTCCCAAAACCCCGGCGATCTCCTCGAGCCCGTTCTATGATAGTACTTACCACCCAAGCTTCAGCTATTGAATCGGGCCCCAGACTCCCCTCGTCCCCAGTTCGGGATACCTATGAGACCTCCGCAGGACGCCAGTTAAACCCCGTTTCCTTGTGGAGCTTTCAAAGTGCAGCTACTATTGGTAACAACGGGATTGGTCTGACGATAAATATTCCATAGATGGAACAAAGAAGGCATAAGAAACTTGGAAGGAAGGAGGGAAACATAAGTTAAATCCTCCGAAGAGATCTGCTTCAGAAAAAGTAGCTCGCATTTTCAGTAGCTGTTACAGTCCGAATGCCACCATCGGCCATTTCTTCTTCTGGCTAACATCAATCCTTTTGGGGGTACCTTGGGCATGGCTAGGCAAATCTTTACTTAGGTTGGCCAATGAATCGTGAAACATCCTACTAAGATATTCTTCGTACGCCTCAACACCTGTCGATCGGCCATAAAGGTCTGGAGTGGCTGGGAGCTGCGCCCTGCCAAGAATCCTTCAGGATCTCTTCGCCCCCACCCCTCAGGCTTCCCTGAATAGATCCGAGGCTGTGGATACCAGATCCTTTGTTTGATTGGTTTGATCGGACTCGAAGCGCGGTTCACATTCTGCCGGATCCATGGCTTTTTCCAGATCTACACCCAAATGATACTGAGACAATTTTAACATTGCCTTGGCACGGATGTGCGAAGTCCAGCGAGACATCATGGGTTGTCTTGATTGAACCTTTTGCCGTAGCGGATCCTAGGATAGTTTGCATCGCCCCAGAGACGAAGTCATTTGCATTGTACCGTCTTGACTCGCACTATCTGCTCCCGGCTTAGAGCGAGGGATCAATGACAAACAGGATCCCACAACGAAGATGCGAGTAATACAAGGTCTCATCCGCTTTGACGTCACTAATCTTGTGCCGAGTACACGAGTTCCATAAAGGAAACCTCAGGATAGACATCAACAACAACGCCAATAATCATTTCCCCCGGAACGGCTTGACCAAGGAACTCGGCTGAGGCGGCTTATGAGAATGACCAGGTTGCGATCTGCTGTGCACGACACCGCACTTCTACCAAGCCTAAGTTCTCATGAACCCAGGTCTCCCATACTGGTTCACCTTGAACTTGACCACTATATCGCCCGCAGTGTTCCCAAGCCCACTTCCCGACAAGTGCAAATCTCCCACTTGTAACACCTCCCGGTCTGTCGCCCCGAGACCGTAAGCCAGATATGCCAGCTGCGAAGACTTGAAGAGCGGCTTCTGGCGCGATGCAAATACCGTATAGGCCAACAGGACCGCTGTCGCAAGAGCCTCTGCAAAGGGCAGTGTCAACCATCCCCACCGCACACGATAAAAGGTGACTGTGTACGTTGCTGTTCCACGGAATGACTCCGAGTTTCCGTTATCGCCAGCGCTGCCGCCCTGTCGCACCTGCACTGTCAGTGATTGTGCCATGTTCTTCGCAAAACGATGCAAGTCTGCGCCATGGAGAAAGCCTCCCAGGTTCAATCCCTTATCCAGGTTCTGCCCTTTGGTGCCCATTAGCGTTCCGTAGTTACCATCATGGACAAGATTGTTTGTGAACGCGTCCGCGAGATAAGAGAAGAGTCCGGAGTCGGTACTATTGACGTTTTCGATTGTGTAGTTGTGACCAGTGCTGTTTGCATGGTATATGTAGTAGTTAGGGATCCGGATTGTGGTGTTTGAAGTTCGAACGTAGGACCCTTCGATTCGGTAGAGAGGCTCCGTGGTCATATTGGACGTCTTGATACGTGCTGGGGAAGCAACAACTTCTGTATACTGGTACTCACACCAGTACCACTGCACAATCCAAGCTTCCATGGGCACTGGGTCTTTGCTCTCTCTCTGATCTGTGCGACTATGACGCACAATATCGAGGTTTCCGCCACCGTTGTTGTATCCCAGTGACCCAATCGCGGCAAGATAGGTAAATCCATTGTACGGGGCAAGTCTCCAGGTCATGTTGATCGGGTCGGGTACGTTCCAGGTATTGGCGGGTAGTGCAAAAGAAGGGCCCAAGGAGGAGGAGTTCCGGACCTTCTCAAAATCAAACGCGCAGGACACGAGTGACGAGTCCGAGTCATCCGATGCTTCAGAGCACACGGGCTTGATGTCGGCAGTTACATTGTTAGCCTCACCACATATGCCTAGCGTGGTGAAATTCCCCCATCTGCACTCGTGGGCTGGCTCGGGGCACACGAATTCCACCTCTGCGGTCGTTCCAGTTGCACCGGTCATGATGGTTGATTGGCGCTTGATCAAATTGTTATTCCAAGAAGCGTCGAAAATCTATATGTAGAGTCAGTCCATGTATACTTGTCGATAAGCGATCAATAACGAGTGACTGTACGCTTTCTTCGTCCAAGTAAAATGAAGATCCTTGTTCGTTCTGCACTGCATCAAGCCTGCACAGTGTCGAGGAGGCGTAATTGGTTGCAAAGGGTATCTTGACGGTGGCGTTTCGGAGTGTATCCAGTCGGGTTGCTATCTCTAAGATCTGTTGAGCAGAAGGCTCAATCCCCAGAGCCAGAAGGGTGACAATGGCCAGTGCCGATGCAGTTAATGCGCGAAGATTCAATGACCACAAGAAGACGAATGACCCCCAGGGTCCTCGGCTTGCCTCGTCGAACAGTTCAATATTACCCAGACGGCGCGGCTGATCTAGACCACATTTTCTTTAGAATGGGATTCCTTCTTTGGATGCAACAGGAGAATATTACCGGAAAAATAGCTCCATTTCAACTGACTGATACAAGAAGCAATCGGTACCATCATTGCCCCTTTGGAGATCGTAGTCAAGACGGATATCAGAGAGTTGGCCGAGATCCGATGACGCCTCGTCCATTCTGCAATGGGCATGTTGTTTATGTAACTCAAGATTCCGGCGATGGCGATGATGCAGCAGATGCTCAAAATAATGGCGCCAATCTCCCACCACCACCACCATTCTATCCCCCTCGGCACGCTGGCGGGCTGGCGGGCTCTGGGGTAGGTCTCATCCGCGCTTCTAGAAGGATGAAACGAGAGTGGGTGCATATAACCATGGTTCTCCGACATATTCGCGCTGTTGTCCGTTTCTAAAAGCTGCTCTTTAGTTGTCAGCTACTTGGTTAGCAATTTGAAAGATGTCGGACAACCTTACCGGACTTGGCGTTCTGCTCGGCTCAGGATAAGGCTCCCGGTCAGCCATGAGAGGGACTGCCATCTTGCGGCGCGAATGGACAATATTGGGGGTTAACTATTCTCAGTCCTTCTTTCAAGGCTGCGCAAAGGAGATTTCTAGGACTTAATAAGGTCGAGCTTGAATACAATCCTGCATCGGACTCCGCCACAAACCAACCTCATGCTTACATGCGCGGCGGCTAATCAGGGAGATTGATGGATTCACGCCTAGGGGTTGTTTCTAATCAAGTGCCCATGGTCAGCAGGACTCACATCAGACACAAAAGGTTACATTTGGGTCAGACTGGTCACAATACTTGCGTTAAATCATCTTTAGCACATTAGACTGTACTGTGTATCATGAGATAATAATAGTTTATTCTTATTCCCATTGTTTAAAATCATTCTAGTGCGATTACGCTTTCCCAAGTGTTAAAGGTCAAGATTTTGACTAAACACGTCGGTTCACTCTAGGTTAGGATGTTCGCATCAAGCAGCCCACCCATCCTTCGAACCTCGAGTCGGAAGACATATTCGCGATTGGATGTTTGGATCCCCCTTTCTTCACGTTTACAACCGCCATTCCGTATCTTGATGTGCTTTGATTCTGAAAGTTATTTTCTTTTGCTAGGTACTCTGAACAGCCTCTCCGCCCGCCGCCACGTTGTCGCTTTATGCTACTCAGCAGCGTATGTCCACATCGAGGACCTTTACGTCCGACAGTCAGAGAGTAAGAAGGACAATGGCAAGCTGCGTCTCCAGGAAGTATCCAGACAGGTTGTTACCTGGGGTGGTGCATGCGTGAGCTGGGTTGTTGCGACCTGGAATAAGGAGAGCATCGAATTTTACAAGGAGATGGGCGCAAAGTTACTTGATTATTAGCCTTGATACGAGCCATGAAGCCGTGAACTAGCGAGCGAGCACCGTCAACAAAACCCCGGCCACTAAGAAGAGCTACATAGCCATGGCCGTCATGCTTAGAAAGCCTATTATGGAAGGGTTTCCGCCCAAGCAACCGTTCAAGTGAGCATTTTCCCTTTGCCCAGCTTCTGCCCAGGTTTTGAGGGCAAGTGGGATCAACCCCAGTCCCATCCTCAATGGCTTCAGTGTGAGTGAAACATGCTAATAGTTCTTTCAAGTCTATGAACTGATAATGCCAAGGATTGCTGTCATCCCTGTCTACACGCGCTTTTGGAACGTCGCTCAAACGATACCACAACGCTCTTCACAACATGAAGACTCAGCCATCTGTAATATCAAACTCCAAGGCTGCTCATTCAAGCTCGCGTCCTCACATCGGCGATTGGGAACGCCAAGATCCAACGAATGCTTTTCGGTTCATTTCTATCTATACCGCGGATAGGTATTGGCCTTTTCTCCCCAATTTTCGCGGGGGAAGCAATGCCTAGCTTGTATGGGAATTATGTACGGAATAGGATTCCTTCATGGACAAAAGCAACGCCTTTTTCGGTCCAAAAATGTTCTAAATAAGTAAACAATGGGCCCCAATCTTGAAATCCAGCTACCTACTTCGTGATATTTGTCTCGTGACTTGCCGGGCATACATAATTAACCCCTGGAGCCCGAAGCCATGGCTGCAGCGTCCTCCCTTTATCATCACGCAGTTTGTTGTTTGTCCCTCGAGCTGGCCTTACTCGGTCCTCCATTCAAGACGGATCTCAAGGACACCTCGAAAGTCACGTCGCTTAGTCTACCCGGCGTGGAGCTACCCCGCGTTTCGTTCGGGTGGCTAGTCTAAAGCGTCATCGGCGAGGTCGATATCAAAGTCCGATTGGTCTTCACTAGCAACCACGAGGGCCTACTCCGATCAGCCGAGGTAAACCCCAAATAACCCGCGAGCTTGATCTCCGGTATCAAGTCTTGGACCCCAGTATCTGGCTGTTTAAATGAGTAATTCGCTGTGCAGAACAGAATCACCTCTGACTATCCTCCCGTTCAGATACCTCGTCTCTTAAGACATCGCAACCGTAACAGTGCCGAAGCACTACCACAACATCATGGTCTTCCACCCACCACCGTGGACCCCCGCGCTTCCACGTTTGTCACTTCCGACCCTGGCCCTTTTCCAGGTGATTCTGACCCAAGAGTAGATATCCCCGACTCAGTCGCCGTGCCAGACTTTATCAATAGTGAGGCATATGGGAGAAAATCATTCTCCAGATCCAGAAACCCCTACACCTGCGGCCTGACTGGCCAATCCCGCACTGGGGAAGAGGTTGCTCTGCGGGTCGACTTTCTCGCCCGAGCGCTCGCCAAGAATGTCGGGTTTGATCCTCTTGACGGAACTGAGTGGGATCGAGTCGTAGGAATCTATGCTTTAAACACGGTGAGTCAAGCAATGAAACAGTGACAAATCTCTCTGACAGTCTACCAACCTAGATTGACTACATTCCCGTTACCCACGCCATACACCGTGTTTCCGGTATCGTCACCCCTGCGAGTGCAGTGCACTCTAGCTCTGAGCTTGAGCATCAGCTTCGAAGTTCCGGGGCTAGAGCATTGTTCACCTGTGTTCCGCTGCTTGACAATGCCTTGAAGGCGGCAAAGGCGGCTGGAATCCCCGAGAAGAACATCTTCCTAATTCCCATTCCAAGCGTCCCTTCGAAAACACATCTCAAAACAATCGAAGATCTGATATCTGAAGGGCAGCACTTATCACCCGTCCCTGCTCCGAAATGGATCCCGGGACAGGGAAAGAGACAAGTTGCCTACTTGTGCTACTCAAGTGGCACATCTGGGCTTCCGGTGAGCTATCCATCGCGATTTAGGCCTTCCATCTAATAAATTACAGAAAGCAGTGATGATATCTCACTATAACGTAATAGCGTGCGTCCTCATGCTGCAGACGTATGAAAGTGTTGCTCGTCGAGAGTTCAGTGTCGAAACTCAGGTTTCCCTTGGCGTACTACCTTTCAGTCACATCTACGGACTCGTTGTCGTAGCACATATCGCGCAATACCGAGGGGACGAGGTCGTTGTGCTTCAGCGATTCCAGCTCGATGACCTTCTGGGCGCCATCCAGCAGTTCAAAATCGAACAACTCTGTGTTGTACCTCCCATAATTATCCAGTTACTGAGCAACCAGGAAAAATGCCGCAACTATGACCTTGGCAGCGTCCGCCTCATCTTCTCCGGCGCTGCTCCTCTAGGCAGCGAGACTATTCAAAAGATGCTTGAAATATATCCCAAATGGAGAGTTGTGCAAGGATATGGTACGTCTCCGTAAAACACGCTTCTGGACAGCTCTCACAGTAAATTAGGGCTGACGGAAGCATCACCTTCGGTTTTCCATACCAGCGAGCTGGACTCGCTTATGGGGTCTTCAGGCTCTCTCCTTCCGGGTGCAATGGCTAAGATCGTTGATATGCATGGCGATGAAGTGACCAAGTACGAAACTCCCGGCGAGCTTTACGTCCAAGCTCCCAATGTTGTCTTAGGATACTTGAACAACGAGAAAGCCAACGCGGAGACATTTGTGTGGCACGAGGATGGGCGCTGGCTTAGAACGGGCGATGAAGTGCTTATACGCCAGTCTTCTCAAGGTCTCGAGCACTTTCTCATCGTGGATCGAATCAAGGAGCTCATTAAAGTAAAGGTAAGGTTGAAGAGTCACATGTGTTAGTTATCTGCTAATTCTAGCCAGGGCCACCAAGTTGCTCCTGCTGAGCTCGAAGCCCATCTTCTCGATCACTCGTATGTCTCTGATTGTGCTGTCATTGGCGTCTTGAATGAGAGGGCGGGCGAAGTGCCGCTTGCATTTGTCGTAAAAAGCAGGCAGGCAAGCGGCCTAGGGGATGAAGAAATCCAACAGGCCATCCATGAGCATGTTGAGAAACATAAGGCAAGGCATAAGTGGTTGAAAGGGGGCGTACAGTTCTTGGAAGCGATTCCAAAATCCCCGAGTGGGAAAATTCTGAGGCGTCTTTTGAAACCTCAGACTGTTTCAGCAACAAAAGCCCTTGCAAAGCTTTAGATAACTAGACCACTTCAATTTTTCAATTTCTTTACTAATTTCATCGTCTCATTTACACGTTTAATTCAAGCCTTATTTCAGTCAAGATTCCCGTCTTGCTTTTGGCTGAGTTTTCCACAACCTCCGAGAGTGTTGCCTCACTCTGTTCCGTCTTCTCAAGCTGCTGGCAAATAGCGCGACCAAACCGCTCAACCGCTCGCTCGAGAGAATCCTCTTGTGCCGCGGCGAACGTCATGCGAAAGTTGACAGCACGCAACTCTTGGACATTGTTCATAAACCAACTACCCCTGCTGACGAGAACTCCATTCTCCTGAGCCTGTGCGAATATTGCCTCTTCAGCGTCGAGATATGTCTTCCACGACTTTTCCGCACATGGTGCTTGGGCAAGTGATCCCAGCTTTGACAGATCAAGTTCAATCCAAAAAAACATACCGAGCTCAGGAACCCTCCAGACACAGGCGTCCGAGGGCAGATGTTTCACGCAAGCTGCAACAAGAACATTTCGCCGTCGGCGGTACTGGTCTGATAAGTTCATAAGCCAACGAATAAAACCTTCATGGCCCCAAGTCTTATCCAATAACTTATAAAGCATAACCTGCGTAGGTCCGCTTGGATGAAGAGCACCGACCTCGGACAGAGAAACAAACTTCTCAATGACTCCGGAGCTTGCTGTCACCCATCCCGCACGCAAACCAGGCGCCAAGATTTTGGAGGTTGAGTCCAGACGGAGAACGCGTCCGGAAACATCGAGAGACATGTAGGAAGATGGCAAGTGGCTCAAGTACTCATCCAAATCTGACAAGTCTGAATGATGGGGGTCGGTTGGTTGGTCATCTGAGGTGTTCGTGGTCAGGTCGATGAAGTAGTAAGGATCGTCCTCAAGTATATAAAGATCATGCTTCTCTGCCAGCTGATAAATCTCATTGCGTCGCTCTAGACTCTGAGTTGTGCCAGTTGGGTTTTGCCCTGTAGGAATCATATATAAGACAAAGGGTTTCGGGCCCTTTGCTGGGTCCCAGGTTGACAAAGTCTGGTCAAGATCTGCCGGCACTAGACCCTGGCCGTCTAGGCCCACGCTCCGTAACTGGATTCCTTGGGAGCGAGCGCAGGCAAGAGTGCCCGAGTAGGCATGGCTCTCTATAAGCACCGTATCGCCGGGGCCGCAGAAGATACGAGAGCAATCTCTAGCCCAGAAGTCGTACCGCATGTCAGGCAACACTCCCAGTCGTCGTAAGGAGGGTTATGAATCATCTCAACATGCTCGGTAACGTAGCGGAGAACCTGAGGGGATCCAGGGAGTAACCATAGTTCATGGCAACGGCAAGGTCATATTCGGTTTCGCCTCTGACGGTACGCATTGCGAGACCTGACCCCAGAGAGATTTGAGTTCCGGGCGCATGGCTGTCAGGGCACTCCGCATCGAGTGACTCCCATGGGAAGTACTGCGGTGATGGCCGAGCAGTTCCCATGGATATCATATCATGGTGTTTGTGACCCCTCGACGCCGCTTCAAAGGCGACGCCAACATGTTTCCTGTCGCTTTGCTGAACCTATGATGCGAACTTTTTGCTTTTGGCTTGGATCCAGGCTTTTGAATTTTGAACAGGTTTGAGCTTGTATAAGGGGCGGCCGCTGTGGGCAAGGGCTCGGATGCTGCCCGGGTCTGTTCAATCTGTGCAAGCTTGTTCCGTAACATGGTTGAAGTGGAGCAAGATGAGAATGTAGGTGAAAAAGCAATCGAGAAGAGTATCTCACAGAATCGACAAGACAGACAAAATAGAGTGCGAAGGTCGGAGTTTTCTCTCCCTTAGGATCGAGAACCAGAAATACTCCTCGTGCAGACGACCAGATGATTGATTGCCAGTATTGATACTCCGACGAATCGGAGCATTCCTCGTGGCTCCGGAATTGTTCTTAGCGGGAAGCGGCGTCGGAGTGTCGGAGTGGTCCTCGGAGTGGCAGCCCAAAGCTTGCACGCCGGAGCTTCGCCTTCGGAGTCGAATCACTGACTACATACCGAACCGGAACCCTGGGACAAAGCTCCATAACAGGTTGAAAGCGCTCCGAATGTCTATGTTTCACTCCAGTTAACGATTGATATTATATCAACCATCTCTACGTGATCAAAGCAAGGGTGCTTCTCACTTCACTTACTTCATTTCCTCACTATCTCTTCTATTCTCTCAAGTTGCACTGAGAGCTGCGTCATCCAGCCACTATGTCCTCCGTCAAACTCGCAGAGTATCTCTTTACCGCTTACGCCAATTAGGTGTTGATTCCATTCACGGCGTCCCCGGAGACTACAACCTCGAACTGCTGGACTATGTCCAACCAGCAGGGCTCCGTTGGGTTGGAAACGCCAACGAGCTCAATGCCGCTTACGCTGCAGACGCATATTCCCGGATCAAGGGCATTGGGGCTGTTATTACGACCTTCGGTGTTGGAGAGCTCTCTGCGGTCAATGCCATTCCTGGAGCTTATACCGAGTTCGCTCCTGTAGTCCATATCGTGGGGATTCCGTCGCGCGCCTCTCAGGAGAATCGTCTCTTGGTCCACCACACTTTCAACGATGGTGAGTATCGCCGCTTTGCAGCGATACACGCCCATGTTACAGTTGCTCAAGCATGTCTCAACGACCCACGGACCAGTGCAGAGCAAATCGATGCGGCCTTGAGTCAATGTCTCCTATACAGCCGGCCCGTCTATATCGAAGATGGTTGATAAGCCCATGTCAGCGAAGAGGCTTCAATCTCCCATCATTGTGCCCGACGGAGAACCTGATGAGGCGCAAGATGAGGTTCTACGAAAGATCTTCAATAGGATTTACCATGCAAGACAACTGGTTATCATCGTTGACGGCGAGAGCAGGCCAATTGGCATTCAGGAAAGTGTTCAGTCCTTGATCAAATCCACCAGGTGGCCTACGTGGACAACCCCTTTCGGCAAAGGCCTTACCGACGAAACGTTGCACAATCTCCATGGAATTTACCGCGGAAGCTTTGATGACCCAAACACAAGGACTTTCATTAAAGAGTCTGACCTCGTACTGTTCTTCGGGCCACACTTCAGTTCCAGCAACAGCTATAGTTACTCGACTGTTCCGAAAAGTGATGCAGCGATTCTTTTCACAACCAAGGGCGTTCGGGTTGGAAGCCAACTATACCGTGATGTATCTTCCAAATACATCATGTCCAGAGTTGCCAACGATTTAGATCTTACGTGCGTATTGTCATACGATCCCTATCCGCATCTACCTCAAGATACCTTGGCTCGGATTCCGGAAAAGCTTTTAGATGAGCCTCTCACACATGACAGACTATGGCGAATTCTGGCAAACTTCGTCCGGCCTGGTGACATCGTCCTCGGCGAAACCGGAACTGCCGGCTACGGCGTACGAGAGATGCCACTGCCCCCTCACACTAGAGTATTTACGCCTGTCACCTGGCTTTCTGTTGGATATATGCTTCCCGGCGCTCAGGGAGCAGCCTTGGCTCAAGATGAACTTATTAAGTCTTCAAACTACTTCGGTTTATCATCCGCCAAGACGATCCTCTTCATTGGCGATGGAAGTTTCCAGATGACGGCTCAGGAGATTGCCACAATGATTCGACATAAGCTCAACATTACCATATTCCTCATTAACAATGACGGATACACCATTGAGCGCGCCATCCATGGGCGAAAACAAGACTACAATAATGTTTCTCCTTGGCGGTATCTCAAAGCACCGGAGTTCTTCGGAGCTAAAGAAAGCACATATACCGGGTCAGCGAGGACATGGCGCGAGTTGAGAGATGTGCTGGGACATGAAGGGCTGAACCAAGACAAGGAGTTGAGAATGGTGGAGATATTCGTAGAGCGGGAAGACTGTCCCAAGGGGCCATTGTCGCATTTTCTGGAAACTCAAAAGAAGCAGGAGGTGCTCGACTAGTCAACTAGAGATGAATGAAGGAGTTTGGTGATTCTTTTTCCAATTTGCCGGCAATGCATGCTGCCACTATGACCAGACTTCCCTTGTTGCACATCTTCTGCTAAGGAGGCTGTGTGAGCGACTAAGTGTCATTCTCAGTTCCCAGTATGAATGGGTGCTCGGCGAGATTGAGCCAAAAGTCAGTCTCAAAGTCTTGCCAGGTTGCGCCATCCCAAGGATTCCATCCGATTTGGCTCTGCAAACCCAGCAAGGAAGCATTCTGATAGGGACCGCCCACGGTTTGGGGCGCAATTCCATCATGGAGTAGCCTATCAAGCATGTTTCCAATAGTTTGTGAGGCGCCCATTAACAACCCATAGTTAGAATCGTCTGTCTGAACCAGGGTTCCTGTTTCTATTTCCAAAACTAGAACGCTCAGATTCTGGGTAACTTTTGCCCTATTAATTCTATAATTTCGCGTTTCCGGGGATTGACTCAGTAGCCAGAGGTACATGACTCCTGCAGCTGATAAACCGTAGTATGCCACCTAAGCCAAGTCAGCGTCATCTACCTCAATAGCAGGTCACACGAACCTTCCAGACCAAGGAGGTGCCCGAATTGGACAGTTGACCCTTTAGCATGATTGCTTCAGCCACGATTCCGAGTATTTCTGCTGAAACGGCAGCGAGGTCGGCGTCAAATTGGGGCTTACTTCGAGCAACCGCCAAGCAGAGGAGAAACAGGATATGTAGATGATTTAGCCTAGCGCTGACGAGGAAGTCTCGCATGACTGGCTGTGGACTGCACAGTTTCAGAGGTCCCTCGAGGCGGAATTTGCTGGGTAACGCAGTCCACTGCGCCTGCGCTTGTCTTTGTATGGCACTGTGCGTATCCAACTGGGAGCTCAATATAGGCAGGTAGGAACAAGAACTAAGTTGGCTTGCTCTGCTTTCTGATCCCTGTCCTCGGATGCTGCTGCATCGAAGAGATCGAGTATCTCCTCCTTGAGAACTGCGCACAGCGCGGTCCACCCGGTTTCGAACACATAGTCATATGTAACATCTTGTGTCTACTGATGCAACTGAAGCGGAGTGCGGCCTACGATTTCTATGTCGTGACCTGGAAGATAAAAATGGCAATACTTGCGATGTATTCGAGGAGGTCGACCAAGGAAAATCGAGACGTTCTTATCCGCAGAATAGGCACGAGCAAAGGCAGCTCGTCTCAGGTCGGTTAAGAAGGTAGGCGCACCAGGGTTTCGCTCGAGTTGCTGATGATATCCTAGAGCAAAAAGAGAGCTAGTCATATTCCCAAGCCTTTTCCATGAATGGTAGCCTAAACAGAACGCAATTATCATAGTTAGAATACCTAAGTCAGCTGCGGAATGCCGACCGTACTTTGATCGCCGTCAACCATTGAGTGCAGGATAAAATTCTCGTACTGAAGCAGTAGCTGCAAGTCGTTCAAGCAGTCAAGCGAAGCGGCTGTGTTAAGACACACATCTGAGAAGTGCATCGTAAGCCTTTGCAGGTCACGGCGCTCCTGATCAGAGTCGCAAAATGTCTCCGAGTACGTCAAGTCTGTTACAGCCCTAGATACAGCAGTGCAAAATAGCCCTACTGTTTCCCATCTCGCGTTCTGCTGGCAAAACTGAGCCGAGTAATTGTCAATAGTCTCATCAGGGGCAGCGCTCAGCGGACGACAGCTGTTTGCGAAGAGCTTGCTCGCGATCTCGACTGCATTTGCCGGATTTGCGTCATGATCTGAGAGAAGATGTTTCACCGCCTTCGCGCATGGCTCAACAAACACGCCCGCCAAAGCAAGACTGGCGTCCTTGGACATCCAAGCATCAAGGATGGTGGAACAGGATGACGGTGAGAGGAGGCGACGTATTTGCTCAACAACCTTGGCTCCGTGGGCCACATTTGCGTTGGAAACGACGTGTTCAGAGCCAACATTTCGTTCTTGATCGCTACCGGGAGCGATGTCAGAAGTCGACTCATCTTCAGCACCAGGGAGATGGTCAAAGAGTGTTGTGTGGCTGGAAGTTCCCAGCCAGCCCGGATTTGGGTACTTATGGGGCTTTGTAACCATGCCCTCTACATTTATGTCCCGCTCAGAAGGCCGAGCAGAGCCTCGCTGTGGGCTATCAATGACTTTAGTAACCCTCTGAGTTGCAGATAATCACCTGGGTACCTTTCATTGCCATCTGTAGAGTGGATGGTCGCCATCCTCTTTCTCTTTTGAATGGTGATTCTCGATATTTGCATTGGCCTGATCGGTTTGCATCCCGGCACCGGATGCACACTGGTTGTCCGTGGTCGCAAGCAAGCTTCGACGCTCTGCAAGGGTCACAAGCGGGGAGTTTCGGTGGCATGTTTGGCTCGATCTCTTTACAGTCGCTCAGATTGTTGCCGAGCCTTCAAGACGAATTGAGTAGTGGATCAATTGGAAAGTCCGAACATCGGCCAGGCTTCGGTGGGCGGCTCGGTGTCACTGTACGTCACATCTCGGAGTAATGGCCAAGGATGACTCCGATGGTGGAGAGGCGGGCATGTCGTCGAGATTAGGACAGGGCACTAACGAGAACGAATACCTCAGGAACTAACATTCTGGCTTCCACAGTTCTACCAGTCTCAGCCAGGCAACCCAAAGCATTCTAGCTTTGGAATAGGCACCAAGGGTATTGATGAGTC
Organism: Thelonectria olida; assembly: GCA_020736575.1. Taxonomy (NCBI): domain Eukaryota; kingdom Fungi; phylum Ascomycota; class Sordariomycetes; order Hypocreales; family Nectriaceae; genus Thelonectria; species Thelonectria olida. Next base: position 116,185 of record JAGPYM010000029.1, on the reverse strand, counting down.
CAATTTGGTATTTTGTGGCATCTGATGGTGGTGCACTTGTCTAATAGGTGCGCAGGATCCTCAGTGCAGATCGAACAACACGAGGAATCTCTGGGAATTTCGAACTTCAACTAATACCAAACTAGGTCACGGCGATTCATCCCTTCTCCCAGACCTTCTTTTTTCGTCTTTACGGTGCATAATGAGCTATCAGAGGTAATGATGATTGACTAAGAAGCTGCTCTTGTCGACCTTGCCTGCTACAATGACTGGACGCAATCTTAACTTGGTCGCCGTCTTCGCGAGAGATACTCGATTTGGTGCTTCAGGAGACACTAAACATCTTGGCTAGCTGGTCAAATCTGCAGGTGAAATCATCATCATCCTCATTATCGCCGTCGTGATTATCATGGCCATTCCCATCATTGCCACCTGTAGACTTGAACGCCCGCCTGATGAGCCGACGAGGACACTCCATCAATACAGTGGACCAAGCACGATTTGGGAGGCATGTTGGTCCGTAAATTGGATGAAAGAAACCAGTATTGAGAGACGTCCCTCCCGCGAAGATGCCTACTTTAGGTAGGTACCTTATTTACAGTCCTGAGCAACCTGAAATCCATACCAACACGACACGCCCACAACGGTCTCACATTTTTCTGTCCTGGTAGGTCCGCGAGTAAATACAGATCTTGACTGGGCGTAGCCGAAATGTGATGCAGCTTTAGTAGCCTACTGATGTTGCTGTGATCTTCTGGCGTCGGCGTTCTCATTCTTGACACCTCTGAAAGGATTGAGACTGGAAAGTGGCAGCTCATGGAGGCCGCTCTACACCATAAATGAACCTGACTGCTGTCTCGTCGCAGCAACCAACTCACCGGCGATTGCCAAGGACTTTAGAGCCGTCTTCGCGCCCCTGAACTTGGCATCAAGGGCGTCCGATCTCAGCAAGCTTTCGCACAACCTCTTCTCTGGGAGCTGTGGGATGCGTTTAAACAAGAGTTTCACGTTTTCACTTTAATGATTCACTTCAGCCAATGGCCTAAATGCGCCGGAAAGGACCACCGCAAAATATTGCATTTCCTTGCATAATGTGCATGCAAGTCCCGTACGCTGCACGCCGTACCTGGGTAAAACATTTGGTATTCCCCTAGACTCATCGTTCCTACAAGGCGAGAGAGACTTGCTTCAGAGCCTCAAGATACTCCTGTTCCCGGTCGCTAGCGCCATGAGGGGCATCGCGCATCTTGTGGAGGCTCTTCTGGGCGCTGCCGAAATCGCCGGCTTCCAGGTCTTCTTCCACCTTCTCCCACAGGATCTTCGTGGCAGCCATGCCGGATGATTCGAGCTTGTTGATGGCTGCCTTGACTGCATTGCATCGGTTGTGGAACTCGACCAAGACAGTAGCTTGGAGATGGGTCATGTTGACACTTCGGATGCCTCCGCCAAGATCAATGCCGGTTCCGTGATTGAGTCCTGGTTTGCCCAGCTCGCTCAGGTATTTGTTAGCTGCTGCAGTGGCCACGCCGAGAGATTTCCGAGTCCCTCCAGTCGCGTTGGTCAGGCTGATGAGAATCGTGTGGACGCTGCGGCTTTCCATTGTATCTATCGATGATCGCTTGAGAACAAAGGCAAGTGGCAAGCATTAGCTTGACAGCTTCGAACGAGCGTGGTGATACTTACCTGGCCGAGTTCAAGTTGCGGCAAAGTAGAGATAGTATAGTTCGAGTCTGAGCGTGCTTGGTTTCTTCTCTTTGATGAAATAGTTTACAGTTAGTGTTTCGGGAATCATGCTCGAGTATTTAAGGCCAAGTCACAAGTTGCTATTGACGCCAGACACGGATCTCCATGACACACCGGCAATGCCGCAATATTGAACCCCGCAAAGCTCTGGGGCGTTGACGATAGCTCCCGCTCATTAGGACTAGTCCCCGTATTTGTGGCGGGCTGATCGGGGTCGCGGGGCGGGCCGATGCCAGCTTCGAGGTCTGGAATGGGCCGAGATCGTTCGGGCCTCGACATCGCATCACTACTGCCATGCCCCAGGCTGCTGCCCTCTACCGCTTCCAGCATGCATCGAGTCCAGCTGAGCAGGTGTTCAAGTCTAGACCTCTTCCGTCGAGTTCGCTCCGCACGGCTTCAGTCTAGACCTTAGAAATCACGATCCCATCCCACGCTTGCGAACTCCGCCTCGACTGCGATGGATACAACTGTCATTACCCTCGGTTCACCGGTCGGCGGAACGTTTTATTGATTCAAGTTCGACACTAATGGAATTTCAGCTCAATATACCCTCCTGTTCTTGCTCGATTCGCCTCGCCATCGAGGTAGGGGGTTTAGGGCAGGCAGCTGCCAAGCCTTTTGCTAGGACCTTACTGTATTAGCCTTGTTGTCTTGAATGCTTCTCAGAGAGGGCCGTCACAAGTGCATCAAGATCCCGAAGTGGTGTAAATCTTCCCAAGGCGGTGCGCTAATGACACCCAGCATGCGTCTCGTGATTAACGCCGAGTAGAGGAAAGTTGACACTTGGAAGAGACATTCGTAGCTGAAGAGGAAAGTCGTCGGCTTAAATCCATAATTACCACGCCTAGAGAGTCTCTGGTATTAGGTAGTCTAGATGTAGGTCTGCGCATACCTAGGATCGCCTGGGCTTAACAAAGTAGACAAGTCGAGTTATGGGAGTATCCATGAGTAGCATATCGGGATAATAGCTTCATAATAGACTGATTGAGATGTAAAAGTCTGCATGGTGGCGATGGCTGAAAAGTCATCTCCTAAGTCGGTGAGTATAAAGGGAAGGAGAAGGGGATGAGATTATCACAAAGAAACTGTTTTCGGGACAAGACGTTGTAGGTTTACTTAATAACTCGAGACGAATGGCACAGACCTTGTGTAAGAAACGCGGCACGTTTCGTGTCTTTACTAAACAATAGATGGATGGATGGGAAGTGCGGCGCGTAACCTGGTAGTAAAAAGTAAGATCGTACTCAGGAAAATAAACACACTTACTTGCGTGACAGCAATCTGAGCCCGTGCGAACGGCCATGTTAGATCCAAAGCCATACATACTGGAAGTGTCTTAACAAGGGTTGCAACTGTTCCTCTGAGACTGGATGTTTTGACCGTTTCCGGGTAGCCTCTGTTGTTTGATCACTTCGGAAGCGAAGCCGGGAGACGAGCCAATCAGAAGGCCATAGTTCCCGAAGCTCCCGACACTACCGTCATCAGGTGACAAGTTGGCTGATGACCGTTTAACTCGTGGACGGTTAGACTCTCTTCTGAGTCATTGCAAGACCCTGGACCGAATTGTTATCGCTGAATGGGGCGCTCGAAAAGAGGAATACTCTTCACTTGGCTGCGTCAACATCACCAGGCGTGGCTCACCTCCACAAGCAAGCTCCTGACAAGCAAGTTCTCGACAGGCATGTCCCCTGCACGTGGGTGAATTCCCCAGTGCAGAGCCCGTTAGCTATCGCCGTCCTTGACTTACCCCGCAAATATCATATCGCGAGTTCGTAGTCTCGACCCATGCATGAGTTTCCAATCACTTCACCTCCCGTTGCTCGATCGTCTTGTTCTGTATTCTCTTTCATCCATAGCAGACATGGGAGCCAATACCACCCAACCACGGAAGAATAGAAGGACCCCTAATGCGTAAGGCATACTTCTGGCCAGGCGTATCAACATGCTAACGTCTCCGTGCGGCTAGGTGCATTCAGTGCCGCCAGAGTAAGATCAAATGCTCTGGGGAGGACCCGTGTGCAAATTGCCAACGACGTTCCGTCTTGTGCCACTTTACTGAGGGGGGTAACAAGGTCATGGTATCAGTAAAGTTCGTCTTATCCATACCTGCAATGCAACCCAGATGCTGACAGGGGTCGTGATGCAAAGATATCTCCACGAATTGCAGAAGAAGGTGGACGAGGTTCGACAGTCACCCGAGAATACTGAGACACATAGCCAGCAACCCCCTTCATCGCCAATTGTTGCATCGACCACACATCCTGCTAACCAGTCTCAATCGCCGCTTGAAGCACACATACCGTCAAAGCAGACACCAACCGCTCACCCATATTCTTCGCCGCCAGTGCCACCGATACAGGCCAGAGCCGATCCTTTGTTTAGCACGAAGCGGTCGAGTGATGTTGCTTTTGGCCTCAATGAGAGCAATGACCATGGCGGGGGACTCGATACTCACCTGGCTTCTCCTTCGCTCACGGTAGATGGCCCCCAGAACGCCCCGACCGTTGCCAGCACCAAATTATCACCACACCAACATAACGAAACTGCGCATAGTATTTGGCCGAGCGCATTTACATTAACCTCCAAAACGACCAAGAACACTCAGAGGAACCGGCGCAAATGGGGTGAGCTTCTCCTCTCAATCGCAAACACTTCACCCGGTGTACAATGCTAACACGTCCCAGTTTGGTTGGCTCCTTGGTCGACATGGTCCTTCACCGTCCGTCTTGTGCTCATGTTGGGTGAAAAGTTACACGGTGACTCTACCATTCAGTCTCATCTTTTCGAAGACGACATCTATACATTGCCACCAAAGCCCCCTCCCTGTGATTTTCCAGACGTCCGAAGTCTACCGTCTCTTGACCACGCCCTCTATCTCTTCAGCACTGTCAAATTCCATCTCGGCCACACATACCGTTTCTTCGACAACTTGGAGTTTGAGTGTCAAATACGAGAATTCTATGCAGGCAATGCGGCTCAAAAGGCAGCAGAATCTCCCCTTTGGTTCGCCAAGTTTCTATTAGTCCTTGCGTTCGGGACTGCCTTTAATCCACGCCCAATAAGTTCAAGAGAGCCGCCTGGAGGCAAGTTTTTTGCCCGCGCTATGGCCATAATACCGGATCATACAACCATCTGGAAGGATAGTCTGTTGGCAACTGAGGTGTTGGCCATGGTCGGCTTATATCTATTCTCGATTGACGAGAGGGAATCAGGATACATTTACGTTAGTAGCACTCGCTCCTTGCATCATCCCTTACTCACTCTCCCAACAGCTTGGTCAGGCCCTACGCATAGCACAATTCGAAGGCCTCCATACCCAACTGCCCGAGACTGAGCTTGGAGCAGAGACTGTCACATGGTGTCGCGATCTCTGGTGGACACTATACATAATGGATCGTCATTTCTCGGCTTCAGTGGGATTGCCAATGTCTGTGCAGGACAGCGATATAACAATAACAGTTAATCCACCAAATCTAGGTTCGCAAGGAGACAGCGCTCGCAGCCTCCAAGTCAACCTTTCACACCTGTTATCGGTTATTCTAACGAGTAAGTCCGGCCTCGGCCGTGCTCTGGACCTCATTCTGACAAGTCCGACCCTGATAGCTGTCTACAAACCCATGAGAACCTCATTAGCCACGTACCTTGAGCAAACGAGATCGACCTTGCAGACCTTGGCGCATCACGCTCAAGATATAGAGAAGATAACTGCCCTCAAGTTCCACGATTCGATGGACACAATGCCCAAGGATACACGACATATTACACTTCTCTATCACCAGTGCGTCATTGTCGCCACACGCCCTCTTCTTCTGTCAGTTCTTAAAGAACGATTAGATATGCTGGGACGCGAAAACGATGAGAATTGGGAGACGTTCTTAGCTCACACTGGGGCTATCATTTCCACGGGCATCAAGTCAGCCGCCAAGACGTTGCAGATCCTATCTAGCGAGTATAGTCTTCTAGGTTAGTGCTGCCCTAAGTGTTACGAGGCCGTACTCACCGTGGAATAGAAGTTTTCTTACCATATGACCTGGAATTCACTTTCGGCGCCGCTTTACACTTGACCATGGCAAATGCTCTATTCCCGGATGTCGTTGACGACCAAGGCCACAGTCAGTTAGCCCACGGGATCCTAGCCGACATGGTTTCCAGGGGGAACCGTGTAGCTAGGACACGAAAAGCGGAACTGGAACACTTAGAAGCACTGTTCGAAGAGCTCGTCGCGCAGGTTCAGCGGCATGGTCTGCAAACTCTGACTTTGGCTGGCCCAGACGACGCTCAACGGCTTCTGGTTTCTGAAGCTGAAGCAGCGGCTATGACAATGACCGATGCGAATGGCATCCAGTCAGATCCCCAGTCCATTGCTAACATGGACTTTCTTGATAATATCGGGATTTCGTCTGAAGAATTCCTCTCGATTGTGCAACAGATTGGAGACTTTGACACTCTCCCAGATGATATGTTGGCTTTCAATTAGCTTCAGTGGATGACTCAATGCGTTGGAAGGACAGAAGGGCTAGGGTCACTCTTGTAAAGTACCGTCATTAGGGTAGCAAATTTCAGATCTGGTGGTTCATCTACTCGTCTCATTATCCCTATTCTTGCCTTCAAAACACCCCTGCACCAGCTGCTTCACCCTTGGCATTGCTGAGATCATCGCTGGCTGCGTGCTGCAGTGCCGTATAATCTGTGACCACCGTCATCATATCGTATCCCTGGCTCGCAAAATCTTTGGCTTGTTCTGAGTCCTTGCAGTAGATGCCGCACTTCTTCCCCGCCTTGTGAGCTGCAGCCAGGATCCTCGCTAGTGCGACCTTGAGCTCGGGGCCAATAGCACCTTTCAGGACGGGATGCCCAATGTTGTTTCCTAAGTAGATAGATCAGTATGGCTACGGTTAATTGATAGAACTGGACGAGGCACCTAAATCAAACGGCCCTATAAATAACGCGTCAACCCCGTCTACTGCGGCGATGTTTTCGACATCGTCAAACGCCTCCCGAGTCTCGATCTGAATGATGGTCAAAAGAGCATCGTTGGCTTGGTGGAGATACTCGGTTAGTGTGGGATTGGGGTTGAATCGCTCAAGGGCAATAAGAGAGCCGAAACCTCGCCTTCCCCTGGGAGGGAATTTGGCATCTATGATTAGTTGCTTTGCTTCTTCGGCTGTCCGCACGAGTGGGACAAGGATCTAAGAGAGTAAGGCTTGGGCTTCTGTATTTACCATGGAGTACTTACGCCGTGAGCACCGCTATCCAACGCACCTGATGTGTGTCAGAGCCTCTCTCACACAGACATGGGAGACTTACGTTTAACCATCCATCCTTGCAAGTCTGGCAACCGTACAAGTGGCGAAGCTCCGACAGCCGCAATCGCGGGAACAGCATCGTGCATAGCGGCGTCTTAACATTGCTGAGCGTTAATGACTCTTCTAGCGAGTGGTTTAAAACATACCGTCTATGTTTCCGTGCTCACAGTCAACCAGAACCCAATCGACACCTGATCGCGCCAACAGTCTTGACACATTTGCTCCAGGGAGCATTTGCCAGGCACCGAACGACTGTGTTCCTTGAAGGAAACATTTCTTTAAACGATTAGAGGCTTCCATGGTGGAGAGTGGTGCCGAAGGAGCGAGAAGAAGTAGGGACACGTTGAGAAGAACAAAGTCGAAGACGGGACAGTTGCTGAACAAGGTGCAGTAAGTCCCTCAATGCGTATGTTTGCAAACTGTATTATTTAATGTTGTAGTATGACTGGTGCTACACCCTGCACATGCATTATATATTACGTGCTGGTTAGGGAGCCCGCCCGTACGGTTACAGCCCGGCAACTCGGGTCGGATGGATGCCGAGGTCTCTAGATCAAGTTACATGTCCTTCTTCTGAAAGTTTTCAGCATTTTATGGAACCTCCAAGTGCCATTGCATGAAGCTAAGATCCCGTATCTCAGTAGCTGATACACCATGCAAATCCTCATGTCTCGGGACACCCCGTTTGCTATTAGAGTGTAGCTGTGCTAAATCGACGCGCTCTCAAGTGTGAACATGAATCAAAACTTCACACAAATGAGGCCTGTTACTATTCTTTTCAAGGGTTAAGAATCTTCAATTTCGCCTGTTTTAAAACTATATATTGTACGGGCACTGGTCCTCGCTCGACAATGACCTATCATTATGCAACTTCTGATGATGAAAATTCAACCTCCATGCTTCAGTGACAAGACTCGAGAGTATACAAAAATCATCCACATCTATTCATCACCTAGGGAACACTGATGTCTCCCATCGTCGCGCAGAGTCTGGAGCCACTAAAGCTGCGCTGAAACGCCCAAAAACAGCCTCGAAAGTGGTTGCTCCATTACGAGGCTTGTCACAGAACTTTGTTTATGTGGTTCCTCCTAAATCTCATGATCTGGCGGCTTGGGTTGTCTTTCGGCCACGGCAACCATGCGGTTTCTCGAAATGAGCGTTATGGATCGATGGTGGACTCAGGATAGATGTGCTCGTCAGTAAAGCCACCTTTATGCATGGGCGCGCTTGCGGTGATGTCGAAGAAGATCGTATCTCTCGTAGAGGAGCAAGGATATTCTTTGACAAATGTGTAGACAATGTGTAGGGTGCGTTCGAGGACGTTGTCCCGAGCCCCAGGTTTGCAAGGTTATGAGAAGAGTCGAATTGGGGGAAGATTTGGTATTATTGAACCCAGAAGTGGGGATTCAAAAGCTAAGGAGCAGTTTAAGGCTGGTATTTACAGGTTTTGCTCCAAGGGCTATTGATTGACTGATTGTGCCTTTGTCGTGGAGGATGAGAAGGGAATTATCGGCGCTTCACTGATAACACGACAACATTCCTTGCCATCTTTTACTTCTTGGCACTTGGTGCCCTACAACCGGATATCTTTTGCCTCGTGAGCATAAATATTCGCCCTCACCAAAAGACTTTCGGCTTCGCCGAGCCGAGTTGAGGCGTTTGCCAGACGCACACCGGCAACTAAACCCGAGACCTCCTCTTCCCCAATGCCAATCAAGACATTGGAAGCACATCCCAGATTCATCTTCCGGCTTCCCCAGCTTGTGGGATGCGGGGAGACTTGCACATAGAGATCGAGACTATCCATAGTGGTGGGGAATGGAGAAGCCGTGGTAGGACCCTGGGGCTGGTGCCCGAGAACACGAGGGAAAGGTTGACGAGGCTTCGGAGATGCTGCCAATCCGCTATATAATCACAGCTCCATTCCGTTAATCCACCTTCCAAGACAGATTATCTCGATAGGACCCTACAGTTCAATCAAAGTATCAACTTGTCCGCATTCATCATGCCTTCTGCAGTCGCCATCACGCCGCCCCCGGCACCCGAGGTCGTTGGTCCTACGACCAAGAGAATCACTCGACCTGCTGGCAGTATCCCTCAATTCCTGATTGACGAGGCTCGTGCCACAAAGCGAGAGCTCTTTAGCCCAAAAAAGCACCTCAACTATCACCCGCCAGCTAATATCGTCACCATGAAGGAGATTGGTCTGGAAGGTCATGGAATTTCTCCCCATGCAGTCTCTGACCCCTTTCCCCTTTTTACCGAGGAAGCTATTCAACAGATGCGAGCCGAGATCTTTAGTGAGGAATCTCTGAAAGAGTGTCAGTACTCGTCGTCTTTTATCAAGAGAATGGTGAGAGGCATGGGTCCAGACAGGGCCCCATTCATCTACGACGCTTGGAAGTCCCCAGAGGTTCTGTCCAGGCTTTCGGAAATTGCCGGTGTCGACATTGTCCCTGCTCTGGATTTTGACATTGGCAATGTCAACATTTCCATCAACGACGAAAACGAGAAAAGCGTGCAGAACTGGCGTTCAATCGATGATGACCAAACATCGGCCGTCGCGTGGCACTATGATAGCTATCCCTTTGTGGTGGTCACGATGCTCTCCAACTGTGACGGTATGATTGGTGGCGAGACGGCCCTCCGACTCCCTGACGGAAGCGTCCGAAAGGTCCGAGGCCCCAACATGGTATGCTCGCTTCCTCCAGCTGCACATTAAATCAAGCTAACGTCATCAGGGAACCGCCGTTGTGATGCAAGGGAGATACATCGAGCACCAGGCCCTCAAGGCGCTTGGTGGCCGTGAGCGTATCTCCATGGTCACTGCTTTCCGAGCCAAGTCCCCCTTTATTCGCGATGAGACCGTCCTGACGGGTGTTCGTACCACTAGTGATCTATCTGCTCTGTACAACCAATTCACCGAGTACCGACTGGAGATTATCGAGGAGCGTATCAGGGCGAAGATGAAGGAGGAGCGGCAGCGGGAGGCAGCTAAGCGGCGGTACAATATCCCGGCGATGAGGGGGTTTCTGACCGAACAGATTCAGTTCTTGCAGGCTACGCTTGGGGAAATTTATGAACTAGAGGACTAGGGAATGAGCAAATAGGTTTCCTGTTCATGCCCATGAATATCATGTTTCCGCTGTTTTGCCCTTTGACAGAAGAATGAAATTGAACATGTGATACTATCTTACCGTCAGAAGAGATCATGTTAAGACTAAGGACGACCTGATTGTCATGGCAACATCCAGATCGCGGCGAGGGCTCACGAGCTGGTTGTTTTTGCCTCCTTAATGCAAATAAAATGTCGTGCACATGCAATCGATGAGCTTTCAACTTTTCCAGTCGAGAAGATCCTTTTAATTCTTCGCTCAAGTTGGATATCTTCATGGACATGATTTGGATACAATGACTTGGATACCAGGTGGTAGCCTGTGTGCCTTTTCCCGATAGTAAGCCTTAGGAGGTCTCCCTATCTCTCCATTGACTGATAATACTTAATACTGTCTGCCTGTGCTGTGTCGCCCATCCAACCCAATGATGGGTCGATGCGAGCCAAGGCGATGCTGAAGTGGCAATCTCGGGTTGAAGCCGATAGAGGGTGCAGAGAAGCCGACAAAAGCGGCTGTCAAAGCTTTCACCCGAGAATTCAGAGGTCAAACGGTTAGCGTCCCTGGCATCCATGCCAAAGTGAGCTTGGTTCATCAGTCGGTCCAAGGGTTCAAAAGACGGCCACCATTGGCGGTACAGGGTGGAGATTGTGTTCACGGTTACGACGCTATCACAGACCATCTCGGGATATCCGATCAACCTATTATACACACGAAGATGAGGAACCGGGACCTAGGATTTTCTATTCCGGAGCCATTAGATGAAGAGAACTGGACAAGTGACTCTCCACCGCCTTTGACACGGTACGCCACTTATCAAAGCTCAGTTCACCTTGTGGTCTCCTCCTGATTGTGTCTCACCACTTTTGCCACTTTCAGCTTCCCATCCGGCAGCTAAGATAGCTTCGGGCTACCTAGTACAAAAGAGGGGCGAGTTGCCGCACAATCTGGGGAAGCAGGGGTTGCTGGCGATTTGAAAGTGGCCAACAGCTATACAGTTACCTTCCAAAAGTCTGTCAAATTGCCCACTTTTCCCACATTACACCACGACAACGCACGTAATAAATATACACATTTCTCAACCAAAAGTCACATAATAAAGAAAGTATATACATTTTTTAAATCATCGGAAGCTAGGGATCAATATTTGGTATACCAACCCCGGGCTTGGCGACAAGCCTCCACGCAACGGGGCACTAATTCCACTAAGGCCCGTATTTTATCCTATGGGAGAGCTGCCCACGCTTTATTCAAGCATAATTTGAACTCTTCGATATCCAGCTGGTTTTTTCGTAGGTTTTAAAGGTGAGGGAACATTTTATAAAGTGTGCTCTTCAACATATTCCAAATATGTTCAATTGGGTTGAGATCTGGGCTGTGACTTGGCCAGTCAATTAGCGAAATCGCGTTCTGGGCGAGGAATGCCTCTGTGACGGCAGAACGATAGATTGAAGCATTATCTTACTGAAAATAACACGTCCCATTGTAGATAGGGAGCAGACCTTCCTATAGAGCCTGCATATAGCTTCTAGAACTAAATCCTTTATACTTAGCGAGCTCGTCTCTAGTCATAATCACCAGGCAGCTCTTACCTTCCAGTTAAATCGCTCCCCAGACTATTATCTAAATAGTTAGCTTTCTGTGATTTTATTTATTAATAAATTAAGGATTATAGGCCTTATAAGTAAAACGCCAGACCTAATTATTTGGATTTAAACTTGAATTCTAGATTATACACTTATTAGAAAAAATAACCTCAGATCCAGGTTAGTAGGGTGACAGACATATCATCTTTAATAGCTCATACCTGCATTAATTCGTCTTCGGCGCGGCGCCAAGTTAGTATCCAAGAATACCGCTCTTTTACTATTTCTTTTAATATAAAAATCCTCTTCTTAGACCGCCATTTGCACAAGTTGATTTTATTTAAAGCGCAACGGATTATCGTCCCGCTTACTAGAAGCTGGAGTTTAAAGATAAGCTCCCTCCGTATGATATCATTATTTTAACGGACTTTATAAGTAATAGCATGTATATCCCGTGGCAAGAGACTCTTTAGACGTCTAGAGCGAGGTTGTAAATGGACTAACTATATCTGTTCAAACTATTAAAGAATTCGAGTCATAGCACTCGGGGACACGCTAAAGTCGCGTGCGACATCACTTCTCTTTTGACCCAGGTCTATAGCAGTAATAATTGCCACATGGGTCTCGGAATTGATTTCCTAGTTAGATTGACGATTCCCAGATATAATAGTACTAAAAGATCGTAAATCGGATGTTATTATAAAAAGTTGTGGTGTGTTGAAGAAAAAGGGGGTGTCGCGTTGGAATTGGGAAGGTTACGCGACGCGCCCCCCTTTTGACAGACTTTTGGAACCCCACTGTAGGTCGGGAGGTAATGACATACCACGAGCACTACTGGGCTGTCCCACGGCTTCCCCGGATTTGAGGACTTACTTGGCATTGGGGCAAATTCAAGCTAGTATGGTGCACTCGGGTCGAATAAGACTCAAAAGCTTGTGGACGAGAAGTGGAAGATATTGATATCGGTTATCCCGGGGTCTTGATCCTGCACCTCAATTAGCGTATCTCGTTCAGTCAAACAGCCTAAGGTATTTGTCCTATCTATGAGGTGGCAAGGTAACCAAAGTAGAGATAAGCACGACTCGAGCAACAAACACAGGGGTGTCTGTCCTACACCAGAAGCCTCGGCGGGTATAATAGCCTTGCATGCGCCGACCAATTCTTGTGAAATCTCCCGTGAGCCCTCGTCTCCTCTCGCAGGATCAACTCGCACCCTAGCCTCGCTCTTCATACTTTGTTCCTTCCTCCTTATTTGGCCTCTTATCTGATTGGTTTGACTGACGACTCAATTGAGTCAGTCGACTTTGCACTCTCTCTCAAGACAATCGCGCACTGAGCCAAAATGTCGTTAGAAGAAAAGAACGACAACACCAAGCTCGAGCTCTCTCGCTCGGCCGACGTGGGCAGCATCCATGATTTGGATTACCACCAGAGCGACGCCAACGTCGGTGGCCTCCACCGCCGACTTGGCAACCGCCAAATCCAGCTCATCGCCGCTGGCGGTTCCATCGGAACAGCCCTTTTCATCAGCATCGGTGGAGGTCTTGCCAGAGGCGGTCCAGGGAGCCTCCTTATCGCATATACCCTCTACTCCCTCGTCCTTGCGCTTGTCAACAACTCCGTCGCCGAAATGAATACCTATATGCCTGTTGCGGGTGGCTTTGTTCGTCTGGCTGGCTACTGGGTTGACGACGCGCTGGGCTTCGTCGCTGGATGGAATTTCTTCCTTTATGAGGCATTGGTTATCCCATTCGAGATTACCGCTCTGACCTTTGTTCTGTCGTTCTGGAATCCAGACGTGATTAACCCTGGACCTACTGCTGGCATCTGCGCTGCTGTAATTGTTGCATACGGGTAGGTTCTCATTCAACGGCTGAAGTATGTGCCTTGACTAACGTCTTTGTGTAGATGCCTTAACATCCTCGCCGTTCGATTCTATGGAGAAGCCGAGTTTTGGCTATCTGGAGGAAAGCTCGTCCTCATCTTCATTCTCTTCGCATTCACCTTTATCACAATGGTTGGAGGAAACCCACATCACGATGCATACGGCTTTCGATACTGGTCAGATCCTGGCGCCTTTGCATCATATATCACAACTGGGAATTTGGGACGCTTTGAAGGTTTCCTCGCTGCTCTTTGGAGCGCTGCCTTTACCATCGTCGGCCCTGAGTATATCAGCATGGTCGCCGCCGAGGCCAAGCGTCCGAGTGTTTACATCAAGTCAGCCTTCAAAACGGTTTACTATCGGTTCTGCATCTTCTTCATTGTAGGTGCACTTGCCGTAGGAATCGTCGTCCCCTACAACCACCCGACCCTCGTCGACATCTACTTTGGAAGCGGAGGGGGTGGCACTGCAGCTGCCTCGCCATACGTTATTGCTATGGAATCCTTCGGAATCAGCGTCCTGCCTCACATTGTCAACGCCTTGATTCTTACGTCCATCTTCTCTGCGGGGAACACATACACCTACTGCGCAACTCGAACCCTCTACAGCTTGGCACTTGAAGGCCGAGCACCTCGCTTCTTACGCTACTGCAATCGAAGGGGTGTGCCGATTTACTGTTTTTGTGTGGTTATGCTTTTCCCTTTGCTCTCATTTCTGCAGCTCTCAAAGGGTTCGGCCAAGGTGTTGAACTGGCTAATCAATATTGTCACCGGCGGCGGCATTATTACTTTCCTCATCATGTCCATCACATTCATCAACTATTACAAGGCTTGTGAGGCCCAAGGCATCGATCGAAAGACCAGGCCCTATTACGGATACTTTCAGCCTTACGGAGCCTGGATTGCGATTGTCATCCAGAGTATCATTCTCCTCGCCTATGGATATACCTCCTTTGTTCCCTGGAGCGTCTCCAACTTTTTCACAAATTATACTATGCAATTGCTAGCTCCTTGCCTGTTCTTTGGGTGGAAGATTATTAAGAAGACAAAGTATATCAGGCCCCATGAGGTTGATCTTGTCTGGGAACGGCCGCTCATCGAGACTTATGAGAACTCCATCGTTTCACCACCAGTGGGATTCTGGACTGAGATGGGGCATCTTGTGGGCCTCCGAAGGAAAGGCAAGGCGCAAGGTGATGCTTAGGTCGTTCATAGATCAAAGTCAGGCTGTATATATGTTTTCAAGATTAGGAATACAAACGCTATGCGCCATTCAGCCAGTTGTAAGATTCATGCCTGTCAGATGAGCTCATGCATCATAGATACCAACTTTCCTCCTTGGTTCATGTCATTGGCAAGTGCTTTTTGGGCCCATCAAGGCTTTCACCCCTATAATGCTGTGATCGATATCACATAAGGCTAAGCCCAATGTCCCCCAAAGGATCTCCGTGTCGACAGCTCTAGTTATATGGCTATGCGGATGTTAGAATGCTCAAGATGATCCGGGGCCGCACATTCGCGATCTCACGATCGACCACAAAACCGGGACAACATTTTGCTTATCGGAGCATCAACGTTTGGTATATAGACAACTCAGAATAAGAAAGGGGTCAAATCAGAAGTAGGGCTATTATCAAGCTTAGTAATATTCACAAACAGAATGCATCGACACCAGCCAGCTTCGTGCCAAAGCCGAAGTTCCCGAGCTACGTTGGAACCAAGGAGTGTCTGTCAGCACTCGGAATCTCTTTCTTATCTAGTAAAGAAGCGTTTAACTGGCAGCTCATATCGTAAACCGGACATGCTAAAGCTCTCTACAGTTATCCAACTTGGTCTTGCAGTAAGCAAGGTTCCCTGTTTGCGGAAGACATGCATCCTTATGGGGTGCAAGTACAAGGGCCTGAGCAGATGTCGAATCAAGGCTTTGGGAAGTGAATCAAGGCTTTGCCTTCCTTGAAATGCCAATAGTAACACCCATCTATACGACTATCTCGATGATTCATAAGTGAAGATGATGCTCCTACGAATCTTGGCGCATTTCAGAGTATCAATAACTTCGGAAATGCCGATGATCGAAACTGGTAGATAGCTTCTTCAAAGGGGTCCAATCTCAATAGTGCAGGACTTAAACCATCCAAGGGCTAGTGAGTGTATGCATCATTTGCTTCCGATATTCCCAATTTGGTCGTGTTAGCCGCGTGCTGAACACAGCGAATCAGACTACCCATCTCCGTTTCAATCTTCTGATGTCTCGTAAACCCCGCATCATCTGACAGGCGTACGCTAGACTTTACCCCATGGAGTACGAGCTTATCTCTCCTCGAAAGCTCGGTGGCTTCGAATTATGGTCCCGAGGACAACACAAGGACAGACCACATGAGAGAGCTAACACATTGAGTAAGAGTGATAGGTGGGTGATGGTAACCGCTCATTACCTAGTGTTAGTAAATTTGAAAATGTGGCTTGGAAACGTGGTGGGAGCCTGGAGTATTGTTCAATATTCGGCATCGGGTCCATCGGAACTGTAGACGAAATAGACAAAGGCCAATTGCATCTGATTCTGATGCTTTCATCTGTACTTCCTCACCTATTGCACCTATCGGGAACAATCCGAGCGCTCTGATATACGTACCACTCCAATAGTGATATATACGAATACTTTCCCACGATCCCGGCTCCCTTTCTTGGTCAACAGTCATTATCAATACATGCCTCTTACTGGGCCCATCGACACATATCGACTCTTATTCGTACTCTGTACACAGAGCTCATAATCATGGCTGCGGCAGTTTCTCGCCCCATCGTCCCTCGCAAGAGAGGACCTCCCATCGTCGTCGGTCCTACCAACAAGACCGCACAACGCCCAACCAAACTTCTGCCGAAAGACCTTATCGAGACCGCCCGAGCCATCAACAAGGTTGATTTCGACCCCAAGAAGCACCTCAATTTTTTTCCACCCAAGAGAATCTTCACCATGACGGAAATCGGCCTCGAAGGCGAGGGCATTTCAGACGTTGCATCCTCTGAGCCATTCACTCTATACACTCGAGAAGCTGCTCAGCAGATTCGACGTGAGATTTTCAGTGAACCCGTACTTGAAAAGTGCCAGTATGCGTCAAGTTTTTGCAAGAATATGATCCGGGGATACACCCAGGAGTAAGTCAACGGCCCACATCAGCATCTACCCCTGTTGTTGATTGAAATCTAGGGACGCCCCCTTCACCCATGCGCTATGGAAGAGCCCTGAACTCATTGACGCGGTATCACAAGTTGCGGGAATCCAGCTTGTCCCTGCATTCGAGGTTGAAATTGGGCACATCAACATTACCATCAATGAAGACTCGGGGGAGACTCAAGATGCCAGCGTGGGTTTCTCCTGGCACTACGACAGTTTCCCATTCGTCTGTGTGACCATGCTGTCTGACTGCACTGGAATGACGGGTGGAGAGACAGCGATCAAGACTGGTACAGGAGAGGTCATGAAACTTCGCGGTCCTGACATGGTACGTGCTTGACGCCATGAATCCGGGGAGCAGAAGACTAATGTGCCCAGGGAACTGCTGTCATCCTGCAGGGCAGGTACATCGAGCATGCGGCTCTTAAAGCCCTTGGTGGCAGGGAGCGTATCAGCATGATCACTGCATTCCGCCCCAAGTCTCCCTTTGTCCGCGACGAACTCGTGCTTACGGGCTCCCGAAGCATCAGCGTCTTATCGGACCTGTACTTGGATTATGCTGACTACCGAGCCACTATTCTTGAGGAACGATTCCGAGACCAGGCCAAGAAATTCCGCGAAGCAAGACGTCTCGGTCAGTCCTTTGACATCGAGGCTACGAGGGAATTTATTACTACTCAGAAAGAATTTTTGGAGGCAATGTTGGTCGAATTGGTGTAATAATGCCCTTGTGATCAGATAGTGCATCTAAGAATTCAAGTGCCTGAGTACCTATGCTCTAATAACGCTAGATTGCCCTATCCCTGTCCCGTGTTTAGTTTCCCACGAGCTTCACGCCTTCGTCTAAGTATGAGACTCACCGAGCAGTTTGAAGACCACCAGCGTCACTAGGGGCTAAGCGTCTTGTGTCTATCATCCCTTGCACCGTTTAAGCTGCAGTGAAGCTATTGCAGCTCTGAGTCGCAGCTGGCGTCAAGGGACACGGGGATTGTGGATTGACAATGACAGCTCCAACGCGGGATGTTAGGGGAACCGAAAGTCCACCAGCCGGACCGTAGATCTGTCAGATGGAAGAGGCAGGTCTAGCCGAGATGACTAAGAGTTGTTGGGTCCAAAGAGGGAAAATCCTGCATCCACAACCTCGTCATAGACATGAACACAACTGCTGAATAACAGATCAATTGATGAATTGAAGATCATCTATTTGAAGCTATTTTCATTAATTTTCCCGTGTGACATGAATCACAATTGAACCTCCCTTTCGGACCGGCCATTTAATCTTCCGGATCCGACAAGATCCCGCGATCCACAGTCGGAAGAGTGGTAGGTCGGGGACTTGCTGCCCCATTTGGCTACCTATCCATAGAAATACATTCACTCTTGCGCCAGTGTTTGTTCATTCAATGGGGTAGGTCATAATATCTCACGCTCACGGGCATTATAATGTACCTTAGCTGCTGTAAATCGCCTTCCTGGAGGGCTTACTCCACGATGACTTCCCCGGTTACGGTCCAGGACCGTCACACGAGATGTGAATAACTTTCCCAACTTGTGCCACGTAGATGCCCGATTGACCAAGTTTAATAAATTATATTCAATCTCAATGCTGAACTCACCATCCTTTACTTTTATACACTCTTATTTGGTCATTCCGTTCGACATCTCTGTTGCCCCATAGTTGCCCGTCACCGGTCGACTGTCCTCGTCGGCTCTGGGCGTACCACAAAGCAGGTTGAGTCGTTGGTCTTGTCCAAGACCATCAACCATGGGCCGACTTCCTCTCTCTGTAGCTAGTCGCAGACTAGTCTAAGCATGTTGACACTGGAATCGTTTCGCCGAGGCTGTTGTAATGTGTCTGCGATGGACTGGCATCCCTCTCCGAACCTGGCCTCGGAACTCGCATGTGGCTAGAAGACAATAGTTTACAGCGATTTTTCGTAGATATGTGAGGCGAATTAAATGGCGACAGACAAATTCCTGCAGCATATTAGCACACTTGGCAATAAGCTCGCTCAGCAACCCCAGTTCGTACCCGACCCTGCCGACGATGGCCATACGACTAGCCGGGCCTGCGTATTGTTCCATCACCCAAGCCATGATTCCTAGTCGATCGAAGAAGTCAGGGTCACACTAAACTGGTACGCAAAAACAAGGCTTGCGAGTTACCAATGCATCATCGTCGGACTGGATAAGATACCTTCGAACATCTCTACCTAGTGCCGCGGAGAAGTGCTCAAAGATTCTATCGACGCTGCTCCACGGTCCAGCCGCCTTCCGAGCTCACGTTTGATGGCATTGAAAACCGAGAGTGACTCTCTACCCGTGGTGGTCCAGCCTGGAGAGAACATCGTCAATCTCCTTCCTGTTGAAAGGCCACTTGACAGCACACCAAGGCCGAAACGGTGCCTTACCAAGCGGCTTTTACTTGAGCGCAGCCTAGGTCTACTTTATATATGGACTAGCACTCTGGTACAGCCTCGGAGAGAGTCGACTAGTTCGCGCGACATCTGCATTGTTTTGCCATCCTAGCCATCAAGGAGCACATGCTGCGCCCAAGTTGTGTGCTCGGCTTCGGAAACGTGCAATATCTGCTCTGGCAGTGCCAACCGCTGTGATCTAGTTTAGCAGTACATGGAGTTGAATAATAGCACGACAATGAGATTATCGTATTATTAAGCCCATCTTCCATAATGAAGCCTATGAGAACTCACTAAATTAGATATTGATTTATAGCTTTCTATCATTGTTTAAATAACTATCAGAACATCTACAAACGCGAGAGCTTCTTTGCAGGCGGCCCGACATGGAGAGTAACAAGCTCGACATCGCTTCTATTCCTCTTCCTATCGTCATCCCAAACCTCGTCCCTAGTGAATTCAGATAAGTCTGGAGCATAGCGATCTTCTGACATGCAAGTCACGCCTGTAGCACGTCTAGGGTATACTACCTCATCAATCTCCTCGAACCCACTTTGGCCTGTCCTTGTGCGCGAACCGGCACACCTCTCCCGTCGAGCTGAGTAACTATCTTGATTAGATGCTGTGAAGCCACGGCGAAGATAAGGCCGGAGAGCCGGAAGGCAGGCAACAACGAGCCCAATGTAAATGTCTAGTGAATTCCATAATGCTATAGCATTCTGTGTGAGCAAACACGGACTTGACACCAAGTTGGCTGTTGGATAAATCAACTTACTAACTATTGTAATAGATTTGAAATCACCAGGGTGACTCAATTGAACTGACAAAAACCGTGTTAAGCAAAAGGCAATGTCAACTAATCCCAGGAGCAAGACACAATAGGCGGTTATCCTCGTCTTCGTGTCCATCTGCAAGTTGTATATGACGAGGAATGGTAAAATAAATACTACATGAATAGTTATGTGTTAGTAATTCTCAGCTTCTTTCCCAGTGTTGTCTGTGTTGAGAGAAGGACTCACTAGCAATACTGCTACTAAAATGTAATACCCAGGAGACTATGTATATGCGGATCACTGTCTTGACGCTACACATGTTTTCTGGGTGCTCCAGTGACCTTGTGAGAAGTTAGAGGAAGTCGCTTGCTGAAGGCATGGGGATGCCTGTTGGGTGAACTTTTCAAACAAAAGAGATACTCAACTTACCAATACCTAGAAGGCGGAAAGCAAAGAAAGAAAAGCAACGACATGGATACAATGTAGCCGACTACAACGTATCCAATGGTTACCCAAAGCACTATCCTTCTTTTCTTCAGGAACGGTGGGAATAGCTGTAGGTAGACGGCCAGAAGAGACGCCTTGCAGAAGTAGGGCGTGGTGAATAACGGCAAACCACTTGCCCAGATCATCTGAAGAGTGCGGTATGGTTAGCTTCATGTGCGTTACAGCATGAAGATTTGCGAGAGATGATGGGTTGATGGAGATGAGAAATCGCTCAGACTTGCCTTTCGCACGAATTTGAAGGTTCCCAAGTCAACATGATAATTCGTGAGGGAATAATCGATATGTGGCTTCAGTGCCCCGTAGCTGCTGAGAACAATATTGAATGGTGCTGACGCAAAGGCACCGCACCATCCTAATATCATGAGCCAGTCACTGAAAAGAAGCCGCCGTTTTTGTATCTTGATTCGCAGATAGATTCGGGCCGCGATGAGTACCGTCGCAATGGCGATCAATGTGTAGACGATGGCCTGGTAACGAGGTCAGTGACGTTACGAATGCAGCGATGAACATGGCTGTTCTCAGCCGCAGTGCTCATGCTTCAGACAGGGCAGTGCATGTGCACTCCTTACGAGGATGGCCGAGGCAGACGGCGGTGGAATCATAGTGGCGGGCCGGAAGATGGGATTGAGGGGATCATCTAGTCGGTGCGAAGAGGCGACTTGGTGGTTTCTCGTTGCGAATAGATAGAGAAGAAGCCTTGAGCAAAGAGCACGAGGCAGATCATCTAACTGAGGTAAAACAATCACTGGGAGAATGCGCCTTAAAGACTCTGGGGGAATGCTGTGGCGGTTTAGCACATCGGGTTTCCCGGCCTCTGGGTTAATGCTAAAAGGGCTTGGTTCCGTGAAGTGGAAAGTAAGAGGCGTTGGCTACCAATCGGAACCTCTACCGACTGCTTCTCCGCATTCACCAGACTCCTTCAAACCTCGACTTTCCGCGCTATTGATTGCCATGCCTGCTAGCCGTGCCGGATGATCGTTCGGGGGACACTCTCGTCAAGACTCGAGGCGATCTGCAAGAACCTTAAACTGGTTCTCATGGCTGTTTACATGTGAATGCTACTTCTGCCCCTGAGCGGCGTAAGTGCCCTGCTGCCAGTATGCACATCTTTCGTTCCTAGCGTCGTCCGTCGCTGTGCCCGCGCCGTCACTACCAAAAGTAGCAATCTTTGCATCCTTCCCATAGTGCGGCCAGTGTGGGGGCAAGACCGGTTTGTTGAGATTGCTCTTGGCCGCAAATTGGGTGAAAAAAAGCGGCATCTACACTGCGGGTTCCGAATCCACGTTTGCTGCAGCACTCGCATTGTTCACGAAGAATGTGTAGGCGAGATCCTGAGCGTGATTTCCTAGCGCAACTTGGAAGCGGTGGTTCCAAGTATCGTTCCGGAACGAAGTGGCCAGGTAACGAGAGTTGCACACAAAGATATACTCAGAAAGCAGCAGAGCAATGCGTTCGTGCTCCGTCGTGTACAGGTTGGTCTTGGACGGCGACGGATATAGCTCATCCAAGATGTACTCGATCGCCGAGTCCCTGATGCTATAAATTGACATGCGAAGCTTGGCCACAATTGTCTCATGACTATTGATCGTGGGCGGCGTAAATATGTCGTCTTCGTGAGAGTTGTGACCAAGCATCAAATGAGGCGATGGATCGAAGTGGCCCTTGAGTAGCGACGTGCCAGGATAGTCCAGTACAAAGCCTCCGTCAACGGTCAGCCCATACGCAAAGTCTCCGTAGTTGGCTTTGTAAACAACATCGCTATTCGCTTGCAGTAGTGTCTTGGAATCGAGTCTCGCGAGATCGGCGCCGTTGAGGACTGGTCGGCCAGCCCGCTTGCTGGCTGCAGCGAGCGTCTCATTCCAAATTTGGGCAACTGGCAGCGACGTATACCATGCCTTCTCCGCCGTGACTCTGAGATCGAGGAATGAGCCCAGAGGGATCAAACATCTTGGAGTCTTTCTGGCCTACAGTAGCGACTTGAGCACACAGTATGGGCTAGAATAGCTTGAGCTTAACCTACCGAATACGTATCCGCCCCGGTAGATCCAGACCATGAAGCTGTCTCAACCTTTTTTTCTTCTTGCAGTCATCCTTGCCATGCGACCCTTTGAGGTATGTCGGTAAAAGGTTTTAAGGACAAACGCATCCAGAAAGAGGCAATCTTCTGACATCTCTGGATCCTTCAGCAGATTATCAGCCAGTTGCTGGGGGGCGGTTCCAGCTGCGTCAGCCCTGGACTGGAGATACCACTCGGGGAAATCCCGAGGGCATTTAACCCCAGGGAACCATCATTGACAGTGTGGTTCACTGCGTGTGGTGGTTTGAAACAATGGTGACCCAGGGGAGGATCGGCGAACCTGATATTTTTAAAGGTGAAAAAGTCTCCCGTTTCCTAGCAAATATGGGTTGGTCTTAGTTATTCAAGACAACATTCGCTAGTATAGAAAAATGACGGTCTCAACTTACATTGTAGCCAGCCTTGTGACGAGCATAGCCCAAGTCCACAATCGGCGAACTTTTGTACTTCGGCGATGATGGGTTTGCGGATACTCAAGCGAAAAGCAAGAAGCAAGCGCGAACACCGTTCCACTGCATGGCCACTGTTTTCTATGCGCTGGTTAAAGAGTGTTTATCCAGGAAAGATGACTGCAGTCTCTTAGACCGTCCTTTCAAAGAGAACATGCTTCTTTTATTGCCCTTGGCCGGGTGACGGGTAAAATACAACATGGCGTTGTTCCTTTGTCTGATCTGTGCTTCAGCTACATACAGCCTTTTTTACCGTTTCCGTTCAATTGTTCAGTGCTCCTCGAGATTCGACTGCCTAAACACGTCTTGCCCGAGTTAACGATATTGACACCATTTAGCCGATCATCTTTCTTCAAGCAAAGACACGACTCACTCTCCATCGTCTGCTACAGCACGAATATCTCGGTTCCAGTTATGTTCCTTGAAGCCCCCATCATTGTTCTACGCTCATGTCGTGCGGTGCGTGGGATAGCGGCCGACTGATGAGCTGCTTGCTCGAGAGGGTTATTCGTAAGTTGCCAGCACCGTTCGGGCCGTCCTTCGCCCCAATGCCATGCCTCTCCCAGCTAGCGTCTATCAGAAAGATGTCAGGGCAAAGGACTGTGTGAGATGCAGCCAAGGTGATGGTTCTAATCAACCTACCTGTTGTACTCTCACTAACAACGCTTTTGTTACAGAAAGAGTCGCCCTGTAGGGCTCCTTTGGTTAGGTAGCGGCAAGATGCCACGGTCAGCTCATCTATCGATGCAACCGAAGGCCGAGGGAATGTTCTTTCCGAGCTGACTCGTGGGATACACCCTCAAGAAGAAATCTGAAGTAGCTTTCGCCGCTTCATCCCTGCCAGGGGCATCAAGGCTTCTGGATCGTACGAGGGGAGCATCACCGAATGCTGACGAAAAGTGCATCTTTGGGGAAGCTGGGGATGTATCGACTTGCTCATTAGCCCAGGGAACTGAAGAAACTTTGTGGCTATTCCCCGCGCGAAGTTGGTGCCCAAACTAGAGAGAAGTAGGCAGGTCTGTACCCGTAGGGCCAGACTTAACCAGGTCGGCCCTGGTGATCGCCGTCACGCGGGGCAATCAAGCATCGAGACTCATAACCGGACGCCCATGACGCCTCTTCTAGGCACTCAACTCCTGAAATGGCTTGGAACTCTGCATTAGCCCCGAGCTCGACATTCAGCCGTGCCATAGCTCGTCTTCCCCCGCATGTCAACGCTGTCAGCACACCCTTGGTCTTTCAACCTGGTGGAGATCAGGATGTAAATCCTAGGGGCACGTATCAAGAGCTCACATCGGTATCGTGGCCTAGCAGGAAGTTTGCAACAATGGAAAGATATAATCTCATCGCGTCGTCAATTTTTAACAATTAACAATTTACAAACAAGTCCTCACTTTTACATCCCTACAAACACTTCTTTTAGAAATTCAAACCCTCCCTCACACACCATGTGTCTGAAGACTATTATGTCACCTGCTGCTTCCTCTCCAATAGAGCGATCGGCTCTGGAGAGTCGACAGCTTCCCTGCTCTCCTATCCATCTCTTTGTTGCTCGCGGAAGCAACGAGCCACCGGGACCAGGCCAGCTCATCTCGCTTGCAAACGGCATCTTCTTTACCAATCCAGGGGTGACTTTCTAGAATAAAGGCATAATCACCACACATCTCTAATCTCTGCCTGCCGTTGATGATTGCTAGGCTGAGGTATATCTAAGAGTCGTTCGCTAATCTACGCGGGGAATTGGTAAAGGTTCAACAGTCGGCTCAAATGTTGTGCGTTTCGATTCTTGTCGAGGCAGTTCCGTGGCGACAGTATTCAATCATTCTTCTTCTGCATGAGCACTCTGAACTGGCCAACAGGGACCACATGCTGACCAGGTTTATCTCACGGCCTGGTTCGTTTCCATCTGTCGGATGACGCGCCGGATCAATCGCCGATCTCGAAATCAATTCTCTAGCTGATGGCAATGAACTACAAAGCCCAGTATTATGTAGTATTGACGAGGTCTACGCAAGATGCTTATATTATACGAGGTAAACCTTGTCTCACGCCCACATGGCCCAGTGAGGTCGCTGACTAGGGCCAATGAATTGTCAAGTACGGACGGTGAGCCATCCAATATCACACTGTCTAATCTCCGCCACTTGCTAACATTCTGCGCCAAAACGACACAGGTGGAAATCATCGGTAATACTGATTTGATTGTGTTTGATCAGGTCTCGCAAGACCTGTCCCTGAATTAATATTGGGTAGGATTTGTCGATGAAATTTATGCTCAGTGTAATGAACTGGTCACCGTTGCTACTATATGTGTCCCCTTGAGCACCGGATAACGTTTGTGTATAATGGCCAGCAAAAAACCACTAGATGTAACTACTTCAATCAAAGGCCGCCCTCCCGTCACCACCCACCGCCTTATCGTTGACGTCTTCAATTGGAGCGTCCCCTGGCACGAAACCAAAATCACCCTTCGCAGCAAAGTCTTGAACCTCCTGGGGAGGAATCACTCCCTCCTCGGCAAAGTAGTTGGTGTCAGATACATGCTCGAGAACAAGATAGAACATGACTGGGAAAGATACTGCCTGCATGGTAGTCTGAGTGAGAGTTTGTCCCCTGGAAGCAGATGGTCAGCATATGCGTTTGATCATAAGACACCTTGTAAAGACAAAGTAGACTCACAAGTAGGAAACTCCTCCAGCTTCCTGCCCAAATGCAATGGCCAATCCAGCACTCAACATGCCCTTGAAAAAGCCTCCGTATCTCGCAAGCAGCTTCGGTTCGTTGCTCAAAGCACTCATAACCCACAAGACCGTCATCTGGTCAATGGCATAAGCAACTCCGGTGAAGAAGATGACAAAAAAGTATTTAACGTAAGTTGTCGACGTCCAATCCCAGGCAGGGCTGCCGATCTCTCGCTTGATGTGTTTGATCTGGAAGGCTAGTGTAAGTCCCCAACCAATCAGGACAATGACGCAGGAGATTGTCAAGTCCATCGCTCCTCGGACGCGGCAGGTGTATCGCTTATTATCAAGAACCAGCCCGAAGAGTACCATCGCGGGTATCTGGATGGTCCAGTTGATGAGAGCGCTCAACGACCGCGTTCGCAGGTTGAAGGGGTGGGCTGTCAGGGTCGGAATCAATGCAGAGGACATTTCCGTAGCCGCCATTGGCACAATCAACAGCAGAATTCGACCGTCCTTGAGAAGTGCCAGGCATCCCTTGATTTCGGTTCGGAAGTCGGTCGTGGTGAAGTGCGCGAGATGCGTCCCATCCTCTCGAACAATCTTGTCCGACGGAAGGATGCAGACAAGGCTGACTACGACCGAAGACACCATGATGACAATAAAGGTGGCGTATACCGAGGTGGCACACCGGACAGTGTTTTGATGTCCTTGGTGATGCGAAACACGACGACAGCCCCGACTGCGCAGCCCACGGACAGGAGGAAGAGCTGCCAGGCAATGTAAGATCCTTTCTCTTTCTCTTCTGCATATGCAAACTGGATGTATCCTGCTGAGATACCGAGAATGACACCTCCCAGAAGTGCTTCCAAAACATCCAGCAAAGATAAAGACGGCATAGAGAGTAGCATGTGCTGTCGTAGTCACATGTGCTGACGAAGGTTGAGCACCACCAGCCCCGAGGCCGAGGATAGCCAGATAGATACCGACTGTCAAGAAGAGGATGACGCCGGAGATGAAATTCTGAGTCTGGCTGTACTTTTTGGCTGTCATCCCGCCGAGCTTCCAATACTTCTTTTCCGTCTGTATGTCTTCAACCCAGCCCACGTGAGTTTCTCTAGCTGATCTTACTGAATCGCCCTAGCCGTCTGCTGGTCAATCCAAGTACAATGTCTCGTCCAGATCATCATCAACCGCCTGGGCCTGTTCATGGTCGCCCGGCCTGACGCAACGAAGCTCAAGGTGACTTGCTTCGGCATCCTTCTTGCCGTCAATACTAGTGTTATCTGCATCTGGGTACCTGCCCGGTTGCAGATTAGCCAGCGATATATCGACATCAACAAAATCTGGGATCGAGTTGAAAAGGTCATATTTGCAATAGTAGACATCACGCTCAACTTCTACTTTATCTATATTGTCAAAAAGAACCTCATTTCAAACGGCCTAGCCAAGCATAACCTTCTGTTCCGCGTAAACCTGGTCCTTGTTGGGGTCACGCTTGCCATGGATGTTGGTTGACAATGAAGACCAAGTCAGAGGGACTGGGCTAATGCGGGCCATAGATTCTGCTATTCTTCGTTCCAGAAACGTCGACCTTCCTAATTTATTTCATAACACGAGACAAACCAGCACGGAGAATGAGACCCAATCGGCTGCAACATAATCGTGCCATAAACCCCGGACGATCAGTCCGCTTTTGGTATTTGCAGACCCGAGACCGAATGAGAATCTGTGTACCCTTGTTTTACAGCGGGATAATGTCCGCATAGAACCAACCGGCATCCACAAAGAAAGTGACATAAATATAGACAAGCACCATGAACCACGGGATGATCACCTTCCCCGCTTCATCTTCTTACCATTCCTTTTCCACCTGCTGTTTGCACAGTTGTGCTTGAGGCAAGTCTCGCCCATCATGCAGGAGCAAATCGTAAGGCAAATATCAGGACGAGGTGATTGTACCACTGCTGATGGCACTTAGGCTGTGGATCCGGACTTTGATTCCGCTCTCGAAGTGGTATGACTTGGATGACCGTGATAGTTTTTGCAGCTAACGCTCGTGTAGCCACTGGAGGAGCCCTCGACGTCCTCGCTTCGATCAAGCCTTCTCCAGTTCGCACAAGAGAATGGGCGCACATACCATCGTATGAGTGAAGGGAGTACGTTTTCCATGTCATGTCGCCAGATTCACTTGTTAATAGGGCAAAGAATACGTGTACCCAAACGATGATGCAAGTCTCAATCACGCACAAAAGAAAATCATGTTGACCAGTAGTATAGGCAGAGAACGACAGGCTAGATCTGCAAAACCATTTATACTTGATCACTCTCGACGGGAAACAAGCCTTGAATCCAGGTGTCGCTACTGCCAAGCGTGTGCTGGACATGGGAACGGGCACCGGGATTTGGGCTGTCGACTTTGGTAAGTTGTCAATTGCAGCGAAACTCAACTTGAAGATGCTGACAGATTCGTAGCTGACGAACACCCGGACGCCGAGGTACTACCCATGCACCGAGCTTGGTCAAGATGGACTGACAAGGTTGGCAGGTCATCGGTGTTGATCTCAGCCCCATTCAGCCTGCTTTGTGAGACTACCATTGCCCCAGTACCGCCTCTAGACACTGACTCGCTCTTAGCGTTCCGCCAAACTGTATCTTTGAGATTGATGATCTTGAGAAAGAATGGACTTGGAAGACTCCGTTTGACTTTATCTTTTCCCGTATGATGACGGGAAGTTTCGCCAAGCCCGAGGCCATGGCGAAAAAGGCTTACGAGTACGTTCATTCACCCAATTGGCATTGGCCCAGCAGTCTCTTACCGCGTTTTGCAGAGGATTAAGCCCAGGGGGCTGGTATGAAATTCAGGACATCCAGCTTCCAGTATTCTGTGACGACAACAGCCTTGACCCCGAAACTTCCCCAGTCATGAAGTGGCAAAAGGGGCTAATCGAGGCGTCTAAACAGCTTGGGCGGCCTCTCGGCTTCTCAGACCAGTACAAAGACATTCTGCAGCGAGCAGGCTTCCAAGGCATCGAAGAGACAATCTACCGATGGCCGACGAGCAGCTGGCCGCAAGACAAGAAGTTAAAAGAGATTGGGAAATGGAACCTCGCAAACTTCAACGCCGGACTAGAGGGGGTTAGCCTTGCCCTGTTCACCAGAGTGCTGTCTTGGTCCAAGGACGAGGTTCTAAGTCTCTGCGCAGAGGTCAGGAAGGAACTGAGGAACCCTCAAATTCACGCCTATTGGAAGATGTGAGTGCTGGACTACGGCGTCTAATTACTCGACTAACGTTAGCAGTTATGTTGTATACGGACAGAGGCCGATAGTGGAGGAGGAGGGAGAGAATGCTGCTTAGGTCGGCCAGCTTTTGAACCAGAATCAGTAGTTTTATTTTAAAAACACACTGAAGCTCCCTCTGACTCCGTTCTCGCCTTTGAATCTTTCAATGGTGTTCGAAGCAGGAATCCATGCCCTAGAGTTCGCGTGATATAGCAGCCCCGAACCGCTCTCTCGCCATACGTTACCTCGTCGTTCTCAACAGCCTCGTTGCTGGAGACTATATCGTTCGGGTCTCTGAGAGCCCAAAGTCGGAAGTAATGACCGGATTTGTTGATTTGAGCCAACGAGACAAAACAGTTGCTAAAAACTCGAAGTGGTTGTGTCGTGATTCGCCAAATCTCAAGACGATGTCCGCAGCGTGTATTCGCCTTGAGGTCCTATGGATTAGGCTATTAGCCCATCATAAGTCGAGGCGCTGGAATGGCGTTTCCTACCACCGACTTTGGTAGCTAAAGCCATAGATAATTGTAGATTGTGCCTCATGTCAGATTGAAAGTCATAGCGCCGCCGGGGAACATTGCCCGGATTCGTCTTCAGACAGCGATCCCACACGGTACAGTTGGACGCATAGCGCTCTGTTTAGGCCCAGGAGGATAATACTTCTTCATCTTCACAAGGGTTCGAGCTCGCCATATGGAGAAAGTCTATTAAATGGAGGCGCCCCCGGGCCGACGACGTAATGAAAACAGATTGAGTCCTTTATCCTATGAAGAATCCACTTTACAAGCACGCAATCGACGACTTAAATGTCGATTTGTTCTTGTCATTCGTGATTGCGCAATGCCCTCGACAGAGTTTTTACTCGCAGGGGCAAACAGAATTAGAGGAACAATTAAGCTTAACTTGGAGGAAGAAAATATCGTTATACTTTGAGAGAGGGCCGGATAGTACAAACTGCCCGTGTTACCAGGGACACGAAGGCTTCGAGCATGACAGAAGAGACTTATTGCGCATGGGGACTGAGACTCCCTAGGCGCACAGTATATTTAATACGATAACGAGGTCGAATGTTCTCAAGGCCACGCGTCTATTCGTATGTCATCTCAAAGCGTGCCTGCCCCAACATATTCTCTAACAACACCTCGGGTACGCACAGCTGTTATCCCTTTTGAGAAGGTGAATTGGCATTTCCAACTAGCCCCAAAGGTCTCTCATAGCGTGAGCAATACATACTACATCGACGTAAATCGGATAGCAGCTTGGCAAGGCATGGGTTGCATCGTACAAACAGGTATCAAGGTCCGAGATGAGCGCCATGACTTACTCTTTATAGACCTACGCCAAGGAATCATTATCCACTTGAATTGCATGAGTTGATCGGGCCGTCCGAAGAGCGGCCGCATCGTTGCGACGTCTTTCTCGGAAGATTGACTATATAGTTGCGCTTTCCGGAGCTCCCAGTATTCTGGGAATCTCATCAAATATCTTCCGCTCGACATTTTGCTCTTTACGTCCCCTCAGGATGAGCGCTGTTCCGGAGAAAGCCGCCGCAGTGGATAGCATCCAGGCGGCAGAGAGACCCGATGATGTGGCCACGAAGTCCATAACAGATACAGCAACATTACTTGGAGCGACCCCGGATGAGGTTCTCGAAGCGCAAGAGTATGGCCACACTCTCGATTTAGCAGAAGCTAAGAAGGTGAACCATCTATCACCAGCTCCACGCCGAAAATACTCTCCGTCCTAACTTCGAGATAGCGTGCCGAGAATCTGCTTTTCTTCCACGAGCACGATCCCAATTTCAACCCTGAATCCCTCGTCCGCCTTCGGTCATTCGTCGATAACACACCCTTGTTCGAGAATCCCGAGAAGCATGGGGATATTATATCCAACATCAAGACCGAAGTCTCTCTCCTCACCATTAATTCCCCTTACGCCGAGGTTCGCGCTGTCGTGAGCAACAAGGACGATCCGTCTACGCCAGCGGGAACCATTCGAGCCTGGGTCATTGGTCTCACATTTGTCGTTCTGCAAAGTTTTATCAACCAGCTGTTCTCGGTTCGCCAGCCTTCCATTCGTATTCAAGCCCCCGTTATTCAATTGCTATCGTATCCTCTGGGCAAGGCATGGGAAAGATGGGTTCCCATTGGCGAGTTTACGCTGTTTGGCTCAGCGCACAAATTGAACCCGGGCCATTTCAACCAGAAAGAACATATGCTGGTTTCTATTATGGCCAATGTCTCGACGAGCCTGCCTCACTCGCGATATATCATCTTCACGAGTTGGTTGAAGAAGTACTTTGACTTGCCATTTGCGGCCGACTTTGGATTTCAGATTTGTATCTCGGTACGTCCCTCATCCCGAAAAATGTCTTTGTGTCGCCACTGACTGTGTTTGATAGTTGGCAATGAACTTGATGGGATTCGGGCTTGCAGGTTTGGCTCGGCGATTCTTGGTTTACCCATCATTCTGCATTTGGCCGCGTTCGCTTGCCACTGTCGCCCTCAATCAAAGTTTGCATAATGGTAAGTCTGGAGAATACGACTCGGAACAGCTGATCTGACTGACTATCGATAGAGGAGAACGGCAATCCCACAGTCTTGGGTCCCCTGAAGAGGATGTACACCATGTCGCGGTACAAGTTCTTCTTAATTGCATTCGGTGCCATGTTTGTCTGGTTTTGGTTCCCTGAGCATATCGCTTCTGCTCTGTCACTATTCAACTGGCTCGCCTGGATCTCTCCTAACAACTTCAACTTGACTGCCATTACTGGTGTGAAAAAAGGCCTTGGATTCAACCCCCTTCCCACCTTCGACTGGAACATCGCTACCTATAACGTCGATCCACTGCTGGTACCATTCCATGTTACCATGAACATGTTTATTGGTACGCTATTGGGTGGAATCACTATCATTGCCATGTACTGGAGCAACACTTACTTCACTGGCTATCTCCCCATTAACACAAACACCATGTTCGACAACACTGGCTCCAAGTATAACGTGTCTTCAATTCTTGATGAGAATGGATTGCTAGATGAGGCAAAGTACCTAGCCTACAGTCGAGTTTACATTGCTGCCTCTTCAATCACATATTAGTAGGTCATACATGCTGAATCGAGATATCAGTTACTGACCACCTTTAGCATGTTCTTCTTCGCCGTATACAGCGCCGTCATCTCGTATGCTGCCCTCTACCACTGGAACGACATCAAACTTGGGTTCAAGTCGCTCTGGTGGAGCTTCACAAAGAAGCGCAATGTGGACAGTTTCAAGGACATCCACACCAGGCTTATGGAGAAATATCATGAGGTTCCAGAATGGTGGTACCTCATCCTGAACGTCGGTTTCTCTTCATGCTATTGTGATTATATGACTTACGGCCCCTATAGATTGTTGGCATTGCACTCGGTATAGCCTCAGTGGCAGGTTGGCCAACCCATACCAGCGTGGGCACCGTCTTCTTCGGCATTGCTCTCGCCATCTTGTTCACAATTCCCACTGGGATTATTTTCGCCACGACTGGAATCGAAGTCGAATTCAATGTCCTGGCTGAATTCATCGGAGGGGCTTGGCAACCCGGAAACGCTTTAGCCGTAAGAGCCCGCTATCTGACGGTTAAAGCGCTTGCTAATGAGTGTAGATGAATTTTTTCAAAGGATTTGGATACGTGACAGTCGCCCATGCACTTGACTTTGCAAACGATTTGAAGCTCGGCCACTATCTCAAGATTCCTCAGCGCCAGACATTCTGGTGCCAGACTGTGGCGAGTAAGTCGACCAGATTTTGGATTTTCCTGGACAGAAACTGACTCCACCAACTGCAGCCATTGTCTCAGCCTTTGTTTGTACAGGCGTCATGAACTTTCAGATAACCCGTATTCCCGACATTTGCGAGACTGATCAGAAGGACAAATTCAGTTGCCCCGGCGTTGAGTCATACTTCACCGCCGCAGTTCTTTTCGGATCTCTTGCCCCGCGCAGGGTCTTTGGTCAGGGCGCTCAGTATACGGCGTTGCTTGCTGCTTTTCCCGTCGGCCTGGCGTTCCCAATCATCTACTACTACGCCACGAGGAAGCTGCCAAGGACTCATTGGCTCACCAAGATCCATCCAGTCGTTATTTTCAGTGGTGGTCATACCTGGTCACCTTATAACTTGGCGTACATGTGGCCGGCGGTTGTGCCAGGTTGGCTGTCCTGGGTGGTAGTTCGCAAAAGATACCTTGCATTCTGGTCAAAGTACAATTATGTACTGTCGGCTGCTTTCCAGACGGGAGTCGCTCTCGCCGCTGTTGTCATCTTCTTCGCTGTAAGCTACCACGGCGCGGATATTGACTGGATTGGAAACAACGCAGATCAGGGTTGTGAGGCTGAAGCATGCACTCGACTTACGGTTCCCGAAGGCAATTACTTTGATTCATAATCTGGAATATTTTCTAAATAGTTTAGCTTGGAGAATCATAAGGATTTCGAAAGACGAGACAGACAGGTTTGAGCCACTACTACCGCCTTTTGTATCGGGGCTCAGTCTCTGTTCTCCGAGATGAACCCTGAATTACGTCAATCTGCTGGAAAGCAAGAATGGTCGCTTTCAAAGGACCGTAGGGGCTTCACATATGGATACAAGCACGAATACCCAAAGTAAAGTAAGTTACCGTCGGCTTCACGGATTGGTACCCGGTTTCGAAATTACGGCGATTGTTATAGCCGTTTATGTATATTTTCCATGCTCAGGCCGAGGTGAAGAAGAGCGATAGGACAACCATTTTCCACATATGAGTAGATTCGGTGCCTCAGTGTTGGGATTAGCAAGGGTATTGTCTGCAGTGGTTTAAGCTTATTGAGAGCTTCTTGCGTCTTCTTTCTTCCATTCAGAATAACAAGATAACATCCACACATTAACACTAAGAACGGCTACAGCTTAGTGGTTCACAGTCCCAGGATGTTGTGCTGGACGGAGACATCTGGACGGGCGAGGTCATTGGGTCTCCTCTGATGGAATGAGGCTGGGCATCCTAAGAACGTCCTCTAAATAAAGGACCAATGCTACGACTCCAATTAATCCCGCGGTCCAAGAATAGTATCGGAACTCTTGAAGTTGACGAACCATAATGCAAACAAGGCCTAGCCTAGAACATATACGTCTTGGCCTCGATGGATTGAAGGTGAGGCTTGAAGGTAGAAGACTCAGGTGTAGTGGACCACGACCTACCATCAGGTTCGCCCAGATGTAGTTTCCAAAGATTCCCCATAGAAATACAGGTACCCGTTTCAATGCCTGGACACCGACCAACGACTCTTCTTTAACATATTGCTATATCACTAAAAGTTATTAGTATGGCCCCCGTCAAATCTAGAAGGGAGGCACATGTTTCAGCCTTATTTTCAGAACTGTTGGGCGAATAGAGCTATTTAATATAAATGCATAATGATATCATAAATACATTTACATCCTATCCTCCACTTACGATTTCCTCCAAGGAATTGTCCACTTGCCTTGGGTACCGTGCCGCCGAGCCTCCCTCTATACAAACTTGCCAAAAAGTCTGGCGTATAACGTCTTGGTAGCTATTGCTTCCAGCCATTCCCAATTAATACATGCCCCTCCTGCATCCCCCAAGAAGTTTTGGCCTCTTCGCTGTTGGACCCGCCGATGGACCAGTCTTCAGGGGCCTCAGGAACGGCTTCGGCTTCTTCTTGCGGTGCTATTTCCGCGATCCGTTGTCGTTTCTGGTCTGTGGCTACCTTCATTGCCCAGCCCCACGTGTCATCCTGCACTTGCGTGCCATGTTCGGGTTGCAGACTCGGTTCCGCTTCCTGGATAGGCGGGGGATCGGGTAGACACCCCAGAATGACATCCTTGCGCGGCTTCTTTACCTTCTTCTTCATTTTCTTCAGTCTCTTTTCCTCCTTTAGCGCAAGCTGTGGCTCGGGCTCGGGCGCGGGCGCGGGCGCAGGTTCCGGTGCAGATTCGGCTGGTAGGTCTGCCTTGCATTTCTCCGACAGCCCTGACTGCTCCAACTGTGCTGCATCCTCTTTCGGTATTTCAATATGATGTACTGGCAGGACAAAATCAGGCTCTTCGATGGCCTCAACTTGTGGGACTGCGTCAAGGTCCCGAGGCAAGGTGTTGTCCTCGTGAACCAGCTCGACAAGGTGTTTAAAGAGCAAGGCGCTTACTGATATCGTTTCGCGCTCAGAACTTGGTATAACAGAACATGGTGTCTCTGGGGGATTCTTCAAAAGAGACTTGAGACCAGACTTCAAATAGCAGCTAATCCACGCGTCGTCTGCGCTGGGATCTGGATATGCACTCCGCACCAGATCAACAACCATGGGGAAAGAAAGGCCGATTCCAAGCCTCTCAATCTCACACTTAGCAAGTTCCTCTAGAGATGGCAGTTCGTATTCTCTAGCCAATGCGTAAACTCGGACGCTCGTTGTAAATTCAGTGGCAAGCTTCTCATCTCGGGACGAGCCCCTTGGTTTGAGACCCTGGTACGTATCGGTAAAAAGGTAGTGGATGAGGATGTGCCCAACATCTGCCGTAATTTCAAGGCGTAGAGACTGACTGGATGAAGGAGGAGAAGGCAGCTTCGGGTACTTGCAAAGGAGAGGACTTGGGACAGTGAATGTAGTGCCATCCTTCAAGTGTAATTTGATACTGGGGGCTGCGTACGGGCTGGTGCTGTGTTAGCTTGAAGGTCATACACAACCTGTCAACTACTTACGATGATTCAGGCCGTACGTCGACTTGATCTGCATGTCGAGGCATGGTTGACTATCTGCTTTGCTTGGTCGCTGTCTATACTCAACTAGATGAGGGCCTGCGGCATGAATGATTAATAGTGAAAGTCGAGAGTCGTCTGTGATACGCAACTTGATCACATGCAGCGGAGAGATTGATGAGCGAACTGGGAACACATCAGGGTCGGCGTGGTCCCTGGTGTGCTTGCGGCCCAATTGTGGGGTTGTGCTCTAATGGGACTCTTACATTACGGTACAGGTATCGTGGCTCAATGCTACTCGATGCAGCCCTTGTCTGTTAGTTCTTGCCTGTAGGGAAGCACCACATTCTTGTCAAGTACGTGGAACCAGTTGCGGTCTTGTGTGTGGGGTTACAGCTTGGGTTACATGTCATGAGCCAGACAGCCACGTAGCACTGCTTGGTGACAACCAATCAATTTTGTAATTGGATCTTGAGACTGCTGCATGCAAGAAGGCGAATTGGGACAATTGCAACACTGAATACAACCCGTTGTCAGAGCAGCCTGACGAGCTGAATCTGGACGATGAGCAACTGATTCTTGGTGGTGCGGTGCGCAACCAATAAATCAGAGGCTTCGATTAGAGCGTGATGTTCTATTCTCACTGCAAAGAGTTGCTACTAGCGAACCAAGTCTCTAGACTACAGCAACATAAGCGCAATCCAGGTAGGCAAGTCAATCACTGGACTCTGCGTGCTGTGCGCGTCCCCCCTTTAGCTTTCATGGGTTTTTAACTCTCTATTCCTTGATGACAACACTATTAATACGCAATCTGTCGCAATAATGAATCGTGTGCGCCGTTAAGCCCCGGTTTCGGCCTACCATATTTCACCCACAATTAAGACTTTGGTTGCTCTCAACATTGCGGCCCGGAAACGAGGTTTTAGCGTTCTTGAACCATATATCCTTGTTGTCTACTTGTTCTAATATCTAGAGACTATGGGCCCTACGCTAAGTTGAATTCATCACTGGTCCTATAATTTGCGCGCATTTGCACGATCATCTTTCACCCGTCGTGTACCTACCCTGCAGCGAGTGATTTGAGCACGTGACGATGTGGCTCTCGAGTTTCCCCAGCAACGACGCGTCTATCTAAAGTACACGTAAACAATCCATGAGCCCCTGCAGTAAATACCTTGCAGTCTAGGACTCAGACTCATCTACAGAGGCCCAGCGCTTGAATTTAACGATCGAGTCTAGATCCTCTAACCAGCCGACCACGCGGGAAAATGTGAGCTCGTCGGCGATAGACACAACATCGGGCATACATCGAAATCCATCAGCAATGAAGTAGCTCTTACCAGACGATTATTTAGAGTAAGACGGCGAACACTAGCCATCCTCTCAGATAAAAGAGACACTTTTATCCAGATATGAGGAAAGGGGATGGGTAGAATTAGCGACTGTGGCGCCCTCCCTTTTCTTGCGCTCTCGTTCCAGCGAATTGCGATGCTTCCCTTTGCTCAAATCCTTCGTCCGACGCAGCTTTCTCGACAATTCCACTTTCTTCCATTCAAGGCTAACGTTAGAGGCGGAATGGCCAAGGAGCCGTTCTGTCTAGCCATTCATCTTTGACACCGAACTGGCGAATTGCGTGTCTAGATGGGCGCTCCGTGAAGCAAACAAGTAATAGGCTGAACGATGTAAAGCCTATCATGACGAAGTTTCTAGACTATCTTCACGGTTGGGCGCATATCTAGGCTTTACGCAGCCGCGCTCGGTGCATTGAACGGCGAGTCTCGCCCAATATACAAGAATGCGTCGTAAACGCTCGCACCCAATATGCCACCTGCAATGGCACCAACCCACGGCGCCCAAAGCCAGTAAAAGTGGTCGTGAGTGAAGACTCCAGGCCCATATCCAAGCATGGCCAAGGCAATCCGGGGACCTGTGTCTCTTGCGCCATTCATGGCATAGCCAGTGTTGATCCCCAGGGCCGAGCCAATGGCGAGCAGGGCAAGAAACATGGCGAAAGGTTGGGTTCCCTTCGGTGGTGCAAGATTGCTCTTGTCTGCGAGTGCGAAAACGATACCTGTCAAGGTAGCTGACGCCAGGGCTTCGGTGTACAAGGCACCGGCGTACGGAAGATGGGCTGCTGGAAGAGTAAAGAACAGTCCAGCCGTCGCGTGCGGTCCCACGATTGTACGCACATTGGAGCCGCCCTCGTACGCAGAGATACTTGTCACATAGTTGAGATATACCGCGAGGCTAGCCACAGTCGCACCGGCAATCTGAGCAACGACAAAACCAGGAACCTTTCTCAGAGGAAAGCCTCGGAATAAGGCCAGCGCTACAGTGACTGTTGGGTTGCAGTGGCCTCCAGACACACCGCCAGCCATCCACACAGCAAGGGCAACTCCGGCTGCCCATGCAAGGCGGCATTGTAGGAAATCACCAGCGTTTCCCTTGATATCCGACGTGTGGTAGTTTAGTCTGACTTGACACTCAACCCCAGCACCAAATAATAGAATAAGAAACGTGCCCCAGAACTCCATACCAATCCGATCTTCCATGTTAGCTTAATCCACCATCATGACAAGTAGTTGAAACAGTCCACGTACGCAAACTCTTCACGCCATTGGTGACGAAACTGAGCCCAAGAATTGGGAGGCTGGTCACTCAAAGCCCAATTGGCCTTGTGCAGGCGAGTTTCTTGGTTGGCAGCTACAGGAGCCGCCGGCAAGACAGGCTCAATGTCGTCGTAGTCGGGATGCACTTCACTCACAGATGCCCGCCTGACAAGCGGGGATCCGACTGATAGCAGCCTCGACCGGCCCGACCATGACGGCAGGCCAAAGGTGCTGCGGCGGCGAGGCTGCTGCGATAGAAGAGGCTGGCTGGGGTCGTGTGTGTCCATGGCGTTGTGAAGAAGAGAATGAAGGTTGTTGTGCGTGGGAGGGAGAGAAAGGGCAAAAAGGGACAGATAGGATAGAAGAGATTTCTCGACGATGATATCATGTTGGGATCTGCATACCCACTCTGTACCAAATACAGTGTTTTGAATGGTATCATCTCCAGACCCAGGGTTGGGCTTATCATCTTAGCACCGTCGATGACCCACGGGTTCCATATATTGAGCAGGAAACTTGTATCGACGACAGCCACCTGATTAATGTAAACAAGTCTACCTTTCGTCGAATCAGTTTCATTCTCGTAAACGGGAGTCTGACTCGGATGATAATTAGTAGTGAGATTAAGCTGAATGTCAATGCCCTTTTGTCTTTTGATATGCATCAAGACATTAAAATGCGTGTTTCATAGAAATAAGAATTCATTGCGTCCAATCTCATTACAACCCAAGATTACCAGACTCCAAATAGTTAAAAACAATGCAGTACGCTTACTATTTCCATAGGACGATGTCTTGGGTGGCTAAAGAGAGAAATCACTGCAAGTGCAATTCGAGGTAGCTTAGCGTTATTGCTACTATAGGTGCGTAGTTGGTGGGGACTTGGAAGGCTGATGGCTGATCAGATATGTAACTTGAGTGTTATCTGGGAGTAAGTATATAGCGCGGAAAATCAATCAACGATGGTAGGCAAGAGCATGAACTTACTGAGGTAGTGCAGCTTCGAAATAAACTGCAAACTCATCTACCCTAGTGTATGAGTGTTCAGTGGTCCCCAATATCACATAAGACTGGTTAGTGATGTCCAAAACGACATTTGGTCATGCTGGCCTTAGACAGCTCTTATTCAACAAACAGCTTGTGAGGATACCTGCTGGGAGAAGACTTACTGGATACAGTGCTTATATTATAAGGCATGCCCGTCATTGTTCTTCCTGGCTTTGATTATGGTCTTGATAGGGGTGCATGGTTATTTGAGCGGCGCCTAGACGGACTGGAGGGACAACATGGCTGGCTGGAACTGCGACCTTGATATATTCTGGCATTAGCCACGTGCTGACACATTAAACACCCGTGCCGATCCCCTAAGACCGATGGACTCGGCGGTGCGACGACCTTGTCATAGCTTTTAGTAAATCCTCGTTGATAGCCATTTGGAATAGGACACCCGCGCATCTCCAAAGCCAATCACGTAGTTAGAAAGCTTCTCCCAATTATAGATTACACCACAAATAGAAGAGAGAAGCAAAAAGAGTGTGATAATTGCTTCTAGCTGACACGCTTGCAGTGGCTTCTCTCCCCATCCTTATTGACGGCTTCCTTTCAAGGCTCCAAGCACCATGCCGCAAATGAGAATTCCGCTGTTCCCAAGCCCGTGAACCTAGCGACACTCATATCACCTTCTCTTGAGATTTCTCAATCCTTTGAAAGCACTTGGAAGTACGAAGTAAGAAGCTTTGTCATCACTGGGGTGAGCAGATGAACACATGGTTACAGTCTGCCTTGTCCCAGGAATGAAATTGCTGAAACAAAGTTGAACTGATCACCTGTTAACCCAACCACATCGAGCAGGTAGCATGGGGAAAGAAACACTGGAAATGGGTCAACTGTTCACAGGATTTGGTTTAATTTTATCTGCTGATTGGCTCAAGTCTTTGAACTCCTTCTTAGTAGTCGGAAATGTCTCGGATTTAAGCCTTTTATCCACGTACATATGGTCTCTTCATTCTTTTCTGCCTGTCCGTCTGATGACATGGGATCCTCGTTGGCCCATTGCAAGCCATGACATCTTTAAGGCATGGTGGTGCGATGATGTATTCGTCCAGGTCACTATTCACCATTTCTACTGGAGAATAACGATGCACATATGATCCGCTACAAAAGATCTTGGGGGCAGCTTACAGTCCCTTTGAATACGGATGCTGAAAATGCGTCGGACGAGTCAGACCCTTGTGAGAGTGTTCGCATTGGCCAGATGAGGAAGTTGTAAACTAAACGTTTCCCCCTTGGACGTAGCGGCATGTGAATGGACGGAGCGTCGAGGTCCATAACTATTACGACTATGCTGACAGCATGCATTTAGGCGTTAATTTAAGGGAGAGTGACCCTTGTGCACGCACCGGTTGGCCAAGAAAAGGGCCGAAAGGGCAAAAGGTCCAGAGCCTGGTCTTACAGGTTACATAGTTTGACTGTGATTTGACCTGTATGATTGACGACCTATGCTATACGCATGAGCAACGACGAGAGTAGTTACCTAGGCAGGCAATCATCTGCCAAGCGAATATAAACCAGAGCATTTTCCCCAGGACAATCCCAAACAGACTTCATCGCCATCCTCAAGATGCATCTTCCGGCCCTTGTTTCAACCCTCTTTGCCACGGCAGCTTACGCCTGGCTTCCCCAAGACCATGACCTGGCGGCTTTCAACCAGACGGCTCGCTTCGAGAAGCTGGGTAAACGCTTCAAGCCGGCCCTGGGCCAGGGAGTGACCAAGATTCGCGGTGTCAACTTTGGCGGTAAGTCGAAATACCAAGCACTCTTGGCAGAAGCACAGTGAGCTAATGCGTATGTGCCCTTTAGGCTGGCTTATTGGCGAGAAATGGATGATGGAGAATGAATGGAGCAATGTCATGGGCTGTGGCCAGTCGGCCTCCGAGTTTGACTGCATGCGGGACCATTACATGGGGAACAACCGCGAAACTGGAAACCAAAAGTTTGCCAATCACTGGAGAGACTGGATCAATCCCGCGACTGTCCAATCTGTCCATGATGTCGGCCTGAACACTATCCGCATCCCCATTGGCTACTGGTCCTACACGGCCATCGTCGACAAGAGCAGCGAGCCATTTGCTGATGGTGACCGAATGCTTCCCTATCTTGACGCTGTGGTTGGGAAGGCTGCCGACCTGGGGCTGTACGTCATCATTGATCTCCATGGTGCTCCTGGCGGGCAGCAACAGGACCCTTTCACTGGCCAAAACAACAAGCCTGCTGGTTTCTTCAACGACTACAACTTTGGTCGTGCTCAGAAGTGGCTTACGTGGATGACAAATCGCATTCACACCAACTCCGCATATCGGACCGTCGGCATGCTCGAGGTCCTCAACGAGCCTGTCTCCAGGCACGACGGGGGTGGGCGGTACCCAGCTCCCGGCCAGGATCCTGGCCTGGTGCAGAAGTATTACCCAGGCGCACTGAAGGCTATCCGAGATGCTGAGGCCGCCCTCGGGGTATCCAGTGATAAGAAGCTTCACGTCCAGTTCATGTCTAGCAAGTGGGACTCTGGCGATGCCCGCACGAACTCGGCCGTAAAGAACGACCCCATGGCTGCCTTTGACGACCACAATTACATTGGCTTCGCATTGGGTAACAATAACGGCGACCAGTACAGTCTCATGCACAGCGCATGCTCGGACTCCCGTGTTGTATCGGGGCAGGATTTTGCCATCACTGGCGAATGGAGCATGACGTCGAACGTTGACTGGAAGAACGGCGCGTTCTTTACAAAGTTCTTCACGGCCCAGCAGCAACTATACGAAAAGCCCGGGATGAATGGATGGGTATACTGGACCTGGAAGACTGAGCTGAACGACCCCAGGTGGACCTACTCGTATGCGACGTATCTGAAGTACATCCCAACAGATGCTGCCGCGTTGGAGAAGAATGTGTATCAAGATGTCTGTGCCGGGTTCAGATAGAGGAGCGAGCTGAACAGGCGAGGGGACAATACATGAGAATAGGTGGAGCGAGTTCTAACTTACCGCAACCATAACGGCTAAGCGGGAATCAATGTGTTGGCCAATTATTGAGTGAAGCGGTGCTAGAGTGGAACTAACCGTACGTCGTGATATGCCGGCATAGGGGATAGAGAGACGCAGATATAAATAGACGCAGTCAGGGGACGAATGTCAGCAACTTGGTTGGATTAGAAATACAAGCACTTCATGCAATGAAATGTTCAAACGTGGTGGCGGTTCCGACACCGCATCTGCATTTGCCATGTTGGGTTAGGGGCCAGTGCCGAGTCCCGACGGCAGCGGCCGAGAGGAAACAGGTTGAAGTGATTGCGTTAGGTACCGGTAAGTCCGGTACCTAGATCCTGATCATGAGTTACCTTAACTGAGGGATGGATTGAACCCCAGCTGTCGATCTTACGGATCCCTGTTCGCCTCGGACTGGGAGCGGCCGCTACCTGTGCTTTACCACACCACTCTGCTCTGTCAGCCTGCAATATCTTTCCTTGACCAAAGAATCCTTTCCCACATAATTTGAGCCATCATGATTCGTCGCTGGGCATGTCACACGCCCAAGCCACCTCCTTCAACGTGGCCATTCATCTCAACATGCTCAGCCCATCGACAGAAATAATTCGTTTAAAATATCAGCTGAGGCCTCAAGAGATCAATCTGCTTCCATGACATCCCACATTTGCACTTTGTACCCCAGGATGATCAAGGGTAAGTATGTGGGTATGCTAAAGTGTAGAGAAAGCCCTGAGGTGGAGTCCTTCCGAGGGTCTCTGTTCTCTGTGCCGAAACTTGACTCTCGAGTGACAGATTGACTTCACTATGCCACTGATTCTGATAATTGGCTCGGAAAGAGTCGAGTTACATATATTAGAGGTATAATAGCAATGATCGGTCGTCGACTAAACACAGATGTAAGCAGGGAATCACTTTGGGTTGTCGTTAGCAACAACACCAAGCAGAGTCATTGGGCTACGCAGTGGACCACGCAAACAGGTTAGCTACATTGTAGATACATCGAAGCCTTATATGTATGCCAGCAGCTCCTCGATCTTCTTAACAAGCTCGATGCTCTGAAAAGAACGAGAAACTCTCCAAAAATGGTTAACTGCGCTATTGACGGGGAGCTCCAGGACTTCCAGTCTCTACTTTCGAGTCTCTACATTGACTCTCTCCGACCCAGTGATTCTCTACGTCTAGATGCCCCGATAGAATAATCAACTCCGTAGTTACAGTCGGATTGACACAGCTTCTCAGGGTGGTGGTGGGCCCGCCCGTCACACCGGAGCCTACCGGCGTGGCACACCTATGCTGTTGTCTGTCGTGCTCTGGCTGGCCTCGATGGGGACACTACGCAGAGAAAATTACTATCCAGAATGATGTGTGAACAGAGGGAATTTCAATATGGACACAGCCCATAGTGTGCGGCTCGCCGGTGCTTCCGTGTGGTACAACATGCCAAGTGCGCCATCGTTTGGTGCGGGTCGGAGTCATCTCCGAGGTAAGTCGATTGCAGGCCGTCTTCATTGAGAGAGCGAGACGTGTCAATAAGAAGCGGTCTGCCACCCGTTAATAAAAGGCGCGGAGGTTTGGCGGTTTGAAGTGATGTTAGTTCCCGTCGCTGCTCGGTGCAACTGGCGCAGGCAACGGGCTGGGGCTGGGGAAAAGGTCTTTTAAATGGCTGCTTTCTTGATACGAAATGAAATCATTCATGCTTACATACTGTTGCGGAACTGACAGGTTGACACGTCGCTAATCCATTCCGCTTAGGAACGAAACTTCTATTATGTGAAGCAGCCAATTATGCGAAGCAGACAGAACTGCGGCGAGCATGAACTCACTTCCCAACGCTGGGGCGTCTTTCATAAGTACCTGCGATAGGAACTTTCGTGATATTTGCCTCAGCACAAAAAGGTAAAGAGGCATCCAACAACAACGAAATACTACCGACGTTCCTGCCTGTCCCGCCTACTTGGGCCGCAATATTCTGTGTTACCCTGTTGTGGTGGCCAGAAAGGCAAATTCTCTCCCCCACCGCTCTTGAATTTTCTCAGAATAGCTCAGCTATATAATGAGTACTTCAGTTTGAAGCCCTATCCATCCTTATGGCCAACCTGTCTCTCTATTTCCTTTATTTTTACCTTGGTCTTAGTTGTCATCTTGGTTAATAGCAGATTCTGCGTCATCCTCCGCTGAGCGTGGCTCGCTTCTCCCCAAGCGTGTCGGAGATAACGGTAACCCGATCCCGACCACAAGAAGCACAAAGACCCCACGGACTGACCATACTATCGGTCTCAGTACGATAAAGAATCAGTACGATAAAGAATCAGTTCCGCCACTTAAACAAAGAGAACCAGGAGCGCCGCCAGGAGATCCATGCTGCCCGCGACGACGACGACGACGTGGCTAGCAGCTCAACGATCGAAGGAGCCATT
Organism: Thelonectria olida; assembly: GCA_020736575.1. Lineage (NCBI taxonomy): Eukaryota > Fungi > Ascomycota > Sordariomycetes > Hypocreales > Nectriaceae > Thelonectria > Thelonectria olida. Next base: position 71,419 of record JAGPYM010000029.1, on the reverse strand, counting down.
GAGCCCTCCTCGAGAGACCTCTTTGCCTGAAGTCTTAATGCTGAGAGTCATTAATGAAACGAGCCATGACATTTAAATTGGAGTAACCCGCTCTCCTACCTCGTGGACCATGGCCTAAGGTACCCATATGTAAGGGGCCAAGCCACAGAGGCTGTGTTTGCGATACCAAATGCGCCCCGTGCGAATTGCATTCCTATGGGCTTACTCTACCCTGTGTGTATCATGTTAATACTATCCTTTAAGGCAGTCAGCTAACAGCAGTGGAGATGTCTACTTGAGTGCTGATATAGGATATATATTGTATAGTACTAGTCGTCCTTTTATGCCCTGGCCCTGACTATTGCAGGAAAGTTCTAGCTCTATCATTGACGAGGGACGAATCAAGGTCAGAGATGGCCTTAATTGAAAATGCCCGCCCGCTGTACTGATTCCCTATGTGTACTGCGGACGTACCCTCCGCCTCGACGGAATCCGCTAGGTTCGCGGTCCGATCCGCGATACCCGTGCCACACTGGTGTGCGATAGCTTCGTAGAGCCACGCATAAAATCTCAGTTCTGTTCTCGAGTTGGGAGTAAAGAGTTAATCATTTTCTTCTGATTGGTCTATCTCAAATCTAAACACAGCGCGCCCCGCCATTTTTATACAATCCAATCTATTAGATACGAATCCACCGTATTTAGGCTACCAGGTATGAATGACCATTTATGCATTCCACACCCATCTTTTCCGTGCCCATCGCATGAGATATACCAGACCGAGTAGAACTGGCACTTCAATAAGTGGTCCAACAGTTGATGCGAGTGCCTGGTCGCTATCTGGGCCAAAGATAACAACCGCAATAGCAATAGCCAACTCGAAGTTATTACTCGAAGCGGTAAAGCTTTGCGTTACAGTGAGGGGATAACTGAAGCCCATCCGATGAGCAATAAGAAGTGTAACGAAAAAGATAGAAATAAAGTAAACCACGAGCGGGGCAGCGACGCGGACGACCGAGACGATTTGGTGTACCACCTGACGTCCTTGCGATGCAAAAAGGACAAGAATGGTATATAGTAGACCTATCAGAGACCAAGGTGCCGCAAACTGGAGGAAGACGCGTTCATACCAGTCAGGTCCAGCCGTCATGCGCAGCGTAAAGCGGGTAACGATAGCGGCAGCAAGTGGAATTCCAAGGAAAACCGCGACGCTCGTAGCAACCACCTCGTATGAAACATCGTTGATGCCAGTCTCCTGACTGATGACTCGAATTAAGAACACGGCGAGAGGCGCGGTAATGACCATCTGGAGGATCGAGTTAATCGCAACGAGCACAGCGCAGTATTCAGCATCGCCGCCGGCCAAGCCATTCCAAATAAGAACCTAAACACTTAATATCAGTTCCTACGTTCTTATGTTTTCAAAGAGTACACAGACCATATACATACCATGGCAATACATCTCCCAAGACCAACCAAGATTAGACCAATACGCAATTCGCTCTTGTCAGGGAGAAAGGCCCAAGCGAGACCGAGCTGGTTGAGTGTTAGTCAGAATGAGCCCAAGATGTACATCAAAAGGGGTTAGAAGGCGGACTTACCATGAGGAAAGGAGCTACCACCCAGTTGATTACGATGCTGAACCCAATCTGCTTCCACATATCGCGGTGCGCCAGAAGCTTGTGCAGTGACTCGTATCGAACTTTGCATAGAATCGGGTACATCATAACGAGGAGGCCAATCGCTACAGGTAATTTGTTAGCATTCGAACCACCGAGCACGGAAAACGCACGCGGTTACTCACCAATTGGCACTGACACGCCAACAAATTTGCCTTTCTGTAACGCCAGCCCCATTGAGGGCACAAAATTGCCTAGGATAATCCCGATTGCCATAGCAAGGAGGATCCATAAAGCGAGAAATCGATCAAGCCATCCGAGGGCCTTGAATGCGGATACTGACTCTGCTTCATCCTTGGTCTGGCTCTCCAAGTCGGGGTTGGGCCTCCCGGCGGTAGGCTCTTCCTCCGGGGACAGGGCATGCTCATTCTTTGGTTCCGCTGACATGATCTCGAGGAGATTCGATGTTGTTAAGTTGCTGGTACCTGTTGCCGGACAATGGTCGTAGGTAGAATGTGGTCTGCCTGTCGTGCTCTGCCTGTCTTGCTCTCATTGAAAGGAGAGCTGGTGATTTAAGAGCCACATGTTAGCCCCTGTCTTACAGCCTCCGCCAAGCCTGAGAAGGTGGGATTTCGTCGTCACGTAGTGGTATGCCAATCACAAGTAGGACATGACAGATTCCTCCCAATGTCTTAGACTCTCACTCGAGGGAATTGACTAAGGGTAAAACCGGGCAGGCAAAGGCCTTTCGTCACCACTACTGTGGTTTTAACCCAATCATGTCTGGGGCATGACAGGTACCGCCAGCACAATCAAATGTCTGTGTGCGTACAGCCGACGTATCATGTACTAGTATGCCAACAGCACGATGGAGCTAGGACGTGAGTGTTACCGACTGAGGGTAGTATCCAATCATCAGCGGGGCATGACAAGCTCCCCAGGAAAGCTGAACCCCACTCCGTGACCGGATCTCAGACACTGGACTAAAGAAAAGTGGTAGCGAGACTATTCCGCGATGGCCTGGGCGACCCTGGCCAGCATTGAAAAGCTGACAGTTTCCTACAAACGAAAGTCTGAGCCATAGACATTTGCGATACCTGCCAAGGTTCCAAAAACTCAGTACTGGCAGAGCTCGTTCGTTATACTTGAAAGGTGACTCGGCATCGACTAGCACAACAATGGCTTCACAACAGCAGGCCAGTACAGCACCATGGCATGCGGCATATCCGGCTCCAGAACATCAACCGGGAAGCCTGACGCGCGAAGAAGTCCTCAAGTTGATGAAGGAAGCTAGCAGCATTGCCAAACAGGACTTTGTTCTCATTGATTTGCGACGCAATGACCATGAGGTGAGCCTGACCCTGCCTACCCTTTGGTATCGCGTACGGTCACATGCCGCTGACTTGTACAATTCTCAGGGCGGCACGATTCGTGGCTCCCTCAATCTGCCTGCCCAAAGCTTGTATCCCACAGTCCCAAAGCTTTACAGTGTGTTCAAGGCCGCGGGTTTGCGCACAATAATTTGGTATTGTTGTAAGTAGGGGCTGCCTCCTGTCCGCCTTTGGAAGCCCGGCTTGTCTTTGGCTGCCTTCACTTCAAGCTAGTAAAGAGAGGGTTCTGATCGCGTTTCACAGCTTCGTCACGTGGCCGCGGTACGCGCGCTGCTGGTTGGTTCAGTGACTACATCGCCGATCGCGGTGACAGCGAGATGAAAAGCGTGGTTTTGCTGGAAGGAATGAAGGGCTGGGCAACTGCGGGCGGCGAATTTGTGGAGTGGATGGACGAATACGAACCCGCCGTCTGGTCTATTAAATGACCTACTACTAAATGCCATGTTGTTGATTCATTTAATCTGTGATTCTGCTAGTTACCTCGGAGTGGTGTCTGTGACAGCTGTGGTATGGCTTTCGTGAGAGCCCAGGGAGGAAAGGGGCCAGGCGCGATGTCGCACAGGGGTCCGCCAGATGTGGATAGCTGATAGGGACTAAATAATCCTTGTAGCCACTAACTGCACCGAGCGGGAGCAAGGTATCGGGGCTTTCCGTTCAGATGCTGAATATAAAGGAGGGCGGGACACCACGTCGCTTTCTTGCCGAAGCCAATGTCTCGCCAGGCATGCAGACATGTTAGTAAAGCCAGCTAACCGAGTCTTCTGCTCTTTATCGGCCCTGGCATCTCAAAATTCCCTTTTTCATCTACTGCGATTACCGTCCCGGTATTTCCACGCCTCCGACACGATGAATGGTCACGGCGATCTTAACAATTCTTTTGCCTCACGACCACGTGTAGAGCTTGTACCGGAACCTGGATATACTCGCAAGTCTTTCGCTATGTCCACAGAGAACGACGATCTTGACGTGCGTAAGCGCTACCGGCCATTTCTGTTAGACGAGACACACGAAGCTGTCGACTGGGTCGCGGAGTTGGAATTAAGTACAACGCTGAAGCTGGTCGAGTCCAAGATCATCAATCGAGGCCAGGACAGATTACGCATTCTCGTCTTGTATGGCAGTATGAGGAGCCGGTTAGTTCACAATGATTTGTTGACTTTTTTTTTTTTCTTCTTCTTCTTCGTCTTTCTCTGTTTTTCTTTTCGCGGCTGTGATTTGGAAGCCGCCGCGAGTGACTTGAGACAGGACGTCTGAACTTTGTACTGACGTGCTTCAATAGATCCTATTCCCGCCTACTTGCCTACGAGTGCTCTAGGATCCTCTTCCGTCTCGGCTGCGATGTTCGCGTCTATGATCCTACCGGCCTTCCGCAGAAAGATGACGTACAACACACGCACGACAAGGTACAGGAACTGAGGGAGCTTAGCAGATGGAGTGACGGCCATGTCTGGGTCAGTCCAGAGCAGCATGGGAATTTGGTATGATGCTATTTGCCGACGATCGCAACACCACAGTACTAATGTGGGCTCTTAGACGGGCATCTTCAAGCAGCAAATTGACTGGATACCGCTATCAGCAGGCGCTGTTCGCCCAACACAAGGGCGAACCCTAGCAGTTGCCCAGGTAAGCGGCGGATCGCAATCCTTCAATGCTGTCAACTCTCTACGGATCTTGGGCCGATGGATGCGAATGTTTACCATTCCCAACCAAAGCTCCATCCCGAAGGCCTTCACACAATTCACTGCAGAAGATGAAGGCAGTCGCATGCTGCCCAGCTCCAACCGTGACCGCGTTGTGGACTGCATGGAGGAGCTTGTCAAGTACACTATTGTCATGCGGCCGCATTTCGACCTATTCGGCGATCGCTTTAGTGAACGTGAGGAACGGAGAGCCAAGCTAGAGGCTAAGCGAGACACTGAGAAGACGAACTGAACTCTCAACGCAAGATATATTATGCAAAGACGCGAATGGGCACGATGGACGAGTGGCTTCGACAAGCGAATAGATCACTGAAGTGCACATAGACGGACAATGTTTATAGAGCCACCACAATATGAAAAGCCGTTAAATCGCAATTAGAATCACTTTCCTTAATGGTTTCCTGATCTGTTTAACATGAGTGAGTGTTTTGTCCTGCTATACCGCACCTTCCGCAGCTTTACGTCTAGTCCTGATAAAACGTGTTCAGATCGAATTCCTGAAGATAGGATCAATTGGGGCCCTTCATTTGGTGAACAATATTGTGTGGTTGAAAATGCCAATTGCAAGCTTGGGGCGTGCTTCTATGAGGTTGGTGATCTACTCGCTTATCATGCACATCGGCGCGTTTCTCGTTTGCAAGTTAAACAAAACTTACACGAAAATACTCGTATCTCAGACGACATCGTGACATGGACCCGAGGTATGCTGATGAACGTGATCTGTTCTCCCTCGCACAAACGTTAAATTAACCACTCTCAACCGTAACCCACCATGATCACACTATCATTTCCATCCCCAGGGTCTCCTCCCGAAGGAGTGATTCAGGTTCGTAATTGATTATGTTCATTTCTTTGATGCCTCATTGAAAACATGCGATCTCCGGCCTAGCATCGCCAAGCCTCTGGAAAGGCATAAGCATCTAATGATATTTTCTTCTGTGAAACGCCACCTTGATATAGTCAGCTTGAATTACAATTATTAGGCAACGTCGTCAGCGAGGGAATTCCTGCTAGCATCTCAAGCTACGTAGCTCGCTAGCAACTGTTGGTCATACCAAACTTTCCTAAACTGGTAAGCTCACCGCTCTTCAATATCTTGGCGTAAGATGACTTTTACCACCAGCAAAAGCCCGGAGTGTATTTAAGAGGAAGGGTCTCCATCAAAAAGGTGTTCAGTATACCATGCATTCTTCAGGCTCCATCATGGCTAAGCCAGGGCAGACCGACGTGATAATCATTGGTGCTGGGCTATCAGGCAAATAATACGTTACTCTTTCACACGCTCTATTATTGGCCTTTTCGCTTTGGTGAAATTGCGAGAGAACTCGCCGGGTATCAGTGTTGAATTGTACGAAAGAAATGACAGTGTAGGAGGTACATGGGCAAAGAATACATATCCCGGTCTGTCTTGCGACATTCTCAGGTAGCATCCACTCACATCCTCTACTGAAGGGAAAATTACCAAGGAAAGCATCAGCTTACTCCTCTTCCTTTGCCCCAACCCGGACTGGTCAGCCACACACTGCATGTGGGCAGTATTCCTCCGGACTTGGCCCCTATTCAATGAGAATTAACGGGGGTGACCTGAAGGACAAAGTGGCCGCAGCGGATGTAAAGAATATGGCTTAAATGCGTCTGGTAGATGGTGGATTTAGATCTCAGCTACTAAATAGTACAAATTATGCCTTGTTGAGCAAGTCCGCGGTGCCCGCAGAAAATAGTGCAATATGGCGTCTCCCCAACACGTCAATGTTGAGGCATCACACTTGTCAGGACTTCGGATCAGGTGTCGCTAATGAATGCCAAAAGACTGAATAGCATATCCGTATTAACGCGGCACCCCTCACCCGGTTGAAGTGACCTGCGAAAGCCGTTCCATAGCCAGGTGGCCACGTCTCCCTGGTTCATACCTTTGAAGTTCTGCTGTGCGATGAGAATATATGCCTCGGAGCAAAGCATTGTGGGCTCGCCGTAAGGGTTTGCTTGATAGTAGGCTTCCATCGCTGACTGGAACACGTATCCAGGCAGTAGGAGAGGGGTCTCCTGACTCGGAACGAGGGCCATTCGATTTGTTGCGTTGACGGTCGGTTGTGAATCCGATGAGGGATCATTGGAGCAGCAAGCTGTCGTTGGGGTCAATATATGGTCTTGCGTGACTGTTGCGGGTAGCAAACTTCCAGCCTCTGCAAAGGCCGGGCTTGAGGCAGATTCAGCAACCAGCGGAGGCTCAGATATGAATTCAGATGACTGAGCCATGGGGATAAGCGCCTGAGGACTTTCAGTAGGTGGAGAGATGAGGGCGTTGACTTCCGATCCAGGTTGGTCATCAGAAACCAGGGGCTCGGTGGAAGCCGTGGCGGGCAGTTCCCAAGCTCCGAGATCTTCTGTGTCAAAGAGCGCACCGAATGCCTGAACCGCTTCGCCATGAGTGTCGGTAAGAAGTGGCGGCGATGTGCCATCCTGGCTTTGAGGTTGTTGCGGCTGCAGCGCACGACAATCTGCCTCATTTTGATCATGCGGCTGGCGGCGGCATCGTGCCAACGCCGCTTGAAGAGTTTCCACCTGACCTCTGAGGGTCGAAATAGTCTGTTCTGCTTCGCCAAGTTTTTGCTCCAGCGTTGCGATATGGTCTTTCCGACGAGCACGATGCCGACGCTGATTGTTGCGGACCCGCTCCAGCGTGTGCTGGGCTGAAACCCGTTTGGCCCTGCGTCGTGGCGGCGAAGGTGATTCCGGAGCCATGGCGAGTCGTTATCATCGATATGTCACCGATGAGATCCAAGCTCCAGCCTGTTCCATTTATCTCTGGTCTAAAATGGTGACAGATCGATTTCGGGTTTCGGTCAGCATTTACCCCGGTCCTTCCCTGCCAATAGCCACAACGCCCTATAATTGGACGCCACTGCTGAAGATTCTGACCGGAATACGTAATTGCATCAGACCATTGTATGCGGCAAGTGTTGCCAATGCCGAAAAGGTAGACGGAGATGTCTCCAATCCACGAGGCTGGTTGGCAGGGCAAGTCAAATCCCCTCCTCCGGCGAGCCTCCAGTCAGTCTCCCCGTCAGATGATTATCCCGATTCTATTTTGATTGTCCAGGATACCAATTGGATGTTTTAAATGATGACATATCGACGCGCTTGCAAGGACTATATATGTACGTGTGCATTCGCGAACGTGACAGGTCCATCAGCCCACCACAACGCATTTATTTATCAGTCTTTTTATCTTACACTAACAACATTTGACATTCTCAATGGAGTCTAAGGATATCTACGACCAAGTTAATAAACGGTACGGCTCAATCGCCAAGAGCAGCACCGGCCAGTATGAGCAGACAGTCGCGAAAGCCTTTGGATACACCGAAGAAGAGCTCGCTGGCGTTCCTGAGGGTGCGAATCTGGGATTGAGCTGCGGCAACCCAATTGCACTTGCGAGGCTGAGAGAGGTATGTGTGTCCATGCCCTGCGTCGTGTCGTTTCGCTGACAGTCAAAAGGGCGAAAGCGTCATTGATCTCGGGTCTGGCGCTGGCTTCGATGTGTTTACGGCTGCAAAGAGAGTTGGTCCTAAAGGCAAGGCCGTCGGAGTTGACATGAACAAGGTGCGCAAGTTCTTGGCCTCCGGATAGAGTCTAGCATCTGTCTAATACAGCGTAATAGAATATGATCGACAAGGCGAATGCCAACAAAGCTCACACCAACGCCTCAAACGTCCAGTTCATCGAGAGCGCCATCACGTCCATCGCGCTGCCCGACAACACTGCTGACTGTATCATCAGCAACTGCGTCATCAACCTTGTCCCTCCAGAGGACAAACAGCTTGCGTTTAATGAGATGTTCCGACTACTCAAGCCCGGCGGACGAGTTGCCATCAGCGACATACTCGCGCGCAAAGAGTTTACCGAGGAGATGAAGAAGAACGTTGCTCTATATGTCGGGTGCGTTGCGGGAGCTAGCCAGGTCAGCGAGTATGACACATTTCTCAAGAATGCGGGCTTTAACGGTAAACCGAATCGTCCCACTAAGATATGATGGAGTCTAATTGGTCTTTACCAGATGTTCTCATCGTGGACAGCAAGAATGATTTGAATGTGTACTGTACCGCCGTCGAGGGCAAGCCATCCTGTTGTGGGGCAGACGCCGTTAAAGATGAACAGGACGCACCTTCTTGCTGCAGTGCGGAGGCGAAAGAGAGTTGCTGCGAGCCGGAGGAAAAGGAGTCATGCTGCGGAACTAACTCGTCGAAGTGTGCCTGCCAGAACCAGGCGAGTTCAATGGCCGGTGAAGCCAAGACACTGGCGACTCGACTGGGGATCACAGACTTTAACGAATGGGCAGGTAAGTACACTGGACGCTTAGCCTGGTAGAGATCGTCAACTAACCCTTACTAGGCTCCTTCCAGGTGTATGCTGTCAAGCCCGCGGCGGACTGAGAGCACCGCTGAAATCGGTTTACGCCGCCGATCGGAGGTTGAAATTGTCGCCAAACATAGAGCGAACATACCCAAGTATTTCTCTAGTATCGCACGCAATATGCCACTGTGAGTAGCAACGGGGCCTATAAGATAGTTACGTCAACAACGATTGCATTTTCCTCGCAGTTGTAACCGAGCCAACGTCCGCAGATTCATTTTCTTTCCCGTCAGTGAAGCTACGTAAACCCGAATGCGCGAAGCAATGTAGACTAGGTACGATGTCCATTAGGTTATTTCATCCATGATCTGAAGCACATCGGCATTGGCGGATTGGGTTGCTCAAGGTCAGATCCAAGCCTTGTATGTGTTCCGGCCAGCCGTTGATCTCACCGAATTGGCCGCCCAGGCAAAGCCTGAGTACCATTTTTTATATTCTAAATTGTGCAAAGCTCCTCTCGTAAGGCTTCGCACACCCAGGACGTCAATTCCAGATCTGTAGGACTTTGCCGGCTCGCACATCATGGATGGGCTTGACATCCTGTGTATCGACATGACGGTTGATGGGGACGACTCGGAACCATTGCAAATGGTCATTAACAAGCAACCTGATCAGGCGTATGAAAGGTGGTACTATAGTTACGACTTCTTTTGCGACTTGCTTGACAGCTTTGACAAATATCTTGCCCATGGCCTGTATAAAAGCCTGTGAACTGCATTTTTTATTTTTCCTTCGATTGAGACTCGGCAGGCTCGGCAAGTGGATTCTGGTCGGCGACTTAATGGGGTTGGTGTTAATTCCACAGGCGTCACTCGGGTGAGTTATCGCCTAGACTGGGGGTTTCTTTTTTTCTTCAACTTCTTTCCAAGTAGCCCTGTACAATAGGCTATTCGTTGGCATCGTGATGGTCTGGAAAGACCCGCAGCCGAGAAAGAGAAGGCCAGGGGCGTCGGCGTGGTTTGAAGGGATTCAGCTGGGTGAGGCTGCAGGAAACAGGTGCAGATATCGCCGTTGAACGTCGCAACACTCGATGTGAACTTTGAATCATGCCCCTTTTATGAATCCGAGTTTTCTCTTGGCTAATGAATCCAACCTATGGCAAACCCTGTGTGTGGACTTGAGGGCAATAATGATATCTACGGATTCGACGGCCTCGGTTCCATGCTTGGTCATATCATAAGGCCGGCAGACATGAAACACGAGGCCCACCCAGCTTTCTGTCATGTAGACTATCGTTTCGTTGACGCTGTTTCAGCTCAATGTTACCTCGTCCCTGGGGCGGCGCGTGGAAGCGTATTTCTCCGCCAATTCGGGAGCCTCCTCTAAAATGAAGGCCGTGACCCCGTCAATCTCGTCGACTATCTACTGCAGCACCGAATTATCCGACTGGAGGAGATCTGTCTTTCGTTTGGCCGTCTGCCTTTGCAGCAAGCGGCTCCACACACGAGGGAACGAAACAGATGCCAGTTAGTGAATGCCTTCCAATCCTGCAAGGCATCTCAATAGATATATTAAAGACCCATTGCCGGGGCTCTCGATTTCGCTCTGTCGCCGTCATTCCTTCTGTTCTTTGTCTTTTGGTCTCTACGCAGCTGACTTGGTCACGCAGACGATCCTTGTCATTCTTTTCACCACTTTCTTTTACTTCCAGGATGAAGACTTTTGCCATTTTCGCTTCTCTTGCCGGCCTGGCTGCCGCAGAAATTCTTTGGGATGGTCGACTGAACGACCTCGAGTCCGCCAAGGACCTCGAGAGCTGGAGTTGGTCCAACCAGGTCGGTCCCTACCAGTACTATATCCACGGCGACGGCGCCGTCTCGGAGTACGTGGCTCTCTCGGCAGACTACGCCAACCCTGCCGACGCCGGTTCCTCGCAGGGCGCCAAAATCTCATTAACAGACACGGCCTACTGGAACGGCCAGACGATGCGCCGCACCGAGCTAATCCCCCAGACCAGCGCCGCCATCGCCGCGGGTAAGGTCTTTTACCACTTCAGCATCAAGCGCGAGAGTGAGAATGCCCCATCCACAGCCCGCGAACATCAAATCGCCTTCTTTGAGTCGCACTTCACCGAGCTCAAGAGCGGCGGCGACTCCGGCAACAACCTCCACTGGCTCGTGGGAGGCACCTCCGAGTGGGAGGCCGAGTGGGTGGCCGGCGTATGGCACAACATGGCCTATGAAATCGACTTCTCCGCCAAGACCGTTGGTCTTTGGCATTCGACCGGCGCCAGCGACCTTAAGCAGGTCGTAGCCCCCGTCGCCGCAAGCACGAGTAGCAACGGCGCTGACTGGCACGTCGGTGTCCTGGAGTTAGCCAACGGCGACGCTGACGAGACGGAGGACCTTTTCTTCTCTGGCGTCTACATCGAAGACGGCGATATAACTACCTCTGTTTCTGGTCCTGGTGGCAGCTCTTCTGGTAAGTATCTTTGTTGTGTGAACCAGCCAATGAAGCATATGCTCACCCACGTTGTAGGTGATAATAGCTCGTCAAACACAAGTGTTGCAGCAGCGAGTAGTATTTCAGTCGCAGTCCCAACGACTCAGCTGGCCGCAACTAAAACGACACTTATCACATCCCCTTCGCTGGCTGGTACTACCACGGCCGTTTCTCAGGCAACTTCCACAGCACAAAGAACCTCGGCAGCTCAATTGAGCGCGACTTTGTCAGTAAGCTCTACAAGCAGTGAGTCCTCAGTGGTAGCAACGCCTACGCAGAAGACTGGGTGCAAGGCAAAGCGTCATGTAAGACACAGGAGGATATAACTACTACGATGAGCCTGGTCTAGGCGAGGTAGCACTGTCTCTCCAGGCGCGGGATTTAGCTCTCTCGAGGTAGTAGATGTTTGTCTAGGTAGAGGAAGTGTTTCTCTTTCGGTCTTTGGCATGGTCTCAATTTGCCAAAGAGGGTGATGATGGGTAAAGAGCGTCATTCGCTTGCCTGAGGAGGCGACAGCTCTGAGCCGCAAGCGAACATGTATATGTGACAGCAAGATATGTACATACATGACAAGAAGATAGGTACATATATAACAACAAGACATGAAAAAATAAGGGTATTTGCACCTGTTTACAATGATGCAGGCAGTACTCAAGCGAGACGGGTCGAGCCGAAGTGAAGAAGATATCGTTGATGATAGCGCGCTGGGTGCCATGGAAGTGGCGGATGTCGTCCTTTAGTGCATACGCACGCACCCATGGAACTGAAGATAGCACTCAGAAGCCAGCGAACAAGTAGAAATGAAGCAAACAAGATGGGATATGGCAGATGGCATGGAATACATCCAAATTGACACTGCATAGCCTCACGAGGACAACCCCCCTTCCCATGTGCTTTCCTATTTCCGTTGGGAACAGTCTCTTCAGGTGCTACAACGCATCTGACACATGACTTCTCTATTCTTCTATGATCGAAGCTTCAGCAAATATGTACAGAGTAGGGCAACTTCAACTCCGGGATCAATCTCGATGTGAGAGATGGACATCAAGAACACAACATCTAAGACAAGGCCTTGACGATTGCATTATAAGCTGGCTTGGGCTTAAAGGAGCTATCGAATAGGAGTGGGTTGGCTCCTTTCCTCCAAGAGTCCTGGCAAAAAAGGTCAGTCAGCACTCATGTAGAGAGAGTCGAGAAAATCCAGCTGGAGGCGACTTACCGAATCACGAACACCCCACACGGTAATACCAACGCACTTCGGCACGGCCAAGCATGCCTTCGTCACAGCCACATAGTCAGCCGACGGCGCGTTCGCAATGTCAAGCTCAGTAACGGCCACCTCCTTGACACCGGATGAGGCAAGAGCTTGGAGGGCGCCGAGCGTTCCGCTGGAGCCGCCTTGGCTTAGATGACTCTGCGAGCCGATGCCATCAATAGGGATCCCCTGAGCAATCCACTTCTTGACCTTGGGAACAATTCCGTTTGCCACTTTTGGGTATGTTGCCTTATCAAGATTGTAGTCGTTAATGTAGAGCTTGGCCTTAGGATCAGCAGCACGGGCAGCCTTGAATGCAATAGAAATAAAGTCTTCGCCCAAGACTCTTGAAAAGACAGAATCGCGAAGACTTCCATCCTCGTTAAAGACCTCGTTGACAACATCCTATGCGGTATTGTGTGAGTCGCCTTCGCCACGCGAGAAAACGAAATGGAGCAAGGAAGAAACGAAGCAGAGCATACCCAAGCATAAATCTTGCCCTTGTATCGGTTGACAAGAGTGGTCACATGGTTCTTAAGGACAGCCTCTAGATCTTTCTTGTTCGAGATAGCAGACACCCAACTTGGCAGCTGAGAGTGCCAGACCAACGCGTGGCCTCGGACCAGCTTCCCGTTCGACTTGGCAAAGTTGACCAGAGTATCCGCGCCAGTGAATGAGAATTTGCCGCGGCTCGGCTCAGTGGCATCCCACTTCATGCTATTCTCGGGTGTGAGGGCGCCAAAATCGGCCTTGAGAACGGCTGCATCTTGGGCGTTGTTCAACAGAGCGGCATCGGCGATATTGCCATAGTACAGCTTGCCCTTCTTCTGGAAGAGTTGGTTGACACTGGCCGAGGACTGTCGAGCGGTCGGGGCCGCAACGACCAGCGAAGCGGCAAGAAGAAAGCTTGTAAACAGGTTCTTCATTATGAAGCGGAAAAGAAAGACAGAAGACGAGGGAAAGAGTGATTGACCAGAAGAGTGAAGGGAAAGGCTTGGTTGGAGGACTTCCCTCCAAGCACTGGTCCGCGAGACACATCTTATAGCCCCTCGAAGTCTCGGCCAGGCCCGTTTCTATGATCTAAGGAGGAATTCTATTCACATCTCCTGAAACAGATTTGCGGTGAGAATTGAACAGTGGATACCAGTTTCCTACCGTCAGGGCTGGACTTCGGGAGGAAACTTTGAAACACCTGAGATCGCTGCTCTGGTGATTTTCCTCGGCTCAATCGCTATAGAGTAAGCATCCCACGGGTCTGATATAGCCATTCAGTTTCAACAAAACAAAAGAAAATCGTCAATGCCGTTTAACCCATGGCTTGTTCCAATCAAGCTTTGCTAGTGAACTAATTATTCCGAAATTAAAGGGACAACCACGGCGCCCATATTGATGCTCTCGGCCAAGCTTCCATTCGGGGGCTTGATCCCATGGTCGAGACTCAATGGGCATTATTGCACAGGGGCCAGAGCTAATAACCGTGCCTCGGTGTGCCAATACCCAAACGTCCTGAAATACGAGGTGCAGCTATGTACACAGCCGGCCCGACACACATACCCTGGCCATTAAACCCGAACTTCAAGCTTGTTTTGTGGGCTGAGGGAACTATTCGGCAACTGCTTACCGAACCTTGCATTCATTCGCACGTTGAAAGCTCTCCAGGACGCAGGGATCCTAAAGTCTAGAGCGTTCGAGGCCGTAGACCCATTGCCCCTGGCCTGGTCAACCCATCACCGTACCCTCTCCTGTCAAGTTGCCAGTTAGGACGCGAGGCCATATCTACCTATGCTCTGGACAGCCGAAACATAGAATCATCCCACCTCATGACCTGCCTTTACAAGGCAACTTTCCACAGGCACGCCACTACCATTTCCATGAGCCGACATAAAGTGTCATGTTGGCGCCCAACCTATATCCTATTCACCGAAATTCACTGTTTTCTGCCTGTCTGTCGGATGTATCAACAAGCGCAAACCCTCTGTTGATGAGCTCATCGGCTGCAGGCGCGTGGGTTAACGCGGTGTCTACCGCACCAGCGACCTCTGAGTGGGCTGACTACCTAGGTAGACTATAGCTTGCATTGGATCCTTAACTTTGCCTCAATAGCTTTTGCGGCTGGACTTGAGTTCGCATGTGAGGGGCCCATCAGTTTGAATTCAATCACCGACAGGATCCCAAGTTGGAACAACGCACGACTGACTATCGCCCCAGGCTGAGCATTTGGTTGCGACTTGTTATCCTCGTTCACCTGTCCCATCCACAGAAGCTGATTGCCCAATCTCCTGTTATCCAAAGTGAGGAATCCATGCCGTCCACGCAACTTTCTCGTATGTACTCGCTGGCATATTATACATGCAGTAGCATGTAAGGACCAAGATTACCATGCGCGCAATGAAGTAAATAATATACGTGAGAAATGTGAAGCAGCAAAGTCTTGCAGCAACACGATTTGCCTTCTCATCCTCCACGTCCGTGTTTATCACCCTGTTTGCTACTCGATACGCGGCGAACAGGACAAACGGGGTGAATGACGCAGACAGTGCGATGAGGCCAAACACTCTCCATAGGATCTTGACGGCCAGTGACGGAAATTCCCAGTTCCAAGCTGCGAGATGGATAGCTGAAAAGACGGCGCCCGTGGCGTATAGACCAACCGTTGGCCACAGGTCGCTGTCACTGTCATCTAGGCTGCCCTCCATAATGTCCAAGTTCATCAGACCCATCTCAAAAAACTCTCCGACGGCAAGATCGTATTTTCGGCCGCCGGCGATCCATTCCCCCATCTCCTCGATGTCATTCGAGTCCCAGTTGGGGATATGTCGGACCCTGCTTCCGACCTTGGGCACTTTGATTAGAACGTGCCTCCTCTCAACATCAAAGGGCTTGTTCCACCAGAAGAAGTGCATGACTAGGGCGCAGAAGACAAAGGCTATCGTGGCCAACTCCAATTGTGATATGGCGAGACCTTTGACGCCCCGGGCGATGGTCTGTACGACGAGCCAGCTGCACTGAACGAGGGCGAAGAGTTTGGTGATTGAGTCAGCTCGACTCCGATCTTGAATGTCTTCCTCGGTGAGAGTTGGAACGACTCCAATTTCATCGAGCATCTCTGTGATCCAAGTCAGCGTCGCACTCCAGTGTTGGGGGTAAGGCAGTGTCGAGAACAGAACAGTGAGGCAGCAAAAGAGCTTTCATGAGAGAACAGGGACCGACTGTCAGTCTGAAGCAGATTCAGTAGGGCTTCTTACCTAGTGAGTCGAGTATCCTAGCATGCAGGCGCACTTTAGGGATAGGGTCCATCTTTTCCAAGCCATCGTTGGGCTGGTCTCTCAGCAAGACATATGATCGAGGCCGCTCTGTGTGCTCAATGAACTCTGAAGCTGGATCTTCGAAAGGGTTGGTGACTGCTATGGCGGGCGCTGTTTGATCCGGCTGGCCCTCCGGTATCTCGCAGAGGAGAATGCCCCCCATCTGGACATAGAAGGCATGCGTCATTGTGAACTTTTGCCCTTTGAACTTGTTCGGATCTCTCTTTCTTCGGGGCGTTACGCGATCCAGCTCTTCGCGTGCCATTCTCCATTGTCTCACAGCTTGGCTGACTCCCAGTTCTGGCGCGATAGCGATGACAAACATCCAGAGCAGCTTGCGCCACCATTTCATCATCAGCTGGTGTGAGGGCCGGTAGAAGATGCCGCAGACCTTTTCCCATCCTGCAATGCTTTCGCGGTGTGTGGGCACATTGAGGTGGACGCATTTCCACGAACAGACGATGAAGATAGACAAGCAACTCCAGATGATGTCCCATGTGTCTCTTGATGCATCGGGGGCGACCCAGCCGATCCTTTCCTCGTCGGCAGTGGCGTTTTTTGCTTCAGCAAACGCGCCGCTCAACAGAGCGACGAGTACCAGAGCTCGGGAAGTGCTCATGGGTATTGACTGGCGCTGTGAAGCAGCACTGAAATGAGTAATAAGGGAGAAGTTTAAGCAGACAAGAATTGTGAAAGGGGCTGTGTCTCAGCCCTCACCACACCAACCAAGGCCTGACTCGACGCCTCAATCGCAAGCGGGCGTATCTTGCCGCATGAGACTATTGATCTGTTTATGCTTAAAATGGAAAAATGGGGGAAGCTTTCCCGAAAATTTTATTATCTTAGCATTTCTTAGTCGACTGCAGCTGAACACTAGAAACCAGGGATGTTCGAGCTTGTGCCTCTCTCGCCGTGGCTCTCTGAAGCCTTCAACCCTCGATTGCTTCCATTTTGAAATACAACATGGATCACGAGAGATAGCCCTTATTATTCCATTAATTCTACCATCGCGACATGTTCGTTCAGATGCACCTTAACCTTGTTGGGCAACATTAAACCCCTCTGCCATCCCCACTCACCCATAAATCTGGGGTCTAGACCCCGCGACCGATTCTGCCTCGGGTCTGGATCTTCAATGTGAAACAGGTCGCTTACAACCTCTCGCCTATTGGTCTCTTTTCATACCTGGTACAGTGGTACTAACCGAATTGTGCTGTTCGGGTCCCCTCTGGACTAAGGGCTCGCCAACTATCTTCCCCGAACAGCGCCGGAATGATCTCAAAGGAGACCGTTCTATCCAACTCGTCTTTCAGTCAGACTACCTAGACTATGCTGCACGGGCTGTGTACACTAGGGCCTCGCGTCGCCCGCAACCCTCGCGTATCAGATTGGAGACCATGTCTCCTCTTCATTATTCACACGGCCTCTTGCGGCTTCAATCCCTTGTCAAGATGCGCCTTGCACGGAAACAGCTTGCGAGGAATTGGGACCTTCTTCTCTGTTGTTTCATGCCCACCTGCGTGGCAACCGGTAACTCGGATTCATACTGAGTCTTTGCAGTTACCTAAAGCACCCTTTAAATCTCGCCTGGCCCTCTTCCAACTGCTCCTACGATACGACATCACTTCATCGCACTTGGCGCGCGAGGATGTGGCAGATAGTGCGTGACAACTGCTATCTACACGGAATATGGCTTAGAGAGCGCAGTCCCATTCAGACGTGGGCAGCCTCTGAGAAAGTCAATTCACAGTGCAGGCAAAAAGGGCATTAAGTGTAACGCCACATTTGCTATTACGCGGTTCTCTAAAAATTTCCTGGCCGCACACGTTCGAGTCAGTAACAAATTTCAATAGAGGTTTGAGAGAAGTCTACGCACCTGTCCGCTGTTAACCGTGGATCTAAGCAACACATAATTGCCGTTCTTAGTTAGGTAGGTATGTGGAGGATGCAGCAAGGCCAAGTTGAGAAGCTCAGGGTCGTGGCCTTACAGCGTCCGTGGAAGGCCAAGTCTCAATTTCATTTTGTCAGTTCATACGCTGCTAGGATTTCCTTCTGAAACCACGGCAAGTAAACAGTCTTTGTCCACATGGCAAGCTGCCTGAGCCCAGCCACAGTCTGATACGTCTCCACGACGGTGGACGTACTGCCAAACTGATATTCTTTCCAAAATATCGTCTTGGATCCTTGGCGCGTTGAGAGAACGAAAAGCCATCTGTGGCCTTGGGCAATAACTGCAGGAATGAAGGGCAAGCGAGATAATGCCTGCTCAGTCTGCTTGACTTCCTCCGCTGTGGGAAGTCTACGCGTCGAGTCCCGAACCGCCGAAAGGATTGAGGAGCGAAGAAATGCCCACTGAGCAGCATGCCACACACCCATTTGTAGTTCAGCTACGTCCAAGCTCTGGTTGTCTGTCTTTGTCTCGATGCTCAGAACAATTGGTCGTAGCTGCAAGGGCTGGAAATCTGTGCGGTTGACAGACTTGGTCAAGGTGGTTCGACAAAAGGCCTTGTGAACTTCGAGGGACGACGCGTCTTCATGGGCTGTGTCAGCGTAGACGCAATAATCTACCATTTTGGAACCGATCGACTTTGGCAGCCACGATTTATGCGGACGAGCCGTGTAGCTATTGAGTCGGGTCAGCACAGGGTCGGTATCAATCGCTGGGTGAAGGCCGTACCTGGTAGTGATGTTGAAGCGTCCCCCTGTCTTCTTCCCGGGCTCTCTGAAAATTGCCTGCAATAGACGCGAGTGAACCTCGGTATTCCAACCAGCCTCCTCAGCCTTGACTTCAATACACTCAGTGGTCCACTCGCGGACCAAATCAACCTCTCCGGGCGATGGTATGCGACCTGGGAGGCCAATAAACTTATCGGAAGCCTTGAAAGCCGAGTCCCAATCTTCGAGGTCGCTTCCTTCCACCTTGTGACTTTGTATCATGTCCTCGCGCTGGTCGTCGGGAAGAATACCCTTGCAGGTGCCGATGCGGCGCATGGTTCTCAAGAGAGAAGCGGCTTCTTTGTTGGGCAGGGCCTCGAGGGCTTCCACACGAAGTGCCTTTGTCTCGAGGCCTGTCTCATCAAGGCGGAGTTCCAGGAATTGCCTCTTGAACGGTGACGTCGAACGAGAGCGACCGGACGTGTTGTCGCTGGCAAGGGAGTGTGCTTTTATCGGGTCATTTGAGGTTTCGTATTGAAGTCGGGGCGTCAATTCTGGATCTGTATTAAGGTCGTGTGGTTGTCATTCTTTTGTAGGAGCCTCGGGCTCTTCCATGTCTGATATCGTGGCTGGTGGGCTCGGCTCTCGTTCTGCCTTGGGTTTACTAGCTCGTCGAGCCGGGATTGGTGGTGTTGTCGTTGGTTCGTCGGGCGTTTGAGGCTGGGGCCACACGAAAGTAGCCGGCAGGTCACGAATCCAAGCGATTATTTTCTCATCAAGCATGGCTAATCATGCGTTGCTTGCTTTCCATGGTCGTGGTTGGCGATGCGTCGTTGTTTGCGCTTGGTGGTTTGTTTACTTACGCCCAGTCACCAAATTGGCATGACAACCCCACATACTTGATGCCTCAGGCAAATAGCGCCTCGACACAACGGTGAAGCTACCCTATAGCTACGATACTTACTCCCTTTCGAGGAATTCCTCTGCTTTCCCTCTTCTCTACATTATCTACCATGCGATATGACTAACCTTGTACCCAGAGACTTTGAGCCGATGACTCGAGACCCGACGCAACTACCGTTTCTCGACAATTTTCCAATAGCCTTGGCGATAATCATGTTCTGCGTCGTATACGCGTCACCTCGAAGCCCTGGCAGAGCGCATGTCTGATAGTTTTTTGGCATATATAATGCCTTTGTGCCGATTCTAGCAGCAATGCGCAACAACGTAGCAGATCCTGAGCTCTGAGATGGCCGACGAAAATACATAACCGTATACGCTGGAGACCTGCACAGCATCCATGCAGCATTTGAGATAGCGCAAGGAGAGGGGAATCAATGGAAATCAGACGCAAGGTTGGTGATATGTCCTGACGCGCTAGGTCAATATTCAAATGAAGACTTTCTCGGCACTTGTAGACCCAGCTTATCCTGTATCCTCCTGCGCGTTGGAAACATTCCGCCTTGTGCGTTCACGGGCACTTGCCGTCTAGTGTACGTCATGCGCACCCGCTCCAACCTTGGCCATCAGCTTATGAACCCCATCCTGGTCGCAGAACTCGACAACTCTGGTGACTTTGGTGCCATCTTCACTAAAATCCAAGAACCACGAGTGCTCCATGACAATTGTGTCGCCATCCTTGCACACCATATCCGCGACGGTGGTGGCTGCCGCCTTGCGAGCTGTAACGTCGATGACTAGATTGGAGATGGTACAGCGCTGGACCCCGCCGACTCTGAGATCCTTTGCAAACAGCCTTTGGTATTCTCCATTGTCAATGACAAGGTCTGGTGGAGCGCCGAGCCCTTGCACTAAAGACGCTGGAAGCAAGTGTCGGGTGCATTGCGCGGCGACGTTGCGGTTGATGAGGGACGCATCATTCTGAGCCGCACCGTCTCTGTATGCGTCGATGAAGGCCCTTGTAGTCGCCTCGATAGTTGCTCTGATATCTGATTGACTGGAAGCCATGTTTTCGTCGTTGTGTTTGTAATTGGAGTGGCGGAGGGAGTTGTTAATGTTGGATTCATCTGTCCGCGTCCATGGCGAGGGGTTCATTATAATATATCAGCGCGAAGCATCATCTGACGTCAGCTTATGGACCTGGCTATTCATGAGCAAATACGTAAGCTGACAGCAACTTGCTCGCAGACTAAAGAGGTCTAATAATAGATGACTTGTCCAAGTCGCTATGAGCAGCACCCCGACGAGATGCTGGCAAAACCACCCTTTTGCCTCAACTGCAGACAGAGGCTCAGAGAGCGCATAACTATCCATCTCTCCTAGCCATTGTCCATAACCCCACGCCCAGAGCGACCGCTCCCACGACCCACGGCAGTAGCACCATCGCCGCGCTCGTTATATGTGAGCTAATCTTTTTCGCCACCTTTGCCTTGAGTACTGCCGCCTCGTTAACCCAAGGAAACTCAACGTCCGGGACTGGCTTATCAAGGAAGTGACATATCGGCTCCCATCCTTCGCCCATGCGGTACACTAGCAGCTTCTCTGGCGGTACCATATCCTGCAGTTGCTGGTGGTGACGATCATAGACCATACGTGCATTTTTGCGCGCCTCGTCTACATTATTAGCCTCGAAGAAGCCTAGGATTGCCTTTCGAGAGGCAAGGCCCGTCTCTGATCCGATGAGCGGCTCGGCATAGTTGGTGGCTAGGTCGGCACGAAAGCTCCAGAGCTCCTCGAACACGATTTTATAGCTCGCATACCACTTGTCAAAGTCCCGTATGACCAGAAGTACCTTAGCGTCGGGATAAACCTGGATAAGCTGCGTCGCGAATAAGGCAGCCATATCAGTGCCAGCGTCATATGGACCGTAGAGCTCGTCCCATTCGTCCCGAGTAAACGGCTTCCCCGTGTAGGTAGGCAGAACAGGAAATGTCGCGTCCGCCGCACGATTGATGACCTTCCAGTCGTCCACAGAATCGATGGCCTTTATGCCGTGGTGAACATCCTTATAGCCCAGGATGGTCAGGGCCTCGGCGATAGAGGCGGAACCGGAGAGTGGGAGCCCAAGCGCGAGCACCTTCATCTCCCGCTTGGGCTTGGATGCTGTGCTTGAGTTGACCATGTTGACCTTGCGTCTGTGTAACGGTTGAGGTTGGTGTTTGGGTGATTGCGAAGTCCAATGGAGGCATGCCAACTACTTATCTACCCATTCCTTCGCCTTGAGGGTGGTCTTACGCGCTATGCTGTCATTAGGTACTTTGGTAGTCTATTCATCTCTAGTCTACGATCTCGCGGAGTGCGTGGAACCCCGGGCTAGACCTCCTGCGTCCCAGAAACGTTGCACTCCCTCGTTCCAGACCGGTCGATTAACTTAATTCCTCGTGCCGATGGCCCATGAGTTGCAACCTGTCCCTCCTGAATACCGGCTGGTGCGCGCGTGCCGGTGACACTCACTTATTCAGGCTGTTTCGAATCAAAGACGCAGGCTGTTTGCGCCGCGCCATGTCTAGAAAGGCGTCGAGAGGATTAATCCAGCCTCCCTGAACATCTCAAAGCTCTCCAACCAGCCCTCGATCGGATTCCTATGCTCTTCGAACCCGGTTTCCCGTAGCCTTTTCAGGCTCAGTTGCCGGTCGAAAGTCAGCCAGTAGCCCACACTGTCCAGTTGCCGACTGCCAGCTCCAACACCCCCACTGACAGCTTTTGGGCACCCGCGTTGGGCGAAGATGTCCCTATGCTCAGCGACATACTCTCCGGGGGCCAGTGATGCAGTGGTTTGAGGAAGCTCGCCAACCTGTAACGTGTTTGCTTCAGCTTGCGTGCTCTCGGCTGGCCCCACGCCCACGAGGCCAAACCATGCCGCCAGCTGGGGCCAGAGATCTCCATACGTGCAAGGTTTCTCGTTGTCAGCAATGTTGAAAAGTCGGCCGCCACCGCACGTTTCGGGGTGCAGCGAGGCATAGATCATGAAGCGTGCGATTGTGCTGCTAGATACGGGGGAGAACAGGGCGTTGGCACCGGCCTTGTTGCCGGGGAAGGCGATCTCAATGGGAGTTGTTTTGGTATCTGGCGTATGCAGGTTGACTCCGTGCTTGTAGGCGTATAGGGATAGATACTGCGCCCAATGCAGCGCCAAGCTGAACTGAGAACCATTAGGGGTGAAACCGACCTTGATTGACGTCAGCTAGGTATATTCGTGGCGCGTACTACAAGACTCACAATCGCATCTGGGCAGACTTCGCACCATGTCCAGCTCTTTCCTTTGCTCGCTGCATTAAGAAGCTTGCGGTACGCTGGGTACACGACCGTCTTGGCGTAGTCCGGCGGGAGTTGATTCACCATGTCCTCGATCAAGGGAGGCGTAAATGTGCCACCGGGGACGTAAATACCGTAACCCTGATTGCTTAGCACCTAACACTGCGCTCTGATGCTTTTCGTGGTTCCATGCTTACCCGTGTGCCACCAGGAAATGCAACAAATTGCAGATTGGGACTGAGCAGGCTATGGGCGTCGATGACATTTTGGAACATGCGACAATTGGCTGCCACCTCTTCAACATCGTCTTCGATTGCGGTGAAAACTGTGGACTGTTAGTTGTGTACAACAAGACTGCAAAGGTAATATACCCAAGTAGTAGATGTGGGTAATGGCTTCAACCCCTTCTACCACCTGCTTCAAAGACTTTGCCAACGTGGCCCCATCACTACAGAGAAGATTAACGCCTGAGACGAGCTGCAGATCGGGCCGGTGCGAGTCCTGTGCAGGCCAATGCGATTCTTCGAAGTTGAGCGGGCGATTCGTGACGGCAGTGACCTTGGAGAAGGAGCCAGCGTGAGGAAAGGGACGTAAGAGCTGGTCTACCAGAGCCCAGCCAATTAACCCGGATGCGCCAAAGACGATGGCGTGATTTCGGTCTTCAGTCATTTTAAGACGAGTGGTCGAGTTGAGAAGTTGCTGATTGTTCGAAGCTGGCTCTTGTCCCTTCAATTGTGCGTGGTACCCGATTTAAGTGAGATGGAGGAGATTCTGGACCATTTCGGACCATGTGCTACTGAAGCACTGTACTACCCCTTCATCATTGCGTAGGTATGGCTAGTTATCAATTAGCATCGGTACCTTCGTAGATCACTGGCAACGATTGGACCATCGTACGGTCTGATCAATACCATCTCTGTGTGCAAGGCCCAATGGGGAAAATGACTCATAATGATATCATTAATATGGATTCCATGCCCAAACACTAAAACGTGTCATCTAATTTGCGAGTCCAACGGTGACAAACACAGTAGATGCTACAGCCAACCAAGGGAAGGACACTACACTGCCGATCCGATCGACTCTTCTCCATTGAGGCCGTTGCCTAGAATCGTGATGGCCAGTAAATCATAGAAGTCATTAGAAACAAAATAGAAGTACTCGTCGATGCGAGCTTGGGCTCGCGCAGCTAGCTAGGCCCTTATGCTCTGGAGAACCAGGACAAAGCTTCTTCTTGGGTTGGAGTAAGGGTTATCAGAAGGTTAAAGATGAGATTGGGGACAAGAACTCCGTTAAACACGAGATGAAGGCCAATATTTAATAGTCCGGAGTCTCTATCCTTAAGCCTTTGGAGGGAGCAAGAATGTATCAATGGACTCTAGCGTTTGCATATTCTACTTATGGTGTATCTGGCTATCGCTCCCTCTCCGAGTAATGATTGCAGGTGTTTTCATGAGGCAGATGATGAGTTCATTTCACCTGAACTCACAAGTCCTGATGTCAGACGTTTGGAATCCTCTCCCGCAAAGGGACCTCAACTTGGTAACGTCTTGAATTGATGAGGTTGCGGACTGATTGCTCCAAGTTTCCCATGTCAAATCTCACGAGCTCGCCACAACTTCGCCCTTGAGCAAGACTGGCTCTGCAGAAGTGAAATTCTTGATATCTCCAAAAATCGCCTTTGCGGCTTCCGAAGCTGCAGCGGCATTAAAGTCCTCCACACTCTTCCACTTCAGAGATGCCTGTACCTGATAGGGCGCGTCGGCTGGAAATGTGATGATATCCCAGCTGATCAGACCAGCGGGACCCCAAGACCTACGTGGGAGTTCAGTTGATTCTTCCACAAAGAGGTATGGAGAGGAGAGGGGGAGACGTACGCAGAAACGAGGGGCATGTGAGTCTTCAAGTAGTATTCATGGTCGAAGGAAGGACCAGAGGGGTAGAGGACGAAGACTTGGGCCATTGTGAAGATTGACTCGTGTTGGACGTGATTACTTTGGATTGAAGTGAAGATGAGATGCAAATGCAAAAAGAAGATGCTCCTCCAAGATAGATAATCTGATATCAGCTTAGGTGCGGGGTTGATGCGGCGAAGTGGGACATCTTCAGCGTTACCGGGTGAAAGGAAATTCTGTTTATGGACACTTGATGGAGACAATGAATTTGTTATTAACTAAGGAATTACTCAGCATGCCAAAACATTGCTGCTGCGTTTGCTTTCTTGGCAACCTCAATGTCCCTTGCAGGACCATTGACACCCCCTAGGATATCAGGAATATTTCTAAATAAGGCGTGGAAGCGCTCGAGAAATATTGATGAGAGTTGGACGCCACGTTCAGATGAATCCGATTTGTCATATCTAGTTCATCTGTATGAAGCTTGCTCATCTGGCAGGAGAATACACAGCAACAAGTGCTGCCAGTATCCAGACTGGCACATTGATTGACATCGACCGTCCACATCCATGCCAGTGAGGCCATCTTGCCGTTATTAACTGACTGAGTCAATGCTTATCCTTCATCTCGTTCTCTTTTTCGGCAATCCTGCGCATAACAAGATCGGCATATTATTTTATTGATGCAACCTACGTACAGAGCCTTGTACGTGGCCAGGAGCCTCGGTGATACTCGTGCGCATTCTTTTCTAGCTTTGATGATATTGGCGGCTGGTCTAGACAACAGGATCCCTGACAAACTTTTATTTAGCCTAGATGCTATTTCTTCACTCTATACGGATTGAAGAAGGCTCTTGAACTTTTGGTAGCTTTCCCGATTGACATCTGATATCGGTCCTTAGTCAGTTCCCCAAGTCGGCTAATGCCCTGAGTTGGCTATATGCACCTCTAATCCATTTCCACCAAACTAACAGACGGCTGGCTGTGGCTTCATTGCTATGGATTGTTTGGTTATCGGTATTCTGTCAATTTGCCGATGGAGACCTGGGGACCGGCAGCGTGACAATTCGCCGAAGTACCTAAACCGAGATGGGTCGAAAGAGACAACACTACAACAGTAGAGATATAAAATAATGTTAGATTCAATAAGAAGGTTTTTTAACTTATGATCTTTGCTGAAAGATTCCGTGTCCAACATTACCCTCAATCGATTTCCACCCAGATCAATCAAGCAATATGACCGTTCCTGGAATGCCCGAACACCCGGTCATTCATCAACGACTGAAGTTGATAGTCGATGACACCGAGTTGGATATTGCTGTCGTCAGTCGTGAAGGTCCTTTGCTTCCCATACTCTTCCTCCACGGCTGGGGAAGTACCAAGGAGGATTATATCGACATTAGCCTCAACAAGGCATTTCATGGACGCCCATTCATTGCATACGACGCTCCCGGATGTGGAAAGACCTTTTGCGCAGATCTATCCAAGATCAACATCGAATTTCTCGTCAACACGGCCGAGTTCGTACTGCGACACCTTCACGTCGGCAAATTTCACCTCGTTGGCCACTCCATGGGTGGCTTGACAGGCCTCGAGCTTGCGAATCGCATTCCTCGATCCGTGGCGAGTTTTATCGACATCAAGGGAAACCTAGCTCCCGAAGATTGCTTCATTACCCGCCAAATCTTTACGCATCCTCAAAAGGATCCTCGAAAATTTCTTGAATACTTTATTAACCGCACTCTTCAAGCGCCCTTTTATGGAAGTGGCATCTATGCCGCTGGGTTGGGTGACCGCGTGAGGCCAGAAGCTATCAAGGGAATTTTCCAATCCATGGTTGAGCTTTCCGACAATGGCAATTTATTGACCAAATTCACCTCGTTTCCATTCCCGCGAATGTTCATGTTTGGCGCTCAGCATGGGACATTATCATACCTCCCAATGCTTGAAGCGAATGGGGTGGAATTGGCCGAGGTTGCTGGTTCTGGACATTTTCCCATGTATTCTAACCCAGTCGCAATGTGGAATATTATGAAACAGTTTCTGGAGAGAGTTTAGGATGTTGAATAAACGAGACAAGTTCTAGTCGTGCATCTTCTTCGTGTTAGGACAGCTAGAATAGCAATAAATCCATCTAACAACGCGAAGTTTGAGTTATTCTGGAGGCCTCGCGAAGCGCTTGTCGCCGTTGTCCTATAAACATATTTGATGATATCAGATACACGTTTCTGTAGATTAGTTCCAAGACTTTCTTGGTATCCGGCTCTCAAGACTAGTAGCCGACATATCAACGAAGAGCTGGAATCTGAAGAGTGTGACATAACGCCTACTGTAATATCTTGGGGGGGATCTAGATAGCCGGCGTTTTGATTCTCGAGAGTGGGAGAGCAGACCTGCCTGTGAAGACACTGCACGAACTATTGCCGCCATCACTGGATGGGGAGAGACACTATGTATCTAGATGAGAGGAAATGATGGCTTCTGAAAGCTCTCTTGTTGTCTCACCATTCCATATTCCCTTTCCCACCCCCGAGAATACTCTCAATAAGCCGATCGTATTTCACAAATTTAACACAAAGTAGTTGCCATACCTCCTCTTTAGCCATACCTGCATGATTTATTTGCATGTGTGGACTGCCGTTCCTACAATATCAAACCTCTGACTGGGCTTCCTTTGAGTTCTGGTCCTGTTGAGGACTCGGGGTCGAGATTGTTCGAGACTGCTCGCCATCGGTGCCATCACCCAGGACTTTTAGATCGACGCTCACCCCAGACGGCCTGTTTTGAAGCGTAGCAGAGTCGGTGCTGGCTGAATAGTGTCCAGGGCCATAGCTGCCATCGGGAATGTAAAAGCGGCGGTCAAACCTAAACAATGTGTATGAATAGACGACAATGATCTCGATTAGATAGGTGAAGACGTAGAAGCATGCCTTGTGGTGATACCAGGCTGGATATGTTGAGAGACGAGCCTGTTGAAGAGCGATGCCCGCGCGGAAGCCGGCGCCAAGTGATAGTAGCACCGCTGTAAAGACAACCAGACAGACTTTCATACCCATGCTCCCCTCACCGAACTTGTCAACAGGCTCTTTGCGTGGGAGGAGAAGACAAAATCCGGCGATGGGAATGGGCAAGAATGATATGACGGCGAGGTATGTGACGCCGACCCGTTGGACATCCCGAACCGTATGGAGCTTGTCCAAGTCCCGAGTGTAAAAGCCGTACACCAGTGCGACAATAACCATGACAATATCGGCCGTGATGCTGGCGTAAAGAAACTTGAAAGCCACCGTTATTGATTTGTTCCATCCGATGTGTGGCTGGTAGGCCCGGAGAAGGCGCTGAGACAGAATCATGTTCATGACAAAGAGCATGACGACACCGGCGCTGAGGAAGACTTGGGCAGCGATAATGATCTTGACGTTTTCGAGGTGCGAGGCCCATGAAATCCGTAGTGCATTGGCAATGATGCGAGCCGCGCAGAAGACGGCGAGGAAGAGTGATAGGAAGAAGTTGTGAGACTGGCGGAAGTTGCGCCAGCAAATAGTCAAGTTGAGAAGGGCGGCGACTACAAAGATTGCGAGGATGACGGCACCGATGGCATCGTCGACCGAGACAGAAGGGTACCGGCCAAGAATTGCAAACAGGGGATGATACGGAGGCCCCTCAGCATCTAGTTAGCTTCACTGCATCGTGTCGTCGAGACGAGGGGCATGTACCGATGAAAAGGAGGCGGGAACGGAACTGCCGTTAGAGCCTTGGGCAGACTGCGACGTCATTGCGATGGTACATGCGTCAATTGCAATGCTGTGGACTTTAAGACGTGG
Source organism: Thelonectria olida (assembly GCA_020736575.1). Classification (NCBI taxonomy): domain Eukaryota; kingdom Fungi; phylum Ascomycota; class Sordariomycetes; order Hypocreales; family Nectriaceae; genus Thelonectria; species Thelonectria olida. Next base: position 42,730 of record JAGPYM010000029.1, on the reverse strand, counting down.
TGTTTTGGTTCATGTATGTATTTACGAGAGGCGCCTTGGGCGTGATATGTGGTCACCCAATACAGGGGAGCGACTAAATCACGAAAGCGATGCGAGCCAGATCCTGTTGAAGTAGACATGTAGCGAACACAGATGATTCGCCTTCCGGCTCTCCGGTGCCGTATAATCGGACGGCCATCGGACCATCTGCCTAACGTTGACGAAAACACCGAAAAGTCCGGCAAGAGACATCACGTTGCACGTGCAATTCAACCCTCGGCAGTCGGAGCTCGCCATGGCAGCGACGGTGCAAGGTCTTGAAGGCGCCCAGCGTTTTCGGTTGGTTCTTGACATTTCGTCTTGCAAAGATGACTGACCTCGGCAAAGATTCTTCATTTATGCTTGCAAGCCTAGAAGGGCCTCATCTCATCGCCATTTTAACCTGAACGATATCGGATCTCTGGTCAGGTTTCATTGGTAGATGAGATGTTGCGAGCGAGAATATTGGGCTTTCGCAAGCCGGCCTCGCTGCGAAGATCTATGAGGGATAAGCGGCCACGCAGAGACAGCAGAATCAATCTCAGAGAATGCTACAGCAAGATGAACTCGTTAATGTCGCGAACCGCGTGGGATGAATCGCGGGAAAGGGATTAACAAAATGCCGCCGACAGGCAAAGAACTGAGATGGCCCGTGCTCGGTCGGACGGGCAAATGGAGGCCGGAAAAACTGGCCCAAAGGGTCGGTCAGCTGACCCTCTGCAGCGCGGTGGCGAGCCACTGAACCACTCAATCACTTCCTACATCCGGACGCCAGACGAGTTGGCTATGGGCTGAAAGTAACCTCGTGATGGCAGAGGTAATGCAACTAAAGCACTACTCACTGGTAAATACGTCGTCTCGCCATTGTTCCGTGTCATCGACCTCGTCATCGAACCAGGATCAGGATCATCACGTCCTTTATCTAAAAATTGACGAGCCATGGACACGCAGAATGTTCAAGCTTAAGGATGTGGAATAACGACCGATTACTCGAATTTTATCTGGGCACAACAGATGGCGACAGCTCATAGCCACTAACCACCAGCATAGAGAAATTTAAAGTAGAACAGGATCCAGAGAGATGGTCAAGTTACATGTGACTCCTTCTGGGTGGAGGCCGAGACGATGGGACGGCACTGAGCCGGAAACCTATGTCAACCTATGTACTACCAACATTAGAAGCAAGACGCCCCAATCCAGAGGTTTTGCAAGAGTCGGTGCGACGTCGTTCTGATATAAGTACATCCACCGGCTCCTCGTAATTTACAAATGAAGGTGCGATCTACTTCCGGCCTCAACGCGGCATTCTCATACGATCAATTTAACCGGTTCCCCGACTTTCACTCTGTTATTGGTTGCGATTGATCCTCTGCGAGTTCTAACAGTCCCTTCGACATCTTTGAAAAGAGAACAACAGTCTCATGATGCCATGGTAGGCTATCTTGCTTTGACATGTCAACAGCGAGTGCGGTCGGCCTGGGCCTGCCACCAAACAACGCGCCGAATTGCTTTGTATGCCAAGAGCCCTCCGTCTGATTCAACGCGAACATCCAATCGCAATGGAGGAGCCAAAACTATCTATCTAGACTACGGTTTTGAAACCTAGGAACGGAAACTCCCAATATTTGTCTGGTGCGTGAGAGCTGCCTCGCTTATCTCTGACTTGGCCAAACAACTGTCCTCGGAGCCCCTTACTAGTCTAGAAACGGTCTCTCGGCCTTCAAGTCAAGATCAAAAAAGATCCGGTAAGCTCTGTAGATTTATTTCCAGAGGTGAGAGACTAGTGCCAATAGTCTCTCGTTAATGCAGGAACATGGGCGTATTTTTCTACTAGCCTGGTGGAGTTGGAGAGAACACGACAAAACTGACAGTCGAACCAAATCTCAGCATCAAGCTCTCACAGGCTGACGCCTTGCTTCGTTAATTAGTTCAACCCCACTTCGATTTGAGTGTGACCGTATATAATCAGTCAGATCCTCTCGCTCAACGACCAGCCGCCCTCCTTGTTCGCACTTTTGCCCCCCGAGTGTCAACACGGCTATTCCATCGTCCGTACTGCAACGATGCGCGTGTCTCTGAGAGCCTGGCTGCTTGTCGCCGGCTTGCTTGCAACGCCAGTAGCAACGATCCAGTCGGCCTCATCAACAAGCGCTCTCTCGACATCTGTGCAGCCTACGCCGGATCCGACGGGTTGTGGCACTCAGGCACCAAACCTCGTCCTGAATCCCTCGTGGGAACAGGGCCTCACAGTAGCATGGTCGTATCCTCTGGGCACTCCGTACTGGGGCCACGGAGATGGTACACAGGGTAACGCGTACCTGTAAGTGGCATCCAACCGATCTCTAATCATCTCGTGTATACTAACCGATGGCTGCAGGAATTGGCCGGCTGCCTATTCCGCCGAGGCAAAGCAGACACTGAGCAACCTCGAAGTCGGCACGCAATATACTGTTTCGATCGATCTCAAAATGATAGTGAACGGTGCAGGCTCTTCTGGCAAGGGTTGTGGATTTGATCTAGGGAATGAGGTCAATGGCCAAGTCAGCCTCGTTAATTCGGCATACTTCACCTTCGACGAAACTGCTGATCGATCTTGGCAAACGTTCACTGGGACATGGGTCGCACAGAGTACCGATTTCGTCTTCCATATGCGAATGGCCTGCACGTTTCTTGATGACACGTATGGTTTCCGACTCGATAATGCTGTTGTGAGAGCACCGCCGAACGCGCCCTGTCCGACGACAAGCTCGACTTCTTCAACCACGTCGCTCGTTTCCACTCCTCAGTCAACGCCCACTGCGTCTCCTTCAACAACCCCGACCACACTCCTCACTTTCACTCCTCAGTCAACGCCCACTACGTCTCCTTCAACAACCCCGACTACGCTGCTCACTTCCACTCCTCAGTCAACCCCCACGACCTCTCAGTCAACAACAACCACGCGCGCCCCTGGAAAATGCCGACCAGGATCTGGAGAGCCTCATTGAAGCTAGGCATTTTAGTAATTTTGAAGAAGAACCCCCCACGCGCGGCCCTTTGCGCCTAGGATACCCCAACAGAAGCCTTTTATAAATACACCTTTTAGACTTATATCCTGTAATATTAGCTTTCTCCTACCAAGCCAGAGTGAATTATCGATCCCGAAGGAACTGTTTCACGTACGCCTTGAATATATGCCGCTGTTCGAGTGCATTCATACGCCGGGACAGAATCAGACCGATAGGATGCATGAGGTTGAGAGTTAAGTAGTAGAGTGTGCTGGGACCAATTAAAGAGCTGTCGAGTTTACGACTTTACAAAGTACCTAGGGCAGATCAATCACCAATCCGCTCTCGGTAAGATAGCCCCGATATTGTGCTTGAACAGAACGAGTACGGGGTGGCAATTCTCAGCAGCGTCCCATCACCTTGGGCCACTCGCATGGCTCAAGTTGGTCACGAGAATCACACGAGCCAGTACATCTTTCAGCCTTGCCTCGACTGACTCGAACCGAGAGACCTCACTTTCGCTTCTCCAAAATCTCTGTAAAGGCAAATCGGGTAGAAAGCCGTTCCGCAAGGCGACAAACTCCATTTACCCCGTAACTTCTTAGCCCGACTGTCTCCTCTAATCTGGGGAAAGAATAACAAAGGTGCTTCTCGTGTTTCCACGCAGACACATGGACTGACTACCTCCGCTGCCGATATGGCGTCGACTTGCCCGAAACAACATGACGGTTTCTGCCGAGCATCATGTCATCGTCCAACGGCCAGACTGGAGTCTACAACCGATCACGAACCGGCTGCACCGCAGGGTCTTCCTCGCCTTGGGTGACACTCCTCCTGGTGCTAATTTCCCGCAGAACTGTCGTCTGAGGTATACATGCTGCACGAACCCTTGCATCCAATATCCACCCAGTTCACTACTTATATCTTGAACCATGCAATGTGAGCAGGCATCTCAAGTGTAAGTCTTGTGCCCATCTCGTCGACGAAAATTGACCATAAGACGGTTCGATAGGCGATGATGCTCAGCCATCCTGCACTCGTTGCACGAAGAGAGGAACTACGTGCGTTCGAGGTTTCAACGTTCGATTCGAGCATCTACTCTGACCTGACGTATGTTTTGGGCTGTGATTGATTGCATGTTTGCACAGGGCTTACAATCAGCCTACGAGCCAAGGTCGGACAGCGACACGGAAGAATATTCTGATCCAAATCTGTCTGGCGAACGAACCAAGGACCTGCCCATCAACACCACACCGGCATCAGGCTCCCACGGTTCCGATCCTCAGGGTGCCGCTGAGTCAGCCACAGTCACCTCATATTTCCACTTGGGTACCCTTCACTGGTCTCCGAGCGATAACGGTCGGCAAGAAAAGGGGTCACCAGACCGGGGGATCAGTATCTCGGTGGCTGGAACCCATTAGCCTCCACCCCTGTATCAAGATGTCTCGATATGGTCCTTGAGAAACGGTACAGAAGCTCGGCTGCTACGATATTTCATCGACTATGTTTCTCGACGTTTCGACCTATGTGGCCCCGACAAACACTTCGCCCTAGTGGTACCTTGCCGATCCGTAGTCTGTTTGCCATTGATGGATGCTAGATTAGCTCTCAGTGCAAGGTATTTGAGTAGAACGACCGCTTTTGAACGTGGCAGACTGATATTACCAAAGATGCCTCAATAGCCTTGTTCTGATGCCCAACGACCCTGAAGCCTAGCTCAATCAAGACTTGTTCGCCGCAATAGTTGTCTTGAGAACCTTGGAAGAGATTGAGGGGTGACGAGCTAAGCCATTCTGTCACGTTCGTTTCTAACGACATAATGCTATAGTACCACTCAGTGGCGCTGACTCAAGAACTCACCTCTTCGGCAGCCATCTATTCGCCATTGCTTCCACTGGCAAGAGTCCGGCCTCAGGTACAGATGGAACATCTCCTGGGCTGACCGGTCTCAGTTGGGCCGCCTTCCTCGTTGCCTTTCGTTAGGAAGTCTATACAGCACTCGTTTAATAACGCCCTGTCATGCCCACCTTTTACCTCTACGATGGCGACAGATCGGTCGAGAGCCCGCCGACGATTGTGCTTGGACCAACCGTATCCTACTACATGTTGCGGATATTTTGGAATTCTGCTTTAATGATAGTAAATGCACCACAGACACATCGACTCGACGTTACGAAGAGCTTGCAGCCTCCGGTTGTGAGTGGTATGTCAATAAACCACGGAGCGTCAGCCCAATCTTTTATGGAAACCTCGACGACGTTATTATAACAAATGAACCATATTCGAGAAGAATTCATTAAGATGTTTGGCTACTTTCGGATGCAGTAGCCACCGGGCTGCTCAATTATCACCTGTCACTAATTCTCTTGCTTGCGTTTGATCCGAGAACGCCAGGCCCGGTCCCTCTCGGGCGAGTTACCACAAACGCCAGAACAAAGAGATTAAGCAAGAAGTGAAGACGCTTATTGGAATAGCTAACGGAAACTCGGGGTGCGCGCCTCACTTTGTGTTGGCGTGCATGGGAATCGCCATGGCTGGCGATCGATTTGAGGAGAGGTGGGAACAAGGCGAGTTACTGAGGTTTCCGAAGAAGACAGAGAGTGTCTATGCCTGGACTACTTCTACAGCTCAACAACATTTGATAGAGGCTTGTGGATAGGAGAAATATGATACTTGAATGGAGTAATGGTTGTGTATTTTGACTGTTAAAGGGGAGCTTTGTATGATCTTCAAGTAACTGATGGCATTTTCATTTCCTGCCAGGACATGATAACATCAGTCTATTCTAACCTCACGTCCCTCTTACAACTCTTGTCTCCATACTTTCACTGGCATGTCCTTCGCCAGGTATTCATGGCATCCACGCGCTCAGGCTCCCGGTCTTGACCTGGCAAGGCGAACTTGTACCGATGAGCAACGTGAGCAGAGATACTAACGGAAGTGTGTCCTGGGATGCAGTAGTTACCAACTTGGCAACCCTCAGGAGGGGTTCTTCGAGGCAGGCCAAAGCCGTATTGGGGGGGGGGGGGGGGGGGGGACAAGCGGAGCGATTCGTCAGGCACAGCGCGGAGATATAGCAGGTGCTTGACCTTATCGTAAGGAGCAACGACTTCATCTGGATCTAGAACCGCATCTGCCTCCTCTCGAAGCGTTTTGAAGACCACTAGATCCTTGAAAAGATAGTTCCAGGCGTTGCACATGGCGACGGTGGTCGTATCAAAACCGGCATTCATCGTAATCGAGACTTCTGCCACAATCTCACCCCAGTCATGGTTGTGTGCCTGTCCGCTCTTGTCGTGCATCAGGGCCTGAAAGAAGTCATCGAGGCTCTCGCCAGACTCATAGCGGGACATCCGCTTCGTTGCGCGATGGTGGCAACCGCGTTCCAACATTTTTCAAGGTAAAGCATCTGGCGGAAACGCGGAGATAGGGTTTTGGCGAGTAATTTGTTGAATTTGAACCCAGGATATGCCCAGACGACAGGGGCCGTAGCCAGGGCGCTGGTATGAAGAGCTTTGCAGAAAGTGACATCATGGAGCGAACCATCCATACACTGGGCAACGCATATATCGTCCCCCTTTACGAATAGGCCAAGCTTTTCCGAGAGGCCAATGTCCGCAATCGCATCGATGGTGAAGAAGTTGGTGTACTTTCGATACCAAACTTCAAGTCGGCGGGATCGGGGTTGGAGCTGGGCTTCAGAGGAGGCGTGCAAGCTGCATCGCAGACCTTGATGAATTGCTCAACCTTCTCGGTGACCTTGAACTCCCAGTCTTAGAGGTTCTTGAGCGCATAGGCAGATGAGAGGACTTTTGAGCTTGCGAGCATGTTCGGCTTTATCGGGGACATTGACGAGGTGGAAGTGGGAGCCGGCGGTAATGGAATAGAAGAGATCTCTGGTACAGAGCGTGCCGTGGCCATAGATGTTCTGCCTTTAGTTAGGAAAGATTGCTAACAGCTCTCAGATTGATTGGCATTTACCTTGATAGCGTCCACTCCAACCAAAAATAGGGAGTTGGGTCCAATACGAACGACAGGATACTTCTTGTGCAACTCCGTTAATCGTTGTGACCGGAAGCCCTTTCTTGAGGATACACTTCATCTTATTTAACCATCTTGTCTTGCGTTGTATTCACAACTATCTCCGTAGTCACCCTGCTCCCCAATCACCGCCCTTGTTTAGTATTACTTATTCTAATGTCTTTCGCATTTCCCCCAGACGCTGCTCATATATGGCTGTGCAGGGACAGGTTTCCCGTTTCACACCCGCTGATAAGCCGTGGGCTTCTGAAAGGACTTTTTAGCAATCAATGTTGTGTCGGCAATGGGAAGGGTGACATTTACGTGGGAATGGAAAATTAAGTTCCGTCCGTCAAACTGATATTGTCCCAATTTATTGTAGGCTTGTAGCTAAGCGAGGGGAGGTAGAGAGAACCGTAGTCACCCTACTGCCGAGGTGGTATTCTTCGATACCGACATTGAGCACCCACTTATCGAGTCTAGTGATAGAAGAATTCAAGAGTAGAAACCTGGTTTCCTTGGGAGTCGTAGCGCTTTGGAAGCACAGTGAATAACCCATCAATGTCCCTCGGCTCATAGTCAAGGGACTTGCACGCCTCAATAAGAACGTCGAGGCCATAGTTTTCCTTGATCCAATGGGCAATCATGTCCATACCCGCTACAGCGCCCGACCCAGTCCAAATGTTCCCGTCAACGACCCATTTCTTCTCCCTAGTCCATTTGACCTGGGGATAGCGCTTCTTGAAGTATTCATACTCGACGTTATTAATCGTTGCATTCTTCCCATCGAGAACGCCTGCAGAAGCGATGACAGAAGCCCCAGTGCAAGTCGTAAACAGCAGCTTTCCAGCAGCTATATGGCGACGGATGAACTCTGCGTACTCGGGTGCCAGCTTAAAGTCATGGTCGGGCCCGCCAATCAAGAGACAGTCCAGTTCCGGACATTCCTCCAGGGTCGTGGTCGGAGCGATTTTCAGCGAGCTGCTCAGAAGAGGCACGGGATCTCGCGTTAAGCCGATGTGGTGGAAGTCGAATTCCGGCGCTCGAGCAAGTGTGGCTTCATCAATAGGCCCGTAGAGTGTGAGACCTTTGAGAAAGTCTTGGCGGATGCTGTTGAGGAGATCAAAGGGTCCGACGATGTCAATGGCTTGAAAGTCGTAGATCAAGGTGCCGACTTGGATACGAGACATGATTGCAGTTGCGGTTTGCCTTTTTGGTACTGGAAGGATGAGAGCCAAGGTGGAATGAAGTGTTTAAGCTGCCACTGAAATTCATGACACGAGTTGACCGCACGTCCTTTATAGTCAGATCTCATCCTACTACATGCTACTGATGTTTTCCAAGGCGATAGGATAGTGCTCATTGAGGGACTCGCAGTTTTGCGGCCCCCTCACGACAAGTTGGTTAACATCCGAAGCATATCGGCTGTTAGCGACCCCCAAGACGCCATTTAGCGGCAGACGGAGCAACATGGTGCTTTTATTATCCCAGCTTTAGTAAGATCATCTATATTTCTAAGCAGAAAATCAAATATTCTGAGTTGGCGTTATTTCCTTGTCAAATTCAATGTTCAATTGGAATTAGTAAACTACCATACCAAGACTGAATAATTGTGTGTTTGCCCCGAGTCTCGGATGGGTCATGCCGGAATGGCGGAGGCGTGGCTCTGCCCGTGGCAATCAATCCCGTATATGGGAGCGACAAGCATCCGGTTACATGGCCTGGTTGGAGTACATCCGCGACTTCTGAAGCGCTGGTCCTGGAGTTCCTAGCTGGATCACTACCAAGGGAACCCCTGGGTCTTGTCAAGCGCAAAGTTTGTCAGATGCCTGGTCTCAGGCGGCTCCTGAGAGGACTCTCCCTCATACTCTTGCGAGGAAGAGCTAGAACCCCTCCCTAACGCCACTGTGGTAATTGGTAGTTTTCTCAAAACTAGACGACTTGTCTGGACGACTAGGGCACTTTGCGGGCACTGCCAAACTGACCTCACATAGCGGCCTGTCGCCGTCATTTTGCGCGCCCGAGCCACAGTATCTGCATGCTCATGGCGTCCTCCGTATCATGCTTGGTCGATGAGCCAGAGCGCGGCGTTTTCGTCTACGCCGCGAGCAAACATGAATCGGAGAAGGCGATTTGGAAATACTATGGGAAGAACAAGGCTAAGCGGCCTGATCTCGTTGTCAATACTGGTATGATGTCTCACGCGCAAGAGTTCAAGTCACAAATTCTCGGCTAACTTCATATTTAAACAGTCTTGCCAAACATGAACTTTGGAAAGACGCTTGACCTTGAGAAACAAGGCTACGCCCCTACATCTGCGTTGGTCGTCGGTCTTTACAAGGGCGAACTCCACCCTTACCATAGCATGGCTCCCCTTCGTACGTCTTCAAGACCTTGTTGTCTTTCTCCTTCGTCCACCACTAACCATGCCGGGCCGTGAAGAGTACTCCATCAACAACAGCACCACCGGACGCCTTCATGTCGCGGCTGCCATCCACCCAGACGTCAAGGACGAGCGGATCTTTTCCTTTCCCAGGCGCTACAACTGGGATGCTATTCTGGCCATCTTTCGTAAGATTTTTCGCAGAAAGACGTTCATCGACGACTTCGAGGGCGGCGAGGATGCCAAGGAGATCCTATCCCGAGCGAGGGCCGAGCAGCACTTGCGTGACCTAGGGAGACCGGGATGGGTCTCGTTGGAAGAAACTGTCTTGCATAACGTAGATGACCTTGTGGCAGCAGAATAGGCGGCTTTGGCTAGTGGGATATTTATCTTACGTCCAGGCATTAGAGGTGGACATGTGTGCAGGGTATTATGGTCTAGATATTACCAAACCTCACCGCTTTGTCCGAGGATCAGATTTGATATAGAAGAAAGAAGACGCCAATCCGGCTGAGCGTGTTACTTGAAGCAGCCATTTGAAACAGTTACTAGGCCACTACTTCGTCACGTTACGCCACATATTGGGGGTGTGTTGGTGACAGAAATGGCATCCAGGTTGGTTGGCCTCATACGAGCTCGGTACGATGATGAACGGGACTACCCTACCAATCTCGACTCAATCTAAGTAATTTCTTTATGCAAACTTCGTAAATGAGTGATTCGAGTGAATTGAAAGTCACTTCCACTAGCCCGAGATTCCAGGACGCATGCTACTCTTGGTGTTCGAGAGTGGAATCAGTCAAATCACCCTCTGATTCCTCCACCTCGCCGTAAAGGACCTGTCTGCAATGCCATGTTAGCAAAATGGAGCTTTTGAGACATAAAAAGAGCATCGGCTACCTTGTTGCAGAGGTAACGATCGAGCTCTCAGAGAAATTCTCGTCACCGCGAGGACCCGGATGGAACCAGTCACCAGCACCTCTCCTCCAGATCTGAATACCTGCATGCTCCGCAGTCCCTTGGACATATCCGTCTTCTGGTTCTATGTCTTCATCCAAGGGTGTGCTCAGCACCACCACCAAATTCGACTTGCTGACAGTTGAGAGGGACTTCCTTAGGGCGTCCACCGGTATCTGGTTCAGAGTGGTACCAGCTCGCACTACGGAAAACATACCACCCTCCCTGCGACCAGCGACCCATATTTTGACGCTTTGCAGATTCTCGAAACTGTCAAGATGCAGCCAGTGAAGATCAAAGGGGTCGTGGGGATCTGAGTTGTGTACCAGCTCCAAGTCATCGGGATTGTGCGTGTACTGGAACATTTTGTTGTAGTCCGTCCAATCTTCGTTCACCACCGAGCACATTAAGTGCAACTGAAAGTCCAGAAACAGGGACACTTCGAAGCGGAGGGCATATTTGCGGAAAGCCCGGGGCGTCAAAGTGATGAGGTTCTTATACACTGAAGAGAAATGATGCTGCTGGCAGGCACCAACAAAGGTCTGTAGCGCCATCATGTCTGTAAAGACGAACGTCGTGGACTGGTAAAGGTATCTGAGGCATTCTTCGGATCTACGGCATTTAGCATTGGGCACCTAGTATTCTTCGTTCCTAGTCATACTCACACGAGCTTGCATGATAGCAGCATTGGCAAGTAAACGTTGCGCGCAGTACTACCTTGATCCCCAGTCTGCTGTGACTTTTTTTTGTCGCACCAGCATACCCCTACCGATGTGCTGTAATAGAAATTCACCTCTTCATCGAGCATTTCATCGAGCCGCTCGCCGCATTTCCAGTGGTTTAGCCAGCAGCTTTCAAGGCGCCGGCGATAGGTAGCGTCGTCGAGAGATTCGCCCTGAGGAACATGACCTTCTTGTCGCAGAGCCTCGATCTCGTTTTGCAGCCGATCTTCCACCTGGAACTCGGTAGTGCAAGGCTCACGGCACAAGTGCGTTTTTGACACGTCGTTTGAGTCAATGTGCCAGACAACATGTTGACGGGGAGCCCATGACGACCAGAGCTCTTTGTAGATGGCTTCACGAATGTCGTACGGCAGTCGAGCAACGAAGCCGGCCTGTACTTGGGGGTCGGCGGCCATGGTGATGGAAGTTTGCTGAAATGGTGTTGAGATGGAAGCAGTGGATGTTGGGAGGTTGGTTGGTATTGACCTGAAGCCGCCGGCGATCATGAGGTAGCGTCAATGTCTGGGGTTTAAAGGGGGATTAACTATGGGGCGTAATCAGCCCGGTTGTACGTTGGGCATCTCGACCAAAACAGCCTTACAAGGCACACAGGGACGTAATGGGCATCCCACTTTCAGGTATCGAATACACTTATTGGGTGAGATGGTTAATAATCAGCGCCTGCAGTAATCTTGGCGCCGTGGAGATAAGGCAGCAGAGATTATGGTAAGGTTGATTTTACACAGAGCTGCCTTGCCGTCGAGCAGTCTAGCCAATCGCAGACCTGCGCGGCGTTTCAGAAGAAGCTCGAATTTCGATTCCTGTCAATCCTGATTGTTGCAACCCCGGTCCTTCCGCCAGGCATTTCTGGGTTAGGCAGCGGTTTGTAACGTCTGCCACATCGTATTCTTCATGATAAACGAAAGCATTGGCGAGGTTGCTGCCCACTCACCTAACGATTGCTCGAAATCGCACTAAGACTAGAGGACCTGTGAGGACTTGGATTTGGTTTCCAGAGTAGTCTACTCGTAAGTACTAGCTGCTCTTTCATTACTGACCTGCCTGACCTTGGTGGGCGTTGTTCAAGCGGCTCGTGCGCATATTAATATCGTTGCATAGCGCCCCCATCATCTGCAGGTCTTTTCTTTTTCTTATCCTAATCATCCACTTCTGCGTACTGTTTCTTCCGAACTGAGGCTCCAAAGCCCTTCTATTACCTACCCTCGGCTAACAATGTCGTCGCTGGTATATTTTGAAGTCAGCCGGTCGATTCTCAGCACCATCTGCGTCGGCAGTATTGTTTTTGGTTGCCTTGTGTGCGGCATCACTACCTTCGCACCTCCCGGTGCCGTGCCGATTATCTCTTCTGCTGCCGGCGCGGTGGCGAACAGGCTTTGTTACTACATCTACTACCAACCACATCCTCCGCTTAACAGAGCTATAGCATCAGTGTTTGGGGATTGCTTTTGGCTAGTATAGCTACCTTCTTGGTCCAATCTGCCCCTAAAGCTTCTAATATTGAAAACTCGAATGAACAGGTCCAAGACGGTGGTTTATTATTTTACAGCTATATCATACTGCAGCTTGTTCTCCAAGGCGCCCGCTGACACATTTTTGCTAGTCTATTCTGGCTCATTCTACTCGCTATTGCTATCACACGCATCGTTATTGCTGTATTTCGAGTGCGATCTATCCTCGAAGACAACTATACGCTGCAAATTACTATCAATTACCTCTGTATTAGCTACTTTAGCTTAATGGCGGTTCTTGAATGTATCAGCGCTTATTTCCTTATTGTTTATTTACATCTGCTATAAATACTTCTCTTGAGGCCGCCCTCGTCGGGAGAGGGCATCTGGGATGATAGCCTCCTTGCCGGGTCGGAATTGGATCGTAAAGTTGAACCGGGATAGCGTCTCTGCCCAACGGACCTGTCTCTCGCTGAGTTATTGTTTCTTCATAAAGTAGCGGAGATTGAGGTGATCTGTGAGGATCAGGAAGGAAGCCACACTTCTTAGCTCGGCATCCCAATGCTCCAAACAGCGGATTATCGCAAGCAACTCCTTATCGTGGATTGGGTAGTTACACTCAGCAGGCAGGTTCTTCTTTGAGAAGAAGGCCACTGGCCCAATGCCTCGAGACACTATCCAGGCCCTCGTGCAATTTGCTCCTTCGCCCTCTATCGGGACCTTTCTCGAGGCACTGGCTAAAAGCGATGCGGCATATCTGGAATTTTCCCAGGCAAATTATATGACCTTTGGTCGTCTTCTCGAGTCGACTGCTAAGAAGGGTGGCCTACCTGATGAGGCAGCTTGGCAAGCACTTCCTCTATCACTTGTCGTTGAGGCTTTGCGTGCACTTCAGTCTCGTCTCTACTCTATTTCTAGCAGTAGCATGATCTCACCAAAGACACCGAGCATCACAGCTCGCGTCATTAAGACTCCTCTGTCCGGTGCCCCTGATCAGTCAAGTCAAGGTCTCATATCCAATCACCTTCGCTCCGCATCATTACTAGCCAACTCACAAGCTCTTCTGCCAGGTCTTTCTCTTGCCATTACTCGCGATCCTTTGCCTCGCTTGCACGTTTCGATTCGCAAGTCCAGCTTTCGGCCCCCAGCCTCAACAAGACATATCATCATGGTGTCCGCTGGAACAGGTGTTGCTCCTTTCCGTGGATTTCTCCTGGAGCGAGCACGACTCTATGCCATGGCCCGGCCGGTGGGATACTCTCTGCTCTTTTTCAGTTACCGAAGCCCTGACGAAGACTATATCTATCGAGAAGAGCTTGGAAGCACTGCTTCAACTCTTCCTGGAGCTGAAGTCATTCCGGCCTTTTCACGTGTCAAATACGATGGAAAACCTGGCCGGGGGTATGTGCAAGATGCTATTAAAGCTTGGACCGAGGAACTTTGTTCAATGATTCTCGACTAGGGTGCGAGTGTTTACGTGTGCGGCCGTGCAGCCATGTCAAGAAAAGTAGCCAACGTATTAAAGGAAGCTGTAGCAACTGCCAAAGGATGGAATGAGAGAGGACGAGACGAGTGGTGGACAAGTTGGAGGAGGCAGGCGGGTTTCTAGAGGACGTTTGGGGTTAAACATTGGTGTGATATGAGATGACCAGAGGCCATTAAGATCCTCCAACACATTGCTGAAGCCATAGAAAAGATTACTTGAGAGTACTGATCCACGAGAGTCTTGTGAACAGTTTGAAGCCACATGCTCGGGTGACGACATCTGATATTACAATGATGGTTTGTCTGTCAGCAAAAGAGAGGACATAAAGTGAGTGGAGAGAATTGACAAAGAAGACGAGTCTACATCTACATCATCAAGGTTTAGAAACCACCATAGTCTATTGAGAGCATTATCGAAGCAGAGCTGAGTTGAGTTGATTTAAGATAGCGCCTATAAATCTTCTACATACTTGCCTATTATGAGCAGCCATCCGGCGCTCACCTAGCTCCTGGAGCCACCGGGCTGTGGCATTGATCAACTGAGTGGCCTGAGCCCCCTAAGGCTGGATTTATAGATATTATAGGGGGTAGATTGCGGGGCGTATATATTATATTATTATATTTAGTAATATATTTAAAATAAATAAATATATTTAAATTATATTAAATATTAAAAAGCTATATTTTATTTAATATATAAAATTAGTATATTTATATATTAAATATTTTTTAAATAAATTATAAGGGTTTATTAAGTAATTTTAAATAAATGTATTTATAGTTTACTCTCGTTTGTAATATAATTTTAAGTCAACTTAGGCAATTAATTATTAATTGGGTAGGAATTTGTAAGGGCGGTTTGACACATGATGTGTTAGCTGGCACGACCCCCTCCTGAACAGCGCGTCCCGAGCTGCAGGAATAGGCTGCGTGCCTCTTTGCATTACAGTGCAGTACCTCTTCCTGCCGCTGGAAGCCAGCTACGACACAGGTCACAGCGGACTCAATTGGGCCCTCGCAGGCGCCTCAATTGGCTGTTCAGCAAGACGGACCCGCCAACCAGGTCCGGGAATAACACAGCCGATGTTAACCCCCAGGGCTCGGCCGCGGCAGGCAACTGGATACCCCTACGAAAGCCCCAGACCTGGGGATCAAACCCACAACCAACCTCTCAACAACCCCTCCACACAGCCAGTAGACCCACTGAAGGGGCCGTTATGAAAGCTCTGGGCGTTTGAATGTAACAAAAGATGATTTATAGAATAATATAATATATATTGCTCTCCCTGACTATAAAATACCATTCCTCTCTCATTTGCAACATGGCAGATAAGTACCTATCTGTACGTACTCGTTCCCCGCAGCAGAGGTTAGGACTCAAGCTCATGCAAAGCCCCAGCGCTTCTAACGTGGTCTCATTTCATTGGATGTAGTCACATCATATCATGTTCGCTTTGTTGTTATCAGCTAATTGGTTTGGTAGAGGTAGTTTGAGCAGCATTGCATAAGCCTAGATCGCTTTCAAACCATCGCGGGAGAGGCAGTTTTTGAGGCCTTCCAAGGATGCGAGAGGTAGATTGAATGCGAGTCCCATGTTTCTTCAAACTGAAATACGCTTCTTTTCTGCCTGCTCAATTTTCTTGGATCATCTGATCCTCTTGCCCATTGTTCATCGTCCCCGTTCACTCGTACATTGGTAACTAGTTTCTAATTTTGCTTACCCATCTTAAACTAAGTGGCCTCGTTGTCATTTGAGTTTTGCTTTTCTCGACCAGCCTTTGCTGTATATCCAGGTAACCGAAAATGAGTCGCATCCAACGTCTTTTAGAAGGTGTCCAGAAGAATGATGTGGTTGCAGTCAAGGAGCTCCTTGAGAACGGTGATGTCGAACCAAACATCAAGCTCAAGGGTGGAAAGACCGCGCTGTTGCTGGCCGCCGAAGAAGGAAAAGGGGAACTTCTTAGAGCATTGCTTGGGGTCGAGGGCATTGACCTAGACGCGAAGGATGAGACGGGCAAAACACCACTTACATACTTGGTTGAGAGAGGAGACGAAGAAGGCATCCAGGAGCTGCTCTTGGAAGGAGCAGTTCCCTCTCTGAGCATTACAAACGGAAAAACTCCTAGGGGCCTGCATAGCCCTGAATCTGGACTGGGAAATGAGCCTCTTGCAAAACAAATGGAGGAGATTCGCCAACTTCGCAATAAGACGCAACAAATCCGTCGACCCCGCAATAAGACGCAAGAATTCCGGAAGCGGCCTGGCCGAAGCAGGAGAGAAGCAGAACCTCAACCAGAACCTCCACCAGAAGATGGAAAAAAACGGCCGGAGACTTTTGGAAGGGAAGAAGCTCTCAGCCAGAAATCCATCGCGGTCATTGTCTCATTTGACAAGAAGAATTACTCGAGAAGAGAGATGCCCGTTTGGAATCTGATATATGATGAAGAGGCCGAAAGCGCACGAAAACAAGTAATCCAGGGATTCGCCGACTATGAGGGAGATGCAGGACCAGACGCAGACTCAGATCCAGACTCAGATCCAGACTCAGATCCAGGATCAGACGCAGACTCAGATCCAGACTCAAATCCAGACTCAGATCCAGACTCAGACCCAGACTCAGATCCAGCTCCACGACCGTGGACATGGATTCATTTGCCGGCGAATAATGTGAGTGTACTCCTTAATAACCATTCAATTGAAGCCCACTTATGACTATTACAGATACTTTGGGTAAAGGTAATAATTCGTCTCTGAAGTTGCGAACAAACATGACGTATTCTAACCCGGGCTCATAGCACTTGATTCGACTTCTAGCCATCATGGGCCATGCAAGCTTCAGTAGTGTCTCTGATATTCTTCGGTTCGTTGATGACACATATAACGAGGTCAAAGGGCCGACGGCATACGCGCGTTTCCGGATGCCACTTTGCGTGAGGACGAGGCGATACGCGACATCCTCAAGTATGGTCTCTGTTGTGGTTAGTACATTGTCGTAATTCTGAAAAACTTTTGATACCTGCGCTGATCCTTAATTTAAGGTCCCTTATTTCCATGTTGAGACGAGGACATTCATTGCCGATTGGGAGAACAGGCGACATCCACGAGCCGATCGGGGCCGTCTTCCTCTCCCAAGGGACGGGGTCCCCTACCAATGCCAGCCATGGTTTGACTTCATGTGGGATATTGCAAATGAATATGGCGCTTTTGGGAACAAGGACACTTGTTATTTTCACCTACCTCGCACATTAGACCAGTCCTATTTTGAGACGGTGGCAAACACGTACGAGCGAGATATTGACCAAGTTGTTTCTCGACACACCCTTCAGCAATTAGGAATACCCAGGAAAGCAGAAGTGAACAACCTCGAGGATCTAGAAAAAATCAAACTTCTCATGGTCAGCCAGCTCTGGCTATGGAGAATCGGCGGTAAGCATCCTGATTTTCAGCAAGAAATAGGTTTGTACTGAGTCGAATGACAGACGTTATCATTTCCGCGTTTCCGGATCCTTGGTCGAATGAGCCAAACCATCTCCTCAACACGTTGCTGCCTATGATCACGGGGGTTGATCAACCTCAAAGTCCAAAGGCAATGGCTTATCTAGTAGCTCACCAATGTGCTAGAATCATGGACCATAAGTTGAAGTCCGCTGGTCTAGACCAAAACTGGCTGGTCCTCTTTGACCAGCATATTGCTCGACTGGTCAGCGAAATTTCTCCTTATCGTTGCCTTTTGGGTTCTTTATTTGCTAATGTCCTATCGCCGCGAATAGTCCAATGAGGCGACCTCCTTCTTCAACAGATTCCGAGTCAATCGGGATAAGTTTGTTGTGGAAGATATCGCAGATGAAGCAAGAAGCCTCGAAGATATCAAGGACGTCCGTGATGAGCTTCGGATGATAAAGCGCGTCTTGCGTGATCAAGCCAGAGTCCTACTAAAGTTTGTCAAAGGTTGGGAACTGAAGCGACTCAAAAAATACCTATCCCTGCTGGATGAAAGGCTGTGGCAGTTGGAGGAACAAGCCGAGATGGTGGAAAAATCGGTAATAACTGCTTGTGGATTTTTTCTGTTGTCATAAAGACAGTGCTGACTCCCATGCCACTACTTAGATTAAGCAAGTTTTGGATTTGAAGCAGAAGCAAGGAACTGTTCTCGAGGCTACATCGGCCCGGAGGCGAGCCCAGCAAGGGGAGAGACAATCGCAATTTCTCTTCGCTTTTACAGCTGTCACTCTCTTCTTTGTATGTGTTCTTACCTAGGGTTTTCATCAGCCTTAACTCACCATCGTAGGCACCCGTCTCTTTCACCGCGGCTCTTTTCGCTGTTCCGAGTACCGAATACCCGCAAAGTGGTGACGATTCGAGCTGGAGTCTACGGCAGATTGCCGTCGGGATGTGTGAGTTAATAAATCAATCGGTGACAGATTATCAAAGACGTGCTAATGCAACCTCAATAGTTGTT
The DNA here is from genome assembly GCA_020736575.1 of Thelonectria olida. NCBI lineage: Eukaryota > Fungi > Ascomycota > Sordariomycetes > Hypocreales > Nectriaceae > Thelonectria > Thelonectria olida. Next base: position 24,230 of record JAGPYM010000029.1, on the reverse strand, counting down.
ACTGAACTGGTGACCTGTGTGACTGTCTATATCGGCTGGAAGTGGTTAGGACGCGACAACGAGCAGAATCCCAAGAAGAATAACTCAGACGGGGACTATAGTAATTGGTATAATCGACAACAGCAAAGAATCTGTCACCGAAATCGAGACGTGGAAAGGGCATCACTTACTGATTAATTGCTTGCAGCTAAGGAGGCTGGGTGAGCGCAGTCTGATTCGCGCCGGATCTTATGCTAGTAAAGCGGCAATCGGTTGCGTCGAGATTCGGGTTTGGAAACATTGGGTCTTAGAATGTTAAAATTGGGGGGGAAAAACCGTGTTTTTATGCCCTTGTGTATGTAGCAACGCCCTTGATGGAGCGGACAGCTTCGATAATGTGAGCTAATATCACGACCGAGTTCTAAGTCATAGTTTTAACACGATATTGTCTGCTCATATCTTGATGCAAACAGTGCACGTAGAAGTGTGCCTCCAGACGCTATCAGATCACACCATGTTGAGACACCGTGATGGATAATGAACTCGCTTGATGTTCAGAAGATTTTCATGCTTGCGCTTCAGCTCCCCAAAATATCCCCTGACCATACCAGTCATAGTCCCTAAACGTCACCATCCTACCTAATAGTTCACGAATCATCCTTCCGATGTGACATCGGTTGGTTTGCGGCGGTGGGCATTAGACCACGATATGACCAGGATGACGCTTCTACTCCTTCAGCCACAGACCATGAGCAACGGAAGTCTATAAAGTATTTGGGTAACTTGAGAATATATGAACTGCAGTAAGTATTGATAAGTTGGGATGAGCTGTTCCCGCACACCAGGAGTGATAGGACAACAACCAAAGGCCCCAAAGCCAGTTTTCTGCACGAGGGGCGGGGTGGTCAAGCCAATGATGAAGTTGTTAATCCAGTCTTTGAATTAAGTTAGCAACAAGCATCATACCGAGGAAGGGGTTAAAACCTACTAGAGCAAGTCAAGAGAGAAACACCCTTGGCTCTCAGGCTGGATGGGAACACTTCGGCTGGCATAGCCCAAGGCACGGGATCCTTTGAGGTACCAAAGACAAGGATATAGAGAAGTAAGAGTGCCACGCTGATCCAGCCTTTAGCTGTGTGAGCTTTCCCTTGAACTTGGTAACCATGATGGAAATGATAGGGAGTGGAATGAAGGCTCCAACACTGTCCCAGAGGAGAATAGTCTTACGTCCCCAGAGGTCCAGCGTTACTAAGCTGGTGAACACTCCGAGAAGCTGGATAATGTTGAGAAAACTAGACATGATAAGCTGCATCTCTAGATCTAAAATAGCGTAGGGGAGTAGTAAATCGACGCATTGATACATGAATTGGCGTTAGCCCCCGATACCTTGAAACGGAGGTTTCTTCAGTGAAAATACCTAGGAACTTCTGGAAAAACATAAGTAGTACTCCTACCATAGTGCGGCGCCAGCAGCCAGTCTTGAAGCAGTCCAGCCAGTAACAATCTCGAGCTTGATGTTACTAGTCACATGATGGCGGCTCGTGAGATCAGGGTGTCTTTCGGCAAGAACATCATTCTGAAAACAGGTCTCGGCTATGATATGCATCCATTCAAGGTGGATGCGAGAGTCAGACTCGGGGAGGCGGCGCAGCTTGGCGAGATTTTGGAGTGCCTCTTCTTCACGGCTCTTGGAAGCAAGCCACGGTACCCAAACCGCCGTTGCCAGCCTAAAAGCTCCCCGGTCGGTAAGCTAATCTTTACGCAATTCGAACCGTCTCCTGGTCTGGATTCACAAGAGGGAACCAAATTTGAGACCCATAGCCGTCGATATTTTACTTGACTTATACTACTGAGGATTACCGAGGGCGTCGAGCGTGGAAAAGTAATTCTCCCGTCTGATACGAACGGAGTCTACCATCTCCCTTGTCTTTCGACAGCCCAATTCGCGTGGGTATGACGGACCTTGAGAGGCTGGTGACACAGCGCAATGAGGACGTCTCATCGACGGACGCAGGAGGCGGGATGCCACTTGAGTGAAGAGCAATACGCAAGGCTGAGGATTTATAGATAGGATCTGAGTTGGATAAAATCTAAATCCATTAGCAAATAGTTACTGGTTGCAGTCTCAAGCTAGATAGATATGCTTTGAATTCAATTTGACCTATATTATACAAACCCAACCTGTGATTAAACGTACCCATCCTTATTTCGTACAAAAGTATCTGCCTAGATAGCCTCTGTTAAATACTTTATTCTTCCGTCACCAAACTTCCTATATAACCTTGCCCTTGAGATCCAGGCCGGCCAGCACTGCATATGAAACCAAGGCCGTCAAGTTCTTATTGCTACCAGGCCCAACTCCATTCTTTTTAATAGGGATTCTCTCTTTCCAACAGTCCATGTGTAACCCTCTTGTCTCTCCCCAACCCCATCTTACAACTTCCAGGCCACGGCCGTGCCCCGTCCCATAGCTGAAAACCCCAATGCAGCCTTACTCCCTGTTCTTCCGTAAGTTGCAGAGCTCGATGGAGGTCTCTCAATAGTTAATGTAACGGCCAGTTGGTCTCGTGACTCGACCCATTCATAATGCCCGTCAACTAATTCCCCACACGACCATGGATGATCGTATTCCATGGTCGTATTCCAGGCTCGCAGGGCACGGAGTTACAGTGTGTTCCAAAATTGGAAATCACCGACTAGGTATCCAGGTGGATCAATCGAATCCATTTAAAGGGGTTATCAGCCTTGAGAGGTTTCAGAGCCGACCAGGCCGCCAGCCCTACGATTTTGCACCACCTCATCCATCATTCCCTTCTTGCTTGCGCTGGACGCCCACGACGCCATGGACCGCACCACTTGGCTCGATGGCCTCCGCGGCATTGCAGCTGCCATCGTCGCGACGGACCACTACTTCATGGGCGGCGTCTTGGACGCTGCCTTTAGGTCGTACTGGGCCGATCCGCCCGAGGAGAACCGGAGGCTCCTTCAGCTGCCTCCCATCCGTCTCCTCTTTGCTGCACATTCGATGGTGCCGCTGTTCTTAGTCATCTCTGGCTTTGCCATCTCCATTAACCTTCTTCAACTGCGAAATAGCAGCAGCGCCGAGTTCCTGCGTCGCCTTTCTTCGGCCGTCACTCGCCGTGTTTTGCGCATCTATCTGCCTGTCTTTTGCATTACCGCCATTTCGCAACTTCTCTTCTTCTGCAACCTTTACCAATGGGAATTTGGCGACGACGTTGTCTGGGGTCGGCGACCTTGGACTGCACCCTGGTTGCACATCACCTTTGTCTTTCGCTACATGCTCGACAACATGAACATCATTACGTTTCAAAACAACGGCGGCCTCAATGGTCAACTGTGGACCATGGCGCTTGAGTTCCGAGGCTCTTGCATTGTCTACCTTGCTATCTTAGGGCTGGCATTCTGGCGGCCGCAGCTTCGACGTTTGGCTCTCGGAGCGTTAATAGGCTACTGGTTCTATTTTGGACTGTGGGACCTGTTTGGCTTCTTGGCTGGCCTCTACCTGGCTGAGATGCACATCTTGTCAGGGCCAGGGACTACGAACGAGGACCCAAAGCTACCCCATCACTTCCGGCTGTGCTTGGGGACAAAGTCCCGCTCAGTCAACTTTACCACCGTCCGAACGTACGCCTGCTTTGTTTTCGGAATTTGGTTGGTCTGCCTCAGCGACGACGGTTTTCTGCCGCCGGGTTACCAATTCTTGGAGCTCGTCGAATCCTCTCGCTGGGAGAACAACTGGGCGATTCTGAGCAAGTGCTGGAAGACAACTGGCTCAGTATTGCTTGTCTATGCAATCGGCAAGTCGCCTCATCTCCAGCGCCCACTGAACTCTACGCCGATACAATATCTGGGAAAGATCTCGTTCTCGCTGTACTTGGTGCACCAATCCATCTACCATCTCGTCCGTGACCCTGTGAGGGATTTTCTGTGGTATGTTGCCACTCGAGAACAGTATCCTGGGACGCCTGAGGCCAGCAAGCACACAATCCCATTTGCATTTTCCTGGATCGTGGGGTATGTGATTATGACGGCGATTAATCTGTATACGGCGCACCTATATACGAGGTTTATTGACGAGCCATGCGTGGAGTTGGCGAAGAAGTTTGACAGATGGATTAAGATTTAAGTGAGAAGTAGTAAAATTGAGACTCTTTACTTTTCTCAGCCTATAAAAGTCGAGAGAAGCATAGTACAATTAAAGAATAATTCTTAGTTTCCTAAATACTTATTTGTAGGAGGCGCACTAATATGTAAGTGTTGTTTACAACTTCATAAGGCATTTACTGCTAAAAACAAGGCAACCTTGCATACCTAGGTAGGCAATGCTTGGCTTGCATTATCTGGATATTTTCCACTCATTATCATCCTTTCCAATCTTCTCCGTTTCCTTTTTTCTTTTCTCCTTTTATTGTCCCAGTCTCTAACCTTGCCAAGACCTTTCATGACGCATTGTAGCATCCCTCTTTCCACGCGCGATGCCTTTTACCTCGTCGTCCAGCCCTGCTGAAAGCATCAAGGCCGATATCACAAATGCCCCGCGAATTCCTCGCAAACTAATTGGACCTGCGGTTGGTCATCTTCAAAATGAACTCATCGAGATGTATTGGCGGGGAGTCGGGCGGGAGCTGCCGTATATCCTGCTCACGCTGCGCCGCTGGCAATCGCGTGAGGAGATGCTGAGCCTGTTGCCAGAAGAGGAGGACGACCACATTCACGGCTACGACACTTTCGTCGACCAAGTAAGCCACAGCTCTCGTCAGTTCTTCCGGCGAAATGCCCAGACTGGTCCACCGCCTAAGAAAGAGAAGGCACCCTCGTATGAAGAGGCATTGCAAGATCGAGGATGGGACATGTTCGCCGACATCAAAAGTCAGCAAATCAAGGAGACCATCCGAGCTTCTCTTCTCAAAAGACAGCCGCTAGACACGGTGAGAAGACGGGCCCGCATGCTGCTTCAATCGGCGCAATTTCTCGATATCGACAAGGTAATCGAATATCGAGAGCCTGAGCAGGCCGTTTCATTTTGGAAGCGACCAGCAATGCCGCAAATGGCCGTATCTTCGTACGACAAGCACAGCCTGCCCATCTTCATCCCGCAGCACTGCCTCAAGTGCCTGGCCGTCATCCGCGGGTCTAGCTTCTATAGCGTCAAAGGGAAGGAGACGAGCGTTTTTTGCGAGAGTTGTTATCGAGAGGACCACTACAACAAGTCGAACTTTTCTAAGAAGCACAAGGAATGCTGCTTGCCCACCGCCGTCACCCCAGAAGTCAGCCACAAGCTCTGCACCTGCAGTTCGATCAGCCGGACAGATGCAGATGGCCGCCTCCGTACCCTGTGGCCAGTGGACCCCGAGCTCGACGGCGGCGCTCACCTCGACGCCGACGGTGGTCGGGCGAGTTGTGGACTGACTAGCGTTACAGATCTGTTCGCGGAAGCCAAGTACGCCGCCACCCAGCTCAAGATTGACAACCATCGAACCCTTCAGCAAGCTAAGATTAGAGACGTGGAGAAGGAGGAGTTTCGGGATATGTGGCCGTTGGTACCGAGGAGGCCGAAAAGGCTGAAGATGTTAGACAAGCCAACGATGCCCGAATTCGGAACCTCGTACGGCTTGACGGATAAGTCCCCAGAAGACATACCGCTCTATCTTCGCTCAGCCACGAACAAATATCCATTCGGGAACGTCCACACGGCTCTACGGATCGGTCCGATTATCATCGAAAATGGTGTTGCCAAGTAGGTTACTCAACACCTCCTTCTTGATGATAAGGGTCTTAGACTAACGAGTTGCGAATAGCACGTATGGAGGCGTCCTCATCACCAGCCGAGAGCCACCGAATCTACAAGTCCTTCGCGACCCTCCCGAAGACATAAACAACTGCCTCCTTTTGACAGGCCAACAGGACCGGACTCTCTACTCACAGGTCCGCCCTCAAGTACCGAAACGGTACAAGGCCTTTACCAAGCAGGTGGTCGGCGGTGCCTTCTGCAGCTTCTTCAACTTGGATGAGGAGGAAGACTTGATTGACGCCCTCATTGGAGAGACCAGCCGCCTTATCGAAGATGGCATCAGCTTCAAGCAGAAAGAACAGCAGCTAGAGCACAGCGCAAATCGCTTAGTCGACAAGTTCAAGAGCTATCTCGGGTCGAGGGTCGAGAGATACATATCCAGCATCGCCGCTCAACTGCTTGACCCTGAAACGCAGCTTCGCTGGAGCTTTCGCTCCAATAACTGCCAGATGTTTTGTGACAGCCTGATCAACCGCGACGTGTTCGGGCCATTCCTAGACGCCCAGACGGCCGTCACGGGAACGACAGGGCAGAAAGCGCCTTTATACCTCATGAGTTTTGTTTGTAGGCCAGGAGCATATGTTCAGACGACAGCGCGCTCAAAGTTTGACGTACCAAACGGGCTAACAGAGGAGTATTTACTCAAGTTTCGTTTTGGGCGCCACGATGAGTCAGATATCATCGATACGCTGGCAGAGTATTGGTATGATTGGGGTGGTTTTGAGGGCCCGATATATCCCTACCAAGACTTATTCCCTTGGGACTGCACAGAGGCATATGATCGGTATCCGGGAAAATGCGGCCAGTGTAACATCTCGAAGCATGTATGGGCTTTCCCGTTTGACTCATGGTCCATCCTCTCTCTTCACCTCGCTCGGGGCAGACAACTGTACCCACGGCACCCATTCCCTGGGACTTCCAAGACGGCAAACGGGCGTGCAACGGGTTTGATGACGGATACGGACTGGTTTAAGAACAGGCTCATGGTCCTCCTCGGCCAAGACGTGCTCCTCACGGCCGCCTCGGCTCTTGCAAGGTGCGCCCAGTTCCGAGAATCGACGCTCTGGTTGCATCAGCAAAATGACGAGGCGCTCGATCGCCTCAAGTTAGGAGGCATCCACCGCGCGCAACCCTTTAGCCACCACTTCGAGAAGGGCGCGTACCATCAATACTTTGTGGCAGACTGGGCGCATCTTACGCAGCCGTTACGAATCACCGAGTATGAGAGGTTGAGAGACTGGAAGGCGACACAAGAGGACGTGGGCAAGCAATCTGCGCGTGGCAGCCCAAGCAAGATAGTCGGCGACGGTGGCAATTGCGGAGGATTTGCGTGCGGCGCCGGAACGACGGGTTGCGCTTCCGGCGTAGTGGCAATAGGTCAGGATACATGTGGTACGGGATGCGTGTCAAGTTGCGCAGGAGGAAGCGGCGGCGGCTGTGGAGGTGGTGGAGGAGGAGGAGGCGGTGGCTGTGGAGGAGGAGGCGGTGGAGGAGGGGGAGGAGGAGGAGGAGGATGAAGCGGCACTGGCCAAGGAGGAAGAACGGGCCAAGGCTATCCAGCAAGCACAGCACAGCATGACGGCGATGAGGACGAATCTCGCCGAAGTTAGGCAGCGGAACCATGCCGAAAAGGAGTGCCGCGACACGCTCAATGCAGAGATACCAGATGCCAAGAGAGGCCGTTGATTATCGTACGTGTCTCTCTATTACCGTGCCCGGCTACCTAGTGAAATAAATCTTCTGATCGCAGTGCACGTCATCCAGTTTCGCCGTCCGTCTTGGCCATGGCAAAGATCGCGTTACTGAGTTTCAACTGGCCCAGAACCTGCATATAGGCAACGAGGCAACCAAACTCAGCCTCAGCTCTCCTGATTCCTGCATGAGGCACCCACTCACGCCCAATCAATGAGAAGCAAGTTTCACGTACTCCGCAGTAAGCGCGGAATGGAGGTATGAATGACGCCCTGAGGTAGAACCTGGCGGACTGACTTGGCAGGCCTTCACGAGACGCAGCAACTCTAGAGGCTTGCAATTTATCGCCTCCAACCAATTTGTGGACTTGTCGACTTTGGCTACTTTCCGGACACGTTGATTATGTCCATTTAGAGAAGCCATGGCCTTAGAATGGAACGACACGACAATGGCGCTTCACCACCTGCGCAAGAATATGGTCCTGGCTGCTGGCAAACAGACTGATAGCAGGGGGAGACCATTCCGACTGGCTCGAACCACTGCACAAAGACCAATCATCCCGGCAAGAGAGATATTCAATGCGGATGATGGCCACGCCGCTGAAAATACTCCTAACACGGCCATGCCCAGCGTCTCGGAATGCGCCACCCATCTCGAGCTCCTCGAGACGTTGTACGTTCTAAGGCAGCAGGTCCTGACGTCGGAAAGCATCGATACAGCCATGGGCATCAGTCCCAAACGCGAGACCAAGACAGGAAGAAAAGGCGACACAAAAACATTTAAAGACGATACGCTTTGGGATCGCCGGCAACCGAAATGGGCCAAGTTTGTCGAGTTCGCCGTTGTGCGTTTCCTGGACTGGAGAGCCAGCCTCACCTCTTTTCTCGGGGCCGGCAAGAACATGGCGGACGACAACTTGCCGCCCCTCGACATCATCATGGTATGGCACACCTTCTTACTCAATCCTCGGCTCTTCAGAAATCACTGTCAGGGCGAGGAACTCTACTCAATCAAGATGCCCTGGGCTAGCATTCACCGAAATATCAACAACGATGACTGGACCTTCACTCGCAGCAGCGCCGCCGTACGCCGATACGAGGCAGTTTCGGGGCTGAAATGGGACCTGGTCGACCAGTTCGGGGCCTGGGGCACGACGGGCTCTGGAGCGGGATCAAGACAGTGCCCCCAACTGGATATCTTCGGAATTGGCCAGTCGACGCCGACAAGTCGCGTTGCTGGCGATAACACGGCTGCCACGTATTGTAGACTCTTCCAGTCCCTTGACACCGGTCTCGCTGCCGAACTCCACAACGCCGTGATCCGGCAGACGGCGTTTGTCGATAAAATGAATGCTCACATGTGGATCCGAAGTCCTGCCCTCGAAGGGACCCTCTCACGCGGCATCGATCGCTACCGCAAGTTCTGCGAGCTCCTCCGGCTTTCCAAGTCGGTCATGCTGGTCCCCACGCTGGACATTGACCTGGCGTGGCACACCCACCAATGCGCCGCCGGGCAGTATGCGCAAGGTATCACGGCATTGGTCGGCAGGTTTGTTAATCACGACGACACGATTGGCAAAGAAGACCTAGGCGATGGATACGGAGACACCAGACGGCTGTTTCGCATTCATTTTGGAAAGGAGTACCAGAACTGCGGTTGCTGGGACTGCGAGATGCTGTTGTCAGAGCTTGAGCGCGCCATGGATACCCAGACAGGGGACGTGGATATGAAGAGCATCACTGCCAAGGTGAAGGAACAGGTTGCTTACTACAGAGCTGTTGAAGTAGCGAGGAGAAAAGGACGGCGGCTTCCAATCTTAAATTCACATTGATGGTGAGGTACGTCTTCAATAATTGGAATTCGTATCCTGATCTCCAAAACACGTGTAGCTCTTGATACCGCCCCGGCCTTCCATTCTGAGAATCTTGCTGTAGTTCGAGTGCATGTGAGGCTCTGAAGCCAACCTGTGATACTGAGCCACCAGCATGGTAGTATACCTATATCAAGGATGCTATTCTGCTAAAACCTGAGATTCATGGTCCTTCTCAGGTCGGTCAATACGTCCTCAGCTCCCACCATTTCACCAGGACGCACTAGCGACAACTCCTTGAGACGTTCAAGGTATACTTGGCAACTATGAGCCGAGAGGTCGCAAAAAAGCAACTGCTCAAACTCTCCATGTGACACTTGAACCATGTCCAACCGTTGTGACGGTGTTTCTGACCCATCAGGTTCGCTGTCATAGGCCTGCCCCTCTGCTCCGTGGGCTATATTTGATCTTAGAATGACAATATCTCCAACGATGTGGTGATCGGGTGGGGGAAGCTCCCAATGGCGGCGCCCATCTCCGCGCATATAATCCGGGCGCCCATCCAACGAGGTCGGTGGTAACCCGTAACGGGAGCGGTAGAGATCGACAACGGACAGCATGTAAGTATGGTCTAGTCGCGGCACGAGGTCAAACTCGTTAACAAATGCCAAGACATACTTGACACCAAGCCGCCCTTTAGCCAGTTCCGCGACATTGACCGAGGTAATGGGTGGAGCGCCAAACGTGATCAGGGACAAAAAGACGGAAGATACTGCTCCGATCGAGGATGCCTCGATGATCAGTGATATGGCTTGACCACAGACGGGATTCTGACCTACACTTTGCTATATTTTGGCACGCGAAGTGCAAGAACGCGAGTGCAGCCACGGCGCCTCCCGCTGAATGCCCCGTGAAGACGATGTGGGCCAAACTGTCGTCGAGCTCAACCTGGCGGATGATTTCTTCGGTGAACCAAGGGAGGAGGACGTTGGTGCAGGCCAGAAAACCACGATGGGCGAGGACGGGCGTCCCCTCTAAGCCAAGGTCCTATTTCGAGTGTGTTAAAATCGAGAGCCTTTTTATTTTTGACCTTGTTTTAGAGAGGATCGGAATTTCAAAAACCTACAAAACTGGTGACCGTGTCCTGGCTTTCGTTGTTCAGGTTCACCATGTTGTCTGCTGCACTTGCTGTCCCTCTAACAGACACAAACAGCGTCTTTGTCGCATCATTTTTCCATATGGAAGCCGCTTTCACGGTGCCGGTGATCGAAGCCGCCTTGAACCGCACAAGTGAAAGCTCGGGGTTAGGCTGTTTGTCGGGCGTGTACACAGAGGAGGCACATTCGCATGCCGTAACTAGAAGCGCTAATAGCTGGGCAGTGCTTTCAATATTATTAGCATCAGCCTAAAGGCTCCGATTTCAAAGGATTTAGCTTTTGGGAACCCTACCACGGCCATGGCTCCGCCTTGTCTGAGTCGACGCTGGAGTTGTCATACCTGGACATCTCCTTGCCAAGGCGATCGAGATGCAGTTGTAGCAAATCGCCGGGCTCTTCTTCTATTCACCCAGCCACCTTAGCTTGTCAAACCCAAAAAGAACCCCATAGGAAGTGGAGAGGAGAGAAAACTCACTGCCGTGGTTTGAATGATCAAAAACAAATTCAAGGCCCTCCATCAATTCGGCGGCAGCGGCAGAAGCGGCCTGCGAGTTGGCACTGGAATCCGGCCGTGAGGTTGGGACCGAATCTGAGGCGGCAGACGCATGCTTGGCTGCCGATCTTGCGGTCTTATGCTTGAATATCTTTTTCAACATGCTGAGAAACACCTTGACTTTGAAGATTCGCGGTAAAGAGAAAAAGAGTGAAGAACTAAGGCAGTCTATCCGTGTCGCTCGTGAAGCTATGGGACTTGCGTCTGCTACGATCAAGTTGTTTGAATCGGGTTTCGTCTGGACAAAATAAAAAACGAATCATGGTCGAGCAATTCCCTTAAAAATAAACGCCACTGCATATGCAAGGCAGCGCTCGCGGCCTCCAGGCGCCCGAAAGGTAGTCCGCATACGCGGCGAACCACGCCAAGAATTCCGTCAGTCTCGACTCTCACTCTCTATTACTATGTGTACTCCCCCATCGATACGCTAGGTCTTGCCTTGCGTCCTGAGGCATCAGCATCTGAATAATTGTTCTCTAACCTGAGTAGGTACCTTCAGTAATCAAACCTAACTAGGTACCTTCGTGATTGTAAAGGTTTGCAACACAAAAGTGCGTAGATCTCAAACTCATATCTCAACATTGTGTTGTCATTGTTCTCTTTTGAATTCGCAGAGAGCCCAGCCTGCGCAACTGTGCCGATTACGCCGAAACCTCCCTCGGTCGTCTTACACGGGGAACCAGTACTCCAAGGGAATCGACGTGTCAGGTAGGTGATTTGTTCTGTGCGATCTCCAGGGTGGCATCTACCAGCGCGAGATTGTCCTCTCGGATCCTGTTATTCTGTCGCGCCATCGCGAGTACGGCGTCACTGAGGACCACTGCAGAGATTGTTCTCTCAGTCTCAAGATGGGGACCTTTGCTCGGGACCGCTAAGTATCGAAAAGTGTGTGTCTGACATGAGAAGAGGCGTAAAGGGCAGCCAAGGTGTTTGGTCTCCAGGATTATGAAAGCTGGAAGAACCGTGTGACAAGCCTCGTTGCGTCGCACGATAAAGGTTCAAAAGTCTTGCACCACCCTACATGCAGCATTTAAGTGAGGTTAGGAGGAGGTTTGGAGTGAGGCTATTAGTGATAGTGCTAGACATTCGGCTTCTTGCCACTTTAGCTTATGAGGATCCAAAGAGTCAGATCAGAGTTACTCCAGTCTCTTATTAGCAAGGGAAGGCTGTGGGTCTTATAGCCGGCTTATAAAAAAGGGATTAATCCCACTTCCTATAATTTAGTTTTTTACTTTTCAATTTAATTAATTAATTATATATATTACTATTTAATAAGTTATAAGCTTAAAGAGTATTTCTCGTTTATAAAAATATTAAAAGCTAAATTAACTAATATATTATATTAAATATATAATTAATACTTATAAAAAGGCCTTATAGCCTTACTTTTTATAAGGGGCTAGACCCAAGTTCTATACAACTAAGAATGGCCTTAATATTAAATATCTAATACTAAGGAAAAGAAAGGGAAAGGCATTCTAGCTAGGTCCTAGTAAAGGCTTAAATACCTAGCAGATGCTTGCTTCTTAAAGTAGCAGCCCCTTAAGGTAGCAGCCCTTTAAGGTTGCAGTCCCTTAAGGTTAGCTAAAATAAGCTAGTAAAGTTATTACTACCTTATAGCTATCCAGGTAGCTTATACTTTTAAGGACGGCCGCGGCCTTTTAAATTATATAAAAGCTAGTTTTTATATAAGCTTAAATATATAAAATAGAATAACTTAAATATACTTTACCTATTAAAAGAATAAAATTTATTATTAAATTCGTAAAAATATAAGGATTATAATAATATATTTTTTACCTTATATACCTTATTAATTATATTTGTATTTAAGATATTTTACTTATTTCCAAATTAGAAAGGCAGACCTACTAGTACATACTATTCTTACTCTAATAGGTAATATCCGCCCTAATAAGGTATGCAATCCTAAATAGGAAAGCATATTAGAATATATAATAATCTAATATGCCTTTTAAATCTTCCACTTTTAACTAACTATTTAAATAAGAAGGAATGCACTTATATAAGCATTTTAAATACTATTAAATAGAGGAATAATAGAGTTTTTATTTAATATATATATCTTTTACCTAAGGCTAATAGGACCTAATTTATTATATATAAAAGATAAGGGTTTTCCTTCCCTTATTTAACTTAAAAAAATTATTAATATTTATAATAAACTTTTAACTAATTAGAACCTTTTTTATATTTTTATAACTACCTTAATTTGCTAATTCTAAATATCTAATTAGAATTTAAATATTTTTACTTTCTATTTTTCTATCTGCTCCTAAAGCTTTCTACCTTTATTTTCTACTGCAGCTCTAGCCTTTACAAATTATAATATTTTATAGTAGCAGCTTAGAATAACTATTAGGCCATGCTTATAATATTATTTCCCCTTCCCTAGCTGCCTTACTATTAGGTTTTTATAGCCTTACTATCTCTTTTTAATATATAAAATAAATACCTATTCTATTATTTCCTAGCCTGCGCCTTATATTAGTAGTCTTATTATATATTATTTTATATTTAAATAGAAAGTTATATTATTTCTTATAATATTACTTTTAATAGGCTTTAAATAGCTTTTTTTAAATTATTATAATAAATACTATCTAATTATAATATAAATACTATTTATTATATATTTATTTTCTTTTATTATTTATTTAAATTAATAAAAATTACTATTTATTTTATTATTTAATATACTTATTAATAGATTATTATTTTATTATTATTTAGCTTAGCTAATTTTACTTATTTATTTTATTTAATTATTCTATTAAAATATATATTATAAATAGCCTTTTTAAATTAATAGCTATTTATAAATTAACTATTATTACCTATTTATAAATAGTTTTATAACTTATAAATAGCTTTCTTATTAGTCTTTTTAAAGTTTATTTTCCCTTTTTTTAATAATTTTATTTCTACTTATAAGTCTATTATTATTTAACTAGCTTTTAAATTATAAAAGCTAGTTTTTATATAAGCTTAAATATATAAAATAGAATAACTTAAATATACTTTACCTATTAAAGGAATAAAATTTATTATTAAATCTATAAAAATATAAGAATTATAATAATATATTTTTTACCCTATATACCTTATTAGTTATATTTTTATTTAAAATATTTCACTTATTTTTAAAATAGAAAGGCAGACCTACTAGTGCATATTATTCTTACCCTAATAGGCAATGTCTGCCCTAATAAGGTATACAATCCCAAATAGAAAAGTATATTAGAATATATAATAATCTAATATACTTTTTAAGTCTTCCACTTTTAACTAACTATTTAAATAAGAAGGAATGCACTTATATAAGCATTTTAAATACTATTAGATAGAGGAATAATAGAGTTTTCATCTGATATATGTATCTTTTATTTAAGGCCAATAGGACCTAACTTATTATATATAAAAGGTAAGGGTTTTCCTCCCCTTATTTAACCTAATCTAATTATTAATATTTATAATAAACTTTCAACTAATTAGAACCTTCTTTATATTTTTATAACTATTTTAATTTGCTAATTCTAAATATTTAATTAGAATTTAGATATTTTTACTCCCTATTCCTCTATTTGCTCCTAAAGCTTCTAACCTTTATTTTCTATTATAGCTCTAGCCTTTATATAAATATTATTTTATTTAGTTTTTAGAAACTTATAACTAACTTATAAGTAGTTATAGCTTACTTTTTACTTATTTTTAACTTTCTCTCTTTTTAATTACTATTATAATATATATTTTTTATTTTTATTTAAAATTACTATTAATTTATTTAAGCCTAATTATATTTTCTATTTAAGTATACTATTAACTAGAAGCCTAGCTAAACTACTACTATTAAATAAAAGTCTATTTTAAAAACGCCTATTACTAGCTATAATATTTATACCTTTTATAAGTTTAATTATTAATTCCTATTAAATTTTAACTAACTTATTTAATAGCTATTTTAAGTAAGTATTAATATTATAAAAAAAATAGTAAACTTTATAATTAGGTATATTTTATAATACTTTTATTATAGCCTTACTAACTCCCTTATAACTCTTTTATAAATATATCTTTACATTTTAAGCTCTTATTATTTTTTAATATAACTTTATATATAAGTTTACTAATAATTATAAAAAGAATAAGATAAATAACTTTTATTTTAATACTTATTTATTACTAACTTATTAGAAGGATATTAAACTACTATTATTATAAGCTATTATACTTTTTAAAAGCTTAAATATAATAATAAGTTTAAATATACTTATATTACTACTTATACTCTTACTATTACTAAATAGTATAAGACTTATAATATTACTAAGGCCTAGCAGCTTATTACTATTAATACTCTTTATATTTTAATTAATATTAAAAACTCCTTATACTATATTATTATAAAAATACTTTTAAATATTATATATATTACTAGTTTAATTGCTAGGTTTTTACCTCTTACTCTTTCTACTTATATTAGGCCTATTAAGCTAGATAAATATTTATAAGAATATAAAAAAAATATATTTAAAAATGATTTAAAAGCTAAGTAATAGCTTAGCTATCTTATTATAATATTTCTATTAATCTATTATATAATATAATTAAATAGTACTAGCCCTAAGGCTAAAAATAGATTATACCTTTTAGGGCTAAAAGATAATATTTCTAACTATTAGTTATACTTTTATAATTTGTTTTTTTATTATAATTTTACTAGCTTTTTTATTAGGTATTTATTAAAAGGATGATTATTTATACTAGCCTTATTATAACACTATTTAAACTAATTTAATATAACTATTTATAAAATTAATTCTAATAGCTTTTATATAAAAATTACATACTTAACCTATTAAACTAATATTTAGTAATAATACTTATAATCTTGCTTTTACTATTATAAAAGCTAGTTTTTATATAAACTTAAATATATAAAATAGAATAATTTAAATATATTTTACCTATTAAAGGAATAAAATTTATTATTAAATCTATAAAAGTATAAGAATTATAATAATATATTTTTTATTTTATATACTTTATTAGTTATATTTTTATTTAAAATATTTTACTTATTTTCAAATTAAAAAGGCAAACCTACTAGTATCTATTATACTTATTTTAATAGGTAATATCTGCTCTAATAAGGTATATAATCCCAAATAGGAAAGCGTATTAAAATGTATAATATTCTAATATGCCTTTTAAAGCTTCCACTTTTAATTAACTATTTAAATAAAAAGAAATGCACTTATATAAGTATTTTAAATACTATTATATAGAGAAATAATAGAGTTTTTATTTAATATATATATTTTTTACTTAGGGCTAATAGGACCTAATTTATTATATATAAAAGATAAGGGTTTTTCTTCCCTTATTTAACTTAATTTAATTATTAATATTTATAATAAATATTTAACTAATTAAAACCTTTTTTACATTTTTATAACTGCTTTAATTTACTAATTTTAAATAACTAATTAGAATTTAAATATTTTTACTTTCTATTCTTCCATCTGCTCCTAAAGCTTCTAACTTTTATTAGCTAAATTTTAAAATATTACAATTCTTCTAATTTTACTACTATTTTACCTTTTTCTTACTATTTACTACTTAAAAACCTCTATTAACACTTTTTAATTTTTTAATAACTGCTTAACTAATTATATCTAACTTTCTACTTAATAATTTCCTTATTATTACCTTTCTAATAGTTATATTATTTTTATAATCCTCCAATTATAGCCCAAGTAATCCTTTTTAATATATTATACTTTTTAATTTTTATTTTTATATTAATATCTCTTCTAATTTTTAACATTTTAATTAAAAACCTATATTACTAAAAGCCTATTTTTTAAGCTATTTAATTATACTATTTAATCCTACTAAATTAATATACTAGCTTTTTTAAGCATCTTTTTCTAATAAAAAATATTAATAAAAACCCTATTTTAATATTTTTTCAGCTAACTAATTATAATAGAATCTAATTTAATAGTAGGAGTAATAATACAATCCAACCCCTAATAGAAGTGCTTATAAAAGGTAAATATATAAAAGATAAAATAATAGAAACTTAAAAGAAAATTAACTCTTATTTGCAATTAGTTGTAATTATAAATAAGAAGTAAAAAGGGAAAATAAGTAAACTAAATAATTAGAAGGAAATAGGTTAGAAATATTAAAATAAATTATAAAAACTTAAGTAAAAACTTAATAAAAACTATAAAGAAGGTCTTATATCTATTTTTAAAGGTTTCTAGCCTTTCCTTTTAAGTCCGTATAGCTTAATTTAGTAAGAAGTTTAAACTATTTAATTTTTATTAATTTTTAATAAAAATCCTCCGTTCTTATTACTACATTTTCTACTAATACCCTACTACTATTATTATATTAAAAATAAGCTTAAAATCTTTAAATTAAAAGGTAGTAAAACTTATATTACTTAAGCTATTTAAGTTAAAACTTTTCTAACTAAGGAAAAGCTTATAAGTACTATTTTTATTAAAAACTATATAGAATTAATAGAAGTACTAGCAAATATTAATCTTCTATTAGAAAATAGACTTATATTATAAATTAAGTATATTAAAAATATTAAATTAGCTTAGGATTTATTAAAAAACCTTTATAATTCCTTTAGTTTTATAAGTAAATTCCTTTTAATTAGGGAATTTTTTAATATATACTTTTAAAATTAGTTAATAGAAGAATTTCTTAATAAAATTAAAGAACTTTCTAATAATTTAACTTTTAAAAATATAGAAATCCTTAAAAAAGTTATTATAATATGGATTTTATATAATTTAAATAAAAACTTCTCTAGCTATATAATTAATATCTTTTAAACTTTAAAAAATAATTCTAATACTTATATTTTAAAATCTTTATTTTTTTTACTAGTTAATAAGGCTAAAAGAATAAAAACTAAATTAAAAACTTTAGTATTTATATAGTTTAAAAAACTATAAAAAGCTAAGAAAATTAGTATAAAATGTACTAATTGTAAAAAGAAAGGGCATATTTCTAAGAACTATTTTTTCCTTTATCTAACTAAAGCTTTAAAAAATTGAATTTTTAATTAAAAGCTAAAAAGAAAGAAGCTAAAGCAGCTAAAAACTCCCTTTTTAATAAAGTAAAAGAAAATAGAAATAAAGAGTAAAAAATATAAGGGGCTGGACCCAAGTTCTATACAATTAAGGATGGCCTTAATATTAAATATCTAATACTAAGGAAAAGGAAGGAAAAGGCATCCTAGCTAGGTCCTAGCAAAGGCTTAAATACCTAGCAGCTGCTTGCCTCTTAAGGTAGTAGGCCCTTAAGGTAGCAGCCCCTTAAGGTAGCAGCCCCTTAAGGTTGCTATCCCTTAAGGTCAGCTGGAATAACCTAGTAAAGTTATTACTACCTTGCAGCCATTTAGGTGGCTTATACCTTTAGGGATAGCTATAGCCTTCTAGGTTATAACATTCTATAGCAGCAGCCTGGAATAACTATTAGGCCATGCTTATAATATTATCCCCCCTTTCCTAGCTGCCTTACTATTAGGTCTTTATAGCCTTACTGCTTCTTTTAATATATAAAATAAACGCCCATTCTATTATTTCCCGGCTTGCGCCTTATATTAGTAGTTTTATTATATATTACCTTATATTTAAATAGAGAGTTATATTATTCCTTATAGTATTACTTCTAATAGGCTTTAAATAACTTCCCTTAAGTTATTATAATAAATACTACCTAATTATAATATAAATACTACCTATTATATACTTATTTTATTTTATTATTTATTTAAATTAATAAGAATTACTATTTATTCTATTATTTAATATATTTATTAATAAGTTATTATTTTATTACTATTTAGCTTAGCTAATTCCTATTTATTTATCCTATTTAACTGCCCTATTAAAATATATATTATAAATAGCCTCTTTAAATTAACAGCTATTTATAAATTAACTATTATTGCCTATTTATAGGCAGTCTTACAGCCTATAAATAGCCCTCTTGCTAGCTTTTTTAAGATTTATTTTTCCTTCTTTTAATAATCTCATTCCTACCTATAAGTCTATTACCACTTGGCTAGCCTTTAAGTATTACTCTATTTAGTTTTTAGTAACTTGCAGCTAACTTATAAGTAGTTGCAGCTTACTTTTTACTTATTCCCAGCTTCCTCTCTCCTTAACTACTGCTATAATATATATCTCCTATTTTTATTTAAAGTTACTATTAACCCGCTTAGGCCTAATTATATTCTTTACTTTAAGTGCGCTATTAACTAGAAGCCCGGCTAAACTATTATTATTAAGTAAAAGTCTATTCTAAAAAAGCCTATTACTAGCTATAGTATTTATACCTCTTATAAGTTTAATTATTAGTTACTATTAAGTTTTAGCTAACTTATTTAATAGCTACCTTAAGTAAGTGCTAATATTATAAGAAGAATAGCAAACCTTATAACTAGGTTTATTTTATAGCGCTTCTATTATAACCTTACTAACTTCTTTATAACTTCCTTATAAATATATTCTTACACTTTAAGCCCTTATTATCTTTTAATATAACTTTATATATAAATCTACTAATAATTATAAGAAGGATAAGGTAAATAACTCTTATCCTACTACTTATTTATTACTAACTTACTAGAAGGATATTAAGGCTATTATTACTATAGGCTATTATACCTTTTAAAAGCTTAAATATAATAATAAGTTCGAATATACCCGCGCTACTACCTATACCCTTACTATTACTAAGTAATATAAGACTTATAATATTACTAAGGCCTAGTAGCTTATTACTATTAATACTCTTTATATTTTAATTAATATTAGTAACTCCCTCTACTACCTTACTATAAAAATGCCTCTAGATATTATATATACTACTAGTTTAATTGCTAGGTTTTTACCTTTTACTCTCCCTACTTATATTAGGCCTATTAAACTAGATAAGTGTTTATAGGAACTTAAGGAGGATATATTTAAAAATAAGTTAAAAGCTAAGTAATAGCTTGGCTATCTTATTATAATATTTCTATTAGTTTATTATATAATATAGTTAAATAGTACTAGCCCTTAGGCTAAAAATAGATTATACCTTTTAGGGCTAAAAAATAATATTTCCAACTATTAGCTATACTTTTATAACTTGTTTTTTTATTATAATTTTACTAGCTTTCTTATTAGGTATTTATTAAAAGGTCTATTATTTATACTAGCTTTATTATAATACTATTTAAACCAATTTAATATAACTATTTATAAGACTAATTTTAATAGCTCTTATATAGAAATTATATACCTAACCTACTAGACTAATATTTAATAATAATACCCACAACCTTACTTTTACTACTTTATATATAAGATTTCCTTTACTTTCTACTTATTTTTACTATTAACTTATATTAGTAGGGGTTAGAAATTATTATTATATTGCCCTAGTAAAGGGTCTTATAGCGCCCTTTTTAAAAGATTAATATAAAAACATAGGAATATTACTCCTAGCATATCTAGCTGAACTATATATTTACTAATAACCCATATAATTATATATATATAGTATAGCTAGTTTAGCTTTTTTAAGGGCCTTATAAAATAAATATTTATAAGGTTAAGCTATATTTTATTCCCTATTTTAAATCTCTCTATAGGTAATTGCTACTTATTTATTATATTTTTCTAGTATTATTAGGCTGCTATAGTATTTATTTGGATGAACTTTATAACTTTATTAAACTATTTGACTAGCTTTTTTACTACTATTTTATTACTATCCCTTAGAATAAATACTACAATCTTATATATTAGAAATAGATATATATAGTAATTATATAATATAAAAAACAGGCTTATACTTATTATTAAATAGTTGCAGTTATTTAATAAGAGTTATACTATAAGTAATAACCTTTCCTAATCTAATTATATAAAGTATATATATGCTTGCAAATAGGCTTAGACTTTCTAGTTAATATACTCCAGCCCTCTATCTATTTAAGGGTGCTAGGCTATACTTAACTGCTATATAATACTTATAAGATAGTAGAAAGTCCGCTAGAAGTTGCTAGTCCAGTTAGATCTTCTATTACTAATAATAGATTTAGGCATCCTATAAAACTAATAATAATAGTTAAGAAATTACTATATATATGCCTTAGCTTCTATTAAATTTATAACTTTAAGGGTAACTATATATATTAAGCAGTCCTTAATAACTTAAAAGTATTAGGCACCCCCTTTTCTTATAAGTAGCAGGTCTATTATAAAATCTATAATTAGATTATAATAAGCTTACTATAGTATAAAAAGTAGCTTAAGGAGGCCTTATTTTATTTACCTTTAGATTATCAATTAACTATAAATATAATAGTTCTATATAAAGCGGCGGACTAGCTATAAGATCCCTAGCTAAAAGAATTATTATTAAACTATAGCTAGGGTTCCTTCTCTTCCTATATATCTACCAACTGCTAAATTATATTTAACCTAAATAATATAAGTTTATAATAAGTCTTTTACTTCCTTTTTATAACTCCTTAAGCCATTCCCTCTTAAAACCTATAACTAGTCCTAATATACTAGCCGGCCCTTTATATCCAAGCTGCATTCTACTATTTGCACTTATAGGCCGAGCTTAGCTAGAAAGCTATAATATTATTATATTACTATTTTAACCGCCCCTTAATAGACCTTATCCTCCTAGACTATCTTTTCCTATAGCTTGTTTAAATTCGGGTTTTCTGGGAATATTTTAGCTACCTACTACCAGGTTGCAGCTAGCTTTAGGATAGGGGAGGCCATTAGTAGGGCCATACTAGGTATTAATTAAATCTCCTTACCCTTCTTTTAATTATCTTCTATCCCCTCCGGCCGATCTTACTTATAGTAATTTAACATATTAGGCACTATAGCCTTATAGCTAGGCTTATATTTTAAATGGAAGTTATATTTTATAAGTTCCTCCGCCTACTAAGCCTAATATTCTAAAAGCTGTTATTTTTTTATAAAGTACTAGAGGTTCTTATAATTTAAAATAATTATAAAAGACTTATAATTAACTAGTATTAAATTCTATTTTTTTAAGCAGTTAATTACTACTAGCAGTTTCTTATTATAAATGGGGTAATTATATTCAGCTAGTATTAGCTGCTATAAGTAAAATGCAATTAGGCGGTAATATTCCTATAAGTCCTTCTAAACTAGCACTCTGCCTAATATATAACTAGAGTAATCCAGCTCGACCTAGATTTTCCTTATTTCCTCCCACTTAGTAAAAACTAGCGCTTTATAAAAGTAGTATTTTAATATTAAAAAAGCCACTTATTTACTAAGACCTTAAGTAAATATTATATCCTTTTTTATTAGATGTAATAGTAGTATTAAAATATATAAAAAGTCTAATATAAAGATCTAATAGTAGTTAGCAAACTTAAGGAAGCTCTATATGCCCTTTACTATTATAAGCGCAGCCCACTCACAGATAGCTTGCTATTTATTTAGGTTATAAGCTATTTTAAGGCCTGCTTTTATAATAAATCCTAGATATTTAACTTCTTATATTATAAATTTATATTTTTTTAGGTTAAATATAAGTCCTACTATTTAAAAGGCACTAAAAACCTATTAAACTTTTGCTATATAGTCCTTTTTTATCCTAAATAAGTAAATAAATATATTGTTTATATATATAATAGTAAAACGGTCTAGGTATTATAATAGGGACTTTAGGCTACTTCTATTTAGGATGGAACTGGAGGAAATTACTATTTTAGGACAAACTGGCTAGTATAGTGAATTTGATTGGCTGCCTAGCTATATAAGGAAATAAAGGCCTTTTTAAGGAATCCAAGCTGTTTAAAATATTAGTAAGATTAAGGATTTAAGCAGGCTTTTTATAATAAGAATTAAAAGTTATTCTTTTAAATATTTTATTATATAATTAATTATTTAATACTCTTTCTAATAATATATCTTTTAAACTAAAGTTTATTAGCATCTTTTAGTTTAAAATAATATAAAGCGACCCTTTAAGATACTATTTATTTTAACCCTTCCTTACCTTATTTAAGGTTATTAGTTAGTTTTTTAGCCTCCCTTACTCCTTATATTATTAGAGATCATATTAGGGAGATAAGGTAAAAAGACTAGCTATATAGTTAATAAGTTATACTTAATAACTGGTAATTAATACCCTTTAATTAAGTCTATATAATTAGGCATATTTAATTAACTATTTTACCTGCACTTTTATACTATTATAAGAACTTATATAGTAAAGGAAGGAAGGTAAAAGATGGAAAGTATGGTATTTTAAAAATGCGAATAATAAAGTGAAAATAAGAGAAAAGTGCAAATAGTAATATACTTAAAATTCTCTTTAGCTTAAAGATCTTAATAATTGGGGTTAATAATCTTAATTATCTTATTAGTTAATTAAGGGTTATAAATTAGAAATCCATCTATTATCCTAGTACTATTACTATCTAATAATCTGCTTTTTATAATAATACTCTATTAGTTATAATTATAATAAAATTTGAATTTTTATATTTTTAATTAGATAAGTAAGATTAAGATTATAGCAACCCTATATAAGATTTTAGGCAAGTTTTAAAGTAAGTTAAGGCTTCCAGCTAATAGATTCCACTTTAGAAGTCTTAGTTGTGCTAAATTTAGAGATAGTGATTTTATAATCTTAGCTTTAAGATTAAGGAAAGCTATTTTAAGCTAAAGATGGAATAGCCACTTATATTTAAAGAAGTTAGTAAAGCTAATTAATTAGTCCTTTTTAAAGAGATCTTAATATTAATTATAATTCTTATTATTATAGTTCTCTAGGTTTTTATACTTAATAGAGTTATTATAATATTTACTATTAGAATATATCTTACTAAAAGATATATAAGGAGGGTAGGATTAGAATAATAATAAAAGTAATAGAAGTATTATTTATATTAGAAATTAAAACTTAAAAGGATGGAAGTCCTATATTATATATTACCAAAGGCTATATACTATTATTATTACCTCTTTTTATACTTATATAGACCCCTTTTTCTTCTTTTAATAGGGATATAAACTCTGCTTATACCCTTTCTAAACCTATATTAGGTAGTAACAATTAGGGTACTACTATTACATTCGATTAACCTACTATAATACTAGGTTTGTTTTTTTTTTACCC